>CM032333.1:62300284-62622784 GCA_019022515.1 Quercus aquifolioides
GAGAAATTGAATATCCAGAACTGCGTAAACTGTACGGAAAATTGTGCACATTATATGTACGGAATGTTTGATTTACAAAATGAATATCCAAATTTCGTAAATTCAACTGGAAATTGTGTACACTATACATGTAAGGAATGTCTGGATTTGCAGAGAAATTAAATATCCAGAACTGCGTAAATTCTACGGAAATTGTGTACACTATATATGTACGAAATGTTGGATTTACAGAAAATTGAATATCCAGAACTTCGTAAATTCTACGGAAATTGTGCACACTATACATGTACGGAATGTTGGATTTATAGAAATTGAATATCCAGAACGTAAATTCAACTAGAAATTGTGTATATGTACGGAATGTCTGGATTTGCAGAGAAATTGAATATCCAGAACTGCGTAAATTCTACGGGAAATTGTGCACACTATATGTACGGAATATTTCGATTTACAAAATTGAATATCCAGAACTTCGTAAGAACGGAAATTGTGTACGCTATACATCGTACGGCTAACGTTCTGGGAATTTCGCAGGAGCAAATTGAATATCTAGAACTCTCAAAATTTAACGGGAAATTGTGTACACTATACCATGTACGGAATGTCTGGATTTGCAGAGAAAATTGAACTATCCAGAAATTCGTAAATTCAACGGGAAATTGTGTTACACCTATACCTTTACGGAATGTCTGGATTTGCTGCAGAAAATGAATATCCAAAAGTGCGTAAATTTAACGTGAAATGTGGTAATAATATGCACAGCAATGTCAGGATTTGCAAAGAAATTGAATATCCAGAAACTAAGTAATATCAACAGAGGAAATGTGCACATGTACGAACATGTCTGGATTTGCAGAGAAATTTAATACTCCAGAACTTTTTAAATTCAACAGGAAATTGTGTACATTGTATGTACGAAATGTCTAGATTTGCAGAGAAATTGAATATCCAGAACTGCATAAATTCTATGGGAAATTGTGTACACTATATATGTTCGGAATGTTTGAATTTATAGAAAAATTGAATATCCAGAGCTTCGTAAATTCATCGGGAAATTGTGTACATTGTATATGTATGGAATGTTTGGATTGACAGAAATATTGAATATCCAGAACTTCGTAAATTCAACGGGAAATTGTGTACACTATACATGTACGGAATGCCTGGATTTGCAGAGAAATTGAACATCCAGAACTGCGTAAATTCAACAGAAAATTGTGTACATGTACGGAATGTCTAGATTTGCAGAGAAATTGAATATCCAGAACTGCGTAAATTCAATGGGAAATGGTGTACACTATATATGTATGGAATGTTTGAATTTATAGAAAAATTAAATATCCAGAACTTCGTAAATTCATCGGGAAATTGTGTATATTGTATGTAAGGAATGTCTAGTTTTTTGGTGAAATTGGATATCTAGAATTTCATATATTCAGCGGAAGATTGGGCGAGTTATATATGTATGGAATGTCTGGGTTTGTAGAGAAGTTGAATATCCAGAACTAGGTAAATTCAACTGGAAGTTGTGTACATTATATGTACGGAATATCTGGGTTTGAAGAAAAATAGAGTATCAACAACTGCGTAAATTTAACGGGAAATTGTGTATACTATATATGTACGAAATGTCTGGTTTTGCGGAGAAATTGAATATCCAGAATTTCGTAAATTCATCGGAAAATTGTGTACATTATATGTACTTATTGTCTGGATTTTCTGAGAAATTGAATATCCAGAAGTGCATATATTCAACGGGAAATTGTGTACATTATATGTACAGAATGTTTGGATTGCTGAAAATGAATATCTAGAATTGCGTAAATTCAACGGGAAATTGTGTACAGTAGATGTTCGGATTGTATGGATTTGCTGAAAATTTGAATATCCTGAATTGCGTGTATTAAGCGGAAAATTTTGTAAATTAGCTGTACTAATTGTCTAGATTTGTTGAAAATTGGAATTCTGTAGATACGTTGATTTTACAGAATTGCATAAATTTAACGGAAAATTATGTATATTAAATATACAGATTCTCTGTATTTGCAAAAAATTTGAATTCTGCAGATATGTTGAATATACATTATTTCGTAAATTCAACGAGAAATTGTGCACATTAGATGTACGGAATGTCTAGATATGAAGTAGATTTGAATTCTGCCGAGTTGCATCTAAGTATCGAACATGTGGTGTGTGTTGTATGCACAACAAAACTACATGTCACTAACTGACATGAATAGGGGCAATTACAAATGTGGTAGATAATACCCTCTATAAAGCTTGAGTATGTATCTACCTTATAAGCCTTGAATGCATACCCAAACTCCAAGGACAAGATGCATCCATGGTTTGGGAGGGGTTGACACCTAATCACGGATGTTCGTCATCCGAAGTGCATGAGAAACCTTTGAAACATATTGTATGCACAATATATTTTCATCATGCCGACTAGGAATGTAGACATGTCCACACCTAGAAGGTGTGGCCCAAAGCAAGATACAAAAATGTAGACATGTCCACACCGAAAAGGTATGGCCCAAAGCATAGTGCAAGAAATGAAAATCCTAATCTAGGAAAGTAGCTAGACAGGGTTCTAAAAGAAAGTCTAAGGAAAAAGTGTACCTCTTGGAGGGGCTAAACCCTTAGGGTCTATAGATCTATATCTTTTCATTTGCTTCTCTAAAGCCTGATGTGTGCTCCATCCATCACATGCAAACAAACAAGCATCAAACAAAGGAAGTAGTCAACCACGTACAAGGGTATGGGCATAAACACATTAAAAGCATCGCACATACAAGGCATTAGACACCGCACAAAAGGATTTTGAAAAGTAGGAAGGCTTTCTTGCAATTTTAGAAAGATTTGGGGAAAAATGCCATTTTGGAAATTTTGGGGAAAAATATGGGTCAAAATATGATTTTGAGGAAGTTTTAGAAAAATATAAGTATATGACAAGTTTGTTGAACAAAATGCAAATATAACTAAGTTATGGACCAATATACAAATATGACAATGTTCCATGACATAATGCGAACATGGCAAATATGATGGCATATTGAATTATTATGAAAAAGCTAGCCATAGAACCTTTTTATTAATATTTGGGCTAAAACTTATTAAAAAGTGAGATGGGTTAATTCTAAAGGTGGATCTGGGCTAGGCTCTAAAAGCTGATGGGCTTGAACTAGTGAATTGAGAGAAGTTCAGAGATCTGAACCCATATCATCCTCGGATTGGGCCTAGGGCCCTCATCTGGCCCAAATCTTACCTAGGGAACCGGTTCGGACCCAGCTAAACGGGTCTGGCTGACCCGCTTCAAAAATCTTTCCCTAACCTATTGTTTACCTCTGGATCTTGAACTTCCAGAGCCTTCACTCTCTCTCACACCCGAGCCTACATGTCCCAGTACCTTGATCGCACCACCACTACGGTGGTCTTCTCTACCTCCGAACCAAGTCTCTCAACCTCGAAATCTCTCTCTACTCCTCGGATCTGAACTGTCCCTCTGTCTCAGACCACCATGGCTGAAGCCTCTCAAGCTCATCACCGCCACCAACGGCGGTGGTTTCACATCTCAGCCTCAACTTCTCTCTAAAACCGAAACCTATAACCTCTCTCGCTCTGGATCGGTCTCACCCTCTCTTCGATCTAAACGAGGCACAGCCTCCTATCTCCGTCGTGAAGCCCAGCCACCGCCACCACGATGGTGGTTCCCGACCTCTCATCCTTTCTCTCTCTAAACCCGAGCCAAACACTTCATATTTATCCGATTTCTCTCTCTAAAACCTAGAACTCAACTTCTCGATCTACTACCTAGGAGAGCCCCAAACGGCGCGTGGAACATGAATCGGTGTTGTGGAGGTTAAAGGCTTCACGGATCTGCCAAGAACCGTGGCCGTGGGGACGCGTGAGATCACATGTGGTGGCGCGTGAGCGCGTGAACAACACAGGTATGACCGAGGGTAAGGTACTGGGATTTTTGTGCTCATGTGCTCTGTGTTTGTGAGGCTTTGTGAGCATGTATCAGAGAGTGTATACACACATATGAAAAAGAGGTTTTCGGATTTACCTTTCGTTTTTGTGATTTTTGGTTGGTATTTTTCTCTATCCTGCTTGCTGTGTTGTTGCTTCCCTTTTGTGATTGCTCCGGTTGATGTTTGGCTGCAAAGAAAATGTAGAGAAAATTGGAATCTAAACAAAAACAAAAGTGGGGAAAAAGAATGAGATAGGGATAGAAGAAACTTATTGAAGTTCTTTGTTCTGGCTTCCCTTATAACTGAATTTCTGCACTTTTTTGAATTTTTCTGGGTTTTTTTTTTTTTTTTTTGTGTTTTGGTGGGATTTTTGGGTTTTTCTCTCTGGGTTGGTGATGGAGGAAAAGGGAGAGAAATGAGAGAGGATTTTCTCTCTGCCCGTTGTAATGAATCAGGAAATAGAATTTTGTATTTGAGGGTGGGTGGGTATTTGTAGTAATAAATCAGGAGAATTTTGTTTTCTCAAAAAAAAAAAAAAAAAATCAGGAGAATTTTGTATTTGTGGGCGTAGGAGTGAGTGTGCTGACATAGTTTGTTAGAGGGGAATGCTCTGGCAGGTCATCAAATGACAATAATTTTTTTAAATTTTTTTTTGATAAATCTGAGCCGTTCGATTGGTGAGAAAATGTGATATAAAATATCAAATTAATATATATATATATATATTTTTTTAAAAAATTTTACGCCTCATGTGAGTCAAATAGATTTTAGCTATTGAAATCTAGCTATGCATAATATTGGACCTATTAAACTGAACCCCTTAACCCATCTCTTTACTTGGAATCTCGTGGAGTCCCAATGTTGTGTACTACCAAATTAACTCTGATATGCCATCCCCATCCCCTTTTTTTTTTTTTTTTTTTAACCTTTGGTCCTTCTAAATAATTTCAATTGATACTCCCTTAAAAAGAACTGTGAAGTGCTGTCATTTGTAACTTCCAACTTCTTTGTGGTTTTGATGATTGAACTTCTGGGATGTCTTGGATGTTAGAATGGTTGCAATCATCTTCTTGCATCTGCTCAACAAAACATAGGGAGCCATGATGTATGACTTTGTGATATTTGCTTAATTCAAAATTTTTTGTAAATTTGTAATGCACAAATTTGCTGCCTTATTGACTCATGGTTTGTTAATGACAATAGAAATTTTACACTTAAACTTACCAGTAATATTAGTACACCAGAACTTTGGTTGTGGATTCATACTTTTGACAATTCTTATTTTGTTGTCCTTTTTTAACAGGCTAAACCTAAAGCAAAAGAGTTTAAGAACAAACCAATTCCAAACTATGACAAATTGGTTGAGCTTTATGGAAAAGATAGAGAAACTGGGAAACAAACCAAGATTGTGGTGAAATGTTCATGGGATTTTTTTTCGTTGTATTTTGGATTTCATGCTCTTTTGTTTTTCCATGTTCTATTTGAGGGCTACATTGTGTTTTGCAGATAAATTTGGTCTAGTTTACACAATAAAAACATCCACAGGAATTGTAATCATTCAAACATATGAATGATTCATATATATATATATATATATATGTATTTTTTTTTTAATGTGCAATGTAGACTATGTAGCAATGGTAGAGTCAGTTATGTCTTTCTTTTAGCCACTTGGCCAACAAATTCAACGTTGAGTTATGATATCTCATATTGTCATGAGTGACAGACTGAATAGGAAATAGCCAACCCTTGAAGTTGATCACTCTTGGTGACGTTCATACCCTTTATATATATATTCTACAGCTTTTTTTTTTTTTTTTAGAAATATATATTCTACAATTAATCAACTAGAACCTTTTTTGGTCGGTAAGAAGCAGCAATGAAAAAAAAAACAGTAATAATAAAACTGTGCTAAGGCATATAATTATTTAATCTAACAAATTAATCATAGACCAATATTGTAAGTCTATTTTTAAATAAGGGTAAATTTGTCTATTTAAATGTATTTGATCATCTTTATTTTTAAAACATCCAAATAAGAGCAATGACTAATTATTCTTAGGACAAAGTTTAGCTACAAAACTAGTTGTAGCTTAAGGCTACAAACTGCTCTAATGAACTGACATGTGTAAAAAAATGACATGTGCATTGCACATGATTTCTTAAGTAAACTTAACCCAATTAACCCTAGTTAACTACATCACCTATTAAAAAAATAAAAAATAAAAACTAAAAACCAAAAAAACCAAACCCTCTTGTCTGAACGAAGAAACCCAGCTCCCACCGGTCCTAAACCCTCCTATCTCCACCGCCGGCCGGCCAACACAAACCCTCTGTCTCCACCACCGACCAACTTCAAATCCAGTATTGTCTCCACCGCCAGCTCACCACCTCAAATCCTCCTCTGTCTCCATCGCCTGCCCACCCATCGCCGGCCCACCTCAAATCCTCCTAGAGCAATATGTGGTTTTGGTTTCCTGTTCTGTGATTTTAGCGTTGTTTTTGTGATGCTATATTTAATTGTTTTGGTGTACATCTTTCAAGCAGTGTCTGTGCTACATTTGATTCGAAGGAAAGCTGATTTTGTGGATTCAACAAAATAGGTGCCATTGAATTTTTTATAAATGAAAAACTTCAAGCTCGTAGTGAGAAGATAATTAGAATATGTGGAATCGTTTCTTGTGACTTTAACTTCTTCAAGAATTTGGATAAGGTTTCTTTATTTGTAAAGTTACTTTTTGTTGGTCCCATTGTCATCGCCTTCAACTATTGCAGATGAAGCTTTTTACATATTTCATAAATTGTGGTGCTCTTGTTTGGACAAAAGCCCTTCTATGATTGGAATTGTAATTTTCCTCATCATTAAATGCATCTCAAATTCTGCTTCATCATCTTTTTCTTTCCTTTTGCAAGTAAATCTGCTTCATACTTGACATCACATTGCAACATGAACAAATTGTTGCTGGCTAGCTGCCTGTATACAAGAGTGAAACAATAAATTTGGGCCGTACAAGGGTAGAGATGACGGCCGATGATATTATAGGTACTCTCATTGAGGTTGGCCGGCAGTGGAGATAGAGGGTTTGGGTTGGCTAGCCAGCGATGGAGACAGGAGGGTTTGGGACTGGTGGGAGATGGGTTTCTTCGATGAGAGAGAGAGAGAGAGAGAGATTATACGTTTTGGTTTTTTATGTTTTTAGTTTTTATTTTTTATTTTTTTAATAGGTGGTGTAGTTAAGTAGGGTTAGTTGGGTTAAGTTTATTTAAGAAATCATGTGCAATGCACATGCCATTGTTTACACATGTCAGTTTATTAGAGCCGTTTTTAGCCTCAGGCTACAACTAATTTTGTAGCTAAACATCCAAACAATGTGGAGGATAACAATTTCCCTCTACTCTTCTATTAATTACTCTTCTTCCCTCTGATTCACTCTACTCTTCTCTCCCTCCAAACATAACATTAGTTCACCTTGAACCCTCACTACAAAGCTAAAATGTCCCTTCGAATAAGACTATTCCTCCCAGCTCGACAAAGAATAAAGGGATGCCTTGGATATTGCTAAAGAAAGCCATATAAGCCTACACCAATTCACTTCAGGCAATCTGAACCTTATGGCTTTTTTTTTTTTTTTTTTTTTTGTTACTCTGTTCTAGGAAATCGACTTGATTTAGAGAGAATCGAAATGGGTCTATCCCTGCTACCAATTCTTACCATAGGTAGCTTAATTACTTCATTTAGCAACTAGATCCTCATATCTTTCTAGCATCCTCACCATTGTTTTCTCCTTAAGAACACTTGATACCTATGCTTTAATGTTGTTGGCAGAATTATTAGTTTCTTGTATCCATATTTAGTGTATAAAACACCATCTAGGTTCCACCAATCTAACCCATAAATAGATGCTGCATCGATCCCCAATTTCAAATTTTAGCAAGGCTCCAGCCTCTTCCCTCAATTTGAGCAGCTTTCGCCAAACCCAATGTTGCCCTGGGGAAATATCACAACCTGAAGACTTCTCCCATTCAATAAAATCATTTTTAACCCATGCCACCGATATCGAACTAGCTTGGATAAATAGGTTCCAAATATGTTTCATAATAGCTGCCTTAATCAAATCCTATACTCTTTTTAGATTTAACTCTCCTTCACATTTAGGAACACAGATTTCCAAGATATTTTAGCTCCAACAATTATCAATTGCTCCCTTTCAACAATTAGAATTTTGTTCCATCCTATTGAATCATTGATTACTTTCTTTGTGAGAATCAAAATGCTTGTTTGGTAAACTTAAATATGGTCCATAACTAAGGACATTAGTTGCAATCTACAGGGAAATGATTGATGTGTTGAAATCTGTCCGATAGAGGCTTGTAATACTGGACCTTTAATTTCCCTTAGATTAAAGGAACGCCTGAGTACCTCACAGTTTGGGATAAACGTTGTTTCGTTAGTAATAATCAATTTGTCTAAGCATGGGTTCAGTCGATATGCTAGGATTCTAGTGATTCTTTTTTACACTACATTGCAACATGAGATAGACCTGAAATTAACCATATAATAAGGGAAGTGCTAGTTAAATTAAAATTCATTGGCGAAGAAAGATTTAACTGCTGCCACCACTTCATTCTGAGCTACGAACCATGCTCTATGGAGAAAACCCAGTAGAAAATCCATCTAGACCAGGAGCCTTGTTACCGGTGTGAGAGAATATTGAATTTCAAATCTCCTCATCAATAAACCCCCTTTGAAGTGATACTACCATTACAGTAGAATTCTTAACTGTGAACAAGTGAGATACCATGCTTGCTTTCTCTTCTTCAAACTGCATTGTGATTGTACCAAGTAAATTTTTGTAGAAATCAACAGCCAACCTTAATCTGTTCTGGATCCTCCATTTTATTCCCTTCCCATAAGCATTTAAAGGTACGTTTGGATAGAACTTATTTTGCTGAAGCTGAAAACTGAAAACTGAAAACACTTTAGCAAAATAATTTTTAAATGTGTGAATAGTACCGTGGGACCCATTTTTAATGAAAAAGTTGCTGAAAAGTGTAATTTGTGAGACCTGTGAACAGTGCACCCGTGCACTGTTCACTGGTGCGGCTGAAGCAAAAAAAAAAAAAAAATGGAAAACGCGCTACAGTGTAAAACTTGGACGTGGACTTGTATCCAAACCCCACCTAAGTGAGTTTCTTGCAATTCTAACTTTGTGCATTGTTCACTGCTGACTTAGTCAAAAGGTGCGGCTGAAGCAAAAAAAAAAAAAAACTGAAAACGCGCTACAGTGTAAAACTTGGGCGTGGACTTGTATCCAAACCCCACCTAAGTGAGTTTCTTGCAATTCTAACTCTGATAAGTTGTTGGACTTAAGAAGTATTTTGTTCATAAGTTCAACCATTTATTCCTTAAATTTTGTTTGAAGAAGCTTCTTATGCCGTTAAGTGATGGATGGAAAATGCTGACGGTGCTACTGCAAAAATAAAATATAAATTTATTAACACACAAATTGTCACTTGGATTGACGCATGGCCTAAAAAGAAGAGAGAGAGAGAGAGAGAGAGTGCACTTGTAAACATATCTTAAATATTTTTTTTTTCTTTTTGCACTTTCCCATCTATCTTTTAAACTTTCCTTGGAAACAAACACAACTAAAAAAAACTCAGAACCAAAGATTAAACCCCAGCCACTAAGATAAAATCTCACTTTTTTTTGGCATCTAAAGTTATTCCGAACAGAAAACCCTCATAGTCATAGTCATAGATGCAAAATTAAAGCAACAAGTAGGCCAAGGAGGCCCTAAACCCCATTGTGCAATCAATACAACATTTAGTACTTTTTTTGTTTTTATTTTTAAATTAAAAAAAAAAAAAAAAAAAAAACACTCCCACCATTTTTTTTTTTATCTCACATTATCCTAAAACAAAACTGAAATTAGATATATAAAAAAAAGGTTAGAAAAATCTTCCGCTGCATATATTAAAATGATTCAGAAAGTTAGTTATTGCTTCTTCTTTTTTGTCAAAAATATCCCTAAATTAATTAACCAACAACTTAAAAATTGAGTTAAAATAGTAAATTGACAAAAATAATAAATTCTTACTTTTACATTGAAATGCCTTCCTACTTCTAATAAACTCCTACTTTTACGTTGATTTAAATTCATACTTCTACTCACTAACTCCCTACAAAATAGGATCACTATTTTATTAGTTTTGAACCTCCTCCAATCTACAAAACTCACTCTACGTATTCTTTTTTTTCTTTTTCTTTTTTTACTTTATCTATATATTAAGAGGATTCAGAAAGTTAGATATGGCTTTTTTTTTTTTTTTTTTTTTGTAAAAAATATCCCTAAATTAATTAACTAATAACTTTAAAATGGGATTAAAATAGTAAATTGGAAAAAGAAAGTTAGTTATTGCTTTTTTTACTATAAAAAATACCCCTACCTAAAACTTAAAAATGGGGTTAAAATAGTAAATTGACAAAAATAATAAATTCCTACTTGTACGTTGAAATGTCTTCCTGCTTCTAATAAACTCCTACTTTTACTTTGATTTAAATTCATACTTCTACTCACTAACTCCCTACAAAATATGATCATTATTTTGTTAGTTTTAAAACTCCTTCAATCTACAAAACTCACCCCACGTATTCATTTTTTTTTTTTTTACTTCATCACGATGTAAAGTAATCTTTACCCAAAAAATAGAAGAGCCTCATGCGCGTACTCAAAGGCTAGTTATTATTATTTTTTTTTTCTAAGAAAGGTTAAAAACTCTCAAGTTATTAAGTTATTTTTAATTATAAAAAGTAGCCACTTAGTACACATTCATAACAAAAGTTTTATTTTTTATTTTTTATTTTTTATTTTTTATTTTGAGAATGGAACATTCATTCATTCATAAAATAAGAGAATCTTGGTACAAAACTTTCATAGCTGGTGGAGGTGAGTCCTCCATCCAATACATATCATTAGAGATATTCCTAGCATGTTGTGCAATAACATGTGCTACCCCTATTCCTTGGACAAAATTGGGAAATGCCCCATTTGGGTAAAAATAGCAGCATAATGCCCTTTTCTCCAAATTATATAGGGAAATGCCCCTCTTTTGTAACTCGATTTTCTCAAAATCGAGTATAAAAAAAAAAAATTCTGGAGCCCTATAGCGGCGTTTTTAAGGACCTATAGTGACATTTTCAGGATCTATAGTGACGTTTTGTAACTCGATTTCCATAAAATCGAGTTATAGGCAATTTTTTTAATTTTTTTTACCTATAACTCGATTTCTTATAAATCGAGTTAAAAAACGCCATTATAGGTCCTAAAAACGTCACTATAGACTCCTAAAAAACGCCGCTATAGGGCCTAACTCGATTTTGAGAAAATCGAGTTACAAAAGAGGGGCATTTCCCTATATAGTTTGGAGAAAAGGGCATTATGCTGCTATTTTTACCCAAATGGGGTATTTCCCAATTTTGTCCCCTATTCCCTCCTCTCCTTGTGCAGCAAATATTGACCCTGTGCAATCCACGAATCAATTGATGAACATCTTCTACCACATTCCCAAGCAATGACAAGTCAGCCATTGAAGGTGATTCATAGCAAAAGTTTTGAATACCTTAAAAAAAAAAACCCAAAAAAAAAGGATAAAACTATTTCTGAAAAGAAATAGAAGGAAGTTTTACAAATCTACGTTACATCACACGTTTCAAATAAAACTACTTCCGCTAAAAAAAGGAAGGATGTTTTACACGTAGCCCATGTTTTGAAATTCAAATTAACAACTAACTCCATAACAACTCAATAAATTTCTTATTTTCTCTTCTACCTTATCATGTTTTATTTTTTTTTTTTTTAATTCTTATTTCAATGATTCTGTAATACCCCAATTTTGTTTTTATGATTATCACCATACCTTATCATTTTAATATAGAGTTGATGTACTATATGTGTGTGCACAGTAAGATGGGAGTAGATAATTTTGTGGTACTACAAATATGTGAGAAAATTAAGATTTTAGTGCATATATTTTGGTGCGGCAATTAAAATAATAAATAAATAAATGAAAGATGAAAATGTTTTATGGGCTTTTTGGAGATTAAAGAGATAAGCTCAAGTGGATTTTAAACTCCAGCCCACTACCCCACCAAGCCCACATCTCTGATATGTTAAAATATAAGTTAGAGGAAAAGATAAATTAGGATTTTCATAAGAAGGGTTTTATTAAGAAGGCTAGGAGGTATATTTTCCTTGGAGTTAATTGAAGAGGCAACCAATTGTTCAAAGTATGATTTCTCACCGTTAGAAGCAAAGAATTAAGGAGTTAGAATTTTATCATGGAAAACTTTAGTGATGTGTATAGATTTTTGAATTGGTAATTTATTAAATTACGATTTTACACTATTTCTATTATTCTAGAATCTTAGATTGCCACTATTCGGACCCTAGAACAAGAGCCGAAACTATTAAATCCATGAATAAGGCTTGCACCATTTTTGTAAGGCTATAAGAATGTAGACATCAAAAATTTATGATGTATTTACAGCCGTCTGATTGTTAATGATAAATATTTGTGATCAAATTAATCTCCAATTGATGAGGTGGACGATTAGCAAATGAAATCAAGCCATGTGGCAACATCAAATAAGAAAGTCATATGGCAATGTCAGAAGAAAAGATCTATATGGAAAGTTCTTATTAAATGGGAGACTAAATTAAATCCATAATTAGCTCTCAATAAATGCTGGAAGAAAATTCCAAATTAAAGATTATTGAGTTGCCTATAGATAGAGGCTTCCCATATGAGAAAAGGGGAGAACACTTAGAGAGAAAACACTACTGACACTCTGCCAAAATAGAGAGTCATCTCTAAAGTTCACAAGAATTTCATTGTTCATCAAGGCCTATTCCTACTTCTTCAAATCAAAGTGGGGATTCTCCTTTAATCTAGTTCGAGATCAAGCCAACGGCCCTCGCATCAAATCAAGCACGTTCAACTATTCATTCAACTTGGAGACATCAAAGCACTATTCAAGATCAAGCTTCATAGCCCCTTCGGATCGTAACGTTTCTTGGAGATCGAATCAGAGGAATTTATTGTACTCTTTCATTGTAAAGATTCATACAGAGGATTGTACTCACATACATACAAATCAAATACAAGTTGATTATTTGTTACACTATTTCGTGATCGTGTGATTCTTCTTTTACGAAAATTGTGTGTACAAATTTCTGGCACGCCCGGTGGGACCTCTCTGCCTCTCATCTCTTTCTCCATCCTAGAAATCTTCAAGTCTCCAATCTACCAAGTTCAATGGCCTCGAAGAAGTCTCAGATTTCCATGAATGCTACCAAAAGCATTGGGGGGTCAACAAGCAGCAGTACTTCCATAGGTCCCATGACTCGAAACAAAGCTAAGGCAATGAGGCTCCTCACATCACAAGAAGTCGAGGGAAAAAGCTCCTGTGACGAAACTCATAAGTGCCCCAACCCAGCCAAAGACTGTCATCTCCTTGAGCACTTTGAGGACAAGCAAGCACACTTCCTCTAGGAAGGGAGATTCAGCATTCGTTCCAGAGGACTCAACGATAGGGAGCGAATATCACTATTCTGCATCAGATGCTGGGTCAAGTAATGCTTCACAGTCAGGTTCTTCCCAAGGATCTCCTCGAGAAGTCACTTCATCTATCTTCTCAGAAAATTCTTCTCATACAATAACTATGGCAGTCATGATGACGGAGACTGCCACCATTGACGAAAAGATTGCTGAAATGGGACATGCTATAGCTAAGCTTACCAAGACTGTGGAGGAGAAAGACCTTCAAATCGCCACGCTTATGAATAAGCTCAAGGTTCAGAATCGAGGGGAGTCTAGCAGAGGCCATTCTCACACGCATCAGCATGCATCCCAAGATGCTCACACATCTTTTCCAAAGAAGGCTGGTGGTCCACAAGGGAGCTCTACCTCAATTTCATCTCTATCAGTCCAGCAGTTACAGGACATGATAACGAACACCATTCGAGCTCAATATGGTGGGGCACCACAAAACTCTCTGATGTATTCAAAGCCATACACCAAGAGGATTGACATTTTACAGATGCCTGCGGGTTACCAACCTCCTAAGTTTCAACAGTTTGATGGGAAAGGGAATCCGAAGCAACATATTGCTCATTTCATCGAGACTTGCAATAATGCCGGTACGGATGGAGACTTGCTCACGAAGCAATTCGTGCGTACTCTTCGAGGAAATGCCTTTGATTGGTACACGGATCTTGAACCCGAGTCCATTGATAGTTGGGAGCAAATGGAAAGGGAATTCTTGAACCGTTTCTACAGTACCCGACGTACCGTAAGTATGCTAGAATTAACCAACACGAAGCAATGGAAAGATGAACCAGTGGTAGACTACATCAATCGTTGGCGCTCATTGAGCCTCGACTGCAAAGATCGCCTTTCCGAATCTTCAGGAGTGGCGATGTGCATCCAAGGAATGCACTGGGGGTTGCTTTACATCCTCTAAGGAATCAAACCTCACACCTTTGAAGAACTTGCTACCCGAGCCCATGACATGGAGCTTAGCCTGTCCAGCCATGGAGAAAAGGGCTTACCTGTTGATGAGCAACGTAAAGAGAAGAAAGATACGAGGAGGGGGGACAAGTCTTCCAGACCCATGGTTAAGGAATCTATGGCCATTGCTGTGGAGCCTGTGAAGATCTCCAGTAAAGAGAATAAGAGAATGGAGAAGAGGGCCGGTCCAATGCAAGAACGGGAGAAGCGTCGATTGACTTTGAAGGAGATGGAAGAAAAGACGTATCCGTTTCCAGATGCCGACGTTCGAGGCATGCTCGAGGACTTATTAGAGAAGAATGTGATCAAGCTTCCAGAGTGCAAGCGTCCGGAGGAAATGGGGCGTACCAATGACCCAAAATACTGCGTATACCATCGAGTTGTAAGTCACCCTGTGGAAAGATGTTTTGTTCTGAAGGACCTTATCCTAAGGCTTGCAAAGGAGGGCAAAATTCTTTTAGACCTAGATGAAACTGCTGAGGCGAATCATGCTACGTTTGCTGTTGGATCCCCAATTTCTGTGAAGTCACCAACTCCAACGGAAGTGCAGTCCACCTTGCCATCAACATCAAGGGCATATTGCAAGCACATCCAATTTGGAACGCTTGAACCTATGCATACATTACGCTTCAACCCTCAAGATGATGATAGAGCTGCTGAAGAATTGGTAGGTGACGAAGAAGGTTGGACTTTTGTGACCTACAAGAGACTTCGAAAACAGCGTAACCCAAAACCCTATGTTCCTTACAAGAAAAGGGAACTTCGAGCAAGCGATTCAAAAGTTGATCCTAAGGGGAAGGGAACAAATAGTCTGAAGGAACAAAGAAAGGGAGCTCGTCCAAATGAAGGCCCCCTGTCGGTCACGCTGCATGAGTTTTTCCTTAAAGGCTTTCTTACAGAGGGCCTAATGACAACCACTTACATGGTTTCTTGCCATGACGTTGATGATCAAGAAGACCTCACCGAAAAGGAGGAGAAAGTGAACCTCGAAGAAACCAGAGGAACAAAGGAAGAGGAAAGCGAAACCCATGCCTCGGAAGAAACAGTTGCTATATGTGCTCATTGCCACGACAAGATGACATTCGCCGATGAGGATCTCCTATTGGGCTCCAAACCACACAATCGACCACTTTTTGTCTCAGGTTACACACGGGGGGAAAAAGTAAGCCGCATCCTCATAAACGATGGGTCTGCCGTCAACATAATGCCTAAAGGAACAATGAGGCGCCTAGGCATATCCATGGAAGAGTTATCCAAAAGTCGACTCGTCATCCAGGGCTTCAACCAAGAAGGACAAAGGGCAATCGGCATGATTCGATTAGATGTGGCTATTGATGAGTTGAAAGCAAGGCCTCTCTTCCATGTGATCGATTCGAAGACCTCTTATAACTTGTTGTTAGGACGACCATGGATTCATGGGAATGGTGTTGTACCTTCTACATTGCATCAATGCTTCAAGTATTGCGACGGCAAGCAAGTAAAGGTGGTGACAGCAGATTTGCAACCATTTACAGCAGCAGAATCTCACTTCGCAGATGCCAAGTTTTACTTGGATTGCGACACAACTTCAGATGCACCACAAGAAAAGCCTATGGAAAAGGAGGCAAAATGTAAGGAAGGAGGCGAGCCCCTCACGGGAGGTCCCCAACATAACTCTGAAGTGAGACAGAAGTTTCGTGAAGAGAAGAAGGAGGCACCTATGGTCTTACGATATGTGCCCGCATCTAAACGAAAGGAAGGGCAATCCCCATTCGGATTGACAATGGAGACTAAGGATAAGTGCAAAAAGTCTATTCAAGAGGAAGATATCACTATCCTTAAAAGTGATTTCACCTTACCATTACCGAAGCTAGGCCAAGTGGCATCCACAAAACCCCCACTCAAAGGTTTCACTAGAGCCACACGTAACCTTGATGAAGAAGATTCATTGCCAGTCAGAAGAACAAAAGAGGGTTTTGACCCTAAAGCGTATACACTTTTGGCAAAATCAGGCTATGATTTCCAAAATCCTCCGCAATTAGGGAAACTTTATTCAGATTACGTGGAAGAGAAGTCACATGGACTTAACTCAACCCAAAGCAAACTGAAACAACAAGGTTATGCGATCGAGATTCCTAGAGCCGGGCTGGGGTATTCATCACAAGAGCCAGTTCGAATCTCAGCCAAAGGGAAAGGAAAAAAGGCGACATCACAACACATCACCTTTGAAGTTGAGGAGGAGGGAAAGTCGAAGCCTGTGTCAAGATCTTCTGTATTTGATCGCCTAGGAACATTTGCTCCTCGAGAGTCGGTATTTAATAGATTAAGCATCTCTCTCCCTACGAAGGAAGGAACCTCACGTACACGTAGGTCGGCATTTGACAGGCTTGGGTCTACGAGTAGCTCAACTGACACCCCACAACCCAAGGAGGAGAAAAGTGGCCTACAAAAGAGAAAGGGCATCGAAGCTTACAGCCTTATCCCTTCGCGCATGAAACGTGAGTTGGTGGTAGAAGTTAGTACAGGAAACTGCCTTAAAGTAAAGCGGCGGACTATTGTGCACACACGAGAGCTCGAGAAGCAAGTTGACGATGGGGAGGAGGATCACAAGACACTAGTCCTTCCTTCTTGCCACGTGACAGCGGAAACCGATTCTGAATCAGATGCATCAGACGATGAACCAAATGAAGCCCCTCGAGCAATAGAAGACGGGGGCAAGCGACTATAGATGAGCTCAAAGAATTAAACTTAGGGACTGATGAGGAACCTCGCCCAACCTACATGAGTTCACTTTTGACACTAGAGGAAGAAAGCAAATACTTTGAGCTTTTAATGGAGTACAAAGATGTGCTTGCTTGGACATACAAGGAGATGCCAGGTTTAGACCCAACAATTGCAGTTCACCGGTTAGCAATAAAGCAAGGAGCGCGCCCAATTAAGCAGGCCCAACGACGCTTTCGACCAGAACTCCTCCCACAAATTGAGGCAGAAGTTAACAAACTTGAGCAAGCAGGATTCATCCGAGAAGTACAATTCCCAAAGTGGTTTGCAAACATTGTCCTTATCAAAAAGAAGAATGGGCAAATTCGAGTTTGTGTTGATTTTCGGGACTTGAATAGAGCGTGCCCAAAGGATGACTTCCCACTTCCAAATACAGAACTTATGGTTGATGCGACTATTGGTCATGAAGTACTATCATTCATGGATGGCTCATCAGGATACAACCAAATTCGAATGGCACCCGAGGATGAAGAGCTCACCGCTTTTCGAACTCCAAAAGGGATCTACTGTTATAAGGTGATGCCTTTTGGGCTCAAGATTGCCGGTGCAACATATCAACGGGCAATGCAATGAATTTTTGATGACATACTCCACAAAATCGTGCAATGTTATGTTGACGATTTAGTTGTCAAGACAAAGAAAAGAGGGGATCATTTACGGGACTTGCGCATCGTATTTAATCGGCTAAGGAAATATCAACTCAAAATGAATCCTCTCAAATGCGCGTTTGGTGTCACGTCTGGGAAGTTTCTAGGCTTTATCGTTCGACATCGAGGTATTGAAGTGGATCACTCTAAAATAGACGCTATCCAAAGGATGCCTGAACCAAAGAACCTACGAGAGCTTCGAAGCTTACAAGGCCATCTTGCATACATTCGACGTTTCATATCAAATCTAGCAGGACGGTGTCAACCATTCAGTCGATTGATGAGAAAAGATGCCACCTTTGAATGGGATGAGGCTTGTAGGAATGCATTTGAGAGCATTAAAAGGTATTTGCTTAACCCGCCGGTCTTAGGAGTGCCCATGCCAGGAAAACCTCTAGTGCTCTACATTGCTACACAAGAACAATCACTTGGGGCCCTCTTAGCTCAGAAAAATGAAGAAGAAAAAGAGAAAGCATTGTATTACCTTAGCCGGAAGCTAGAATTAAGGTATTCTCCAATCGAGAAGATGTGTCTTGCACTTTTCTTCTCCATTCAAAAATTAAGGCACTACATGCAAGCACACGTAATACACTTGGTTGCAAAGATAGATCCAGTAAAATACGTCTTGTCTAGGGCAATCATGTCTGGACGGTTGGCAAAATGGGCTGTGGCATTTCAAGAGTTTGAAATCACGTATGTGCCCCAAAAGGCCATCAAAGGGCAAGCCCTAGAAAATTTCCCTTGCTGATCATCCCATTCCTACTGATTGGGAGCTCTCAGATGATTTTCCAGATGAAGATGTATTGTACACTGAAGTCCTCCCACCTTGGATGATGTTCTTTGATGGAGCCACACGGCAAGAGGAATCCGGTGCTGGGGTTGTTTTCGTGTCGCCACAGAAACAAGTGTTACCATTCGCCTTTGTGCTCAGTGAACCATGTTCAAACAATGTTGCTGAGTATCAAGCCCTTATTGCCGGCCTCCAAATGGCCCTCGATATGAAGATCTCATACTTGGAAGTCTACGACGATTCCAAGTTGGTAATCAATCAACTTTTGACACACTATGAAGTTAAACATGAGGGTTTGGTTCCTTACTTTCAGATGGCAACGCGACTAATTGAGAAGTTCGACGGAGTTTCCTTGGAGCATATCCCTAGAAATGAGAATAGGATGGCAGATGCTCTGGCCAACCTAGCCACCACGTTGGCTCTGTCGAAGGGTGAAAAGGTAGATGTCCCTATCTGCAACCGTTGGGTGCTCTCTTACACGGAAGAATACGCGAGTGCGACGAATGCCATATCAATATCTATAGTGGAGGATGAGGATTGGTGCCAACCCCTGATTGATTACTTAGAACATGGTAAGCTACCCGAAGATCGTCGCCACAAGACTGAGGTACGACGAAGGGCGCCTCGTTTTATACACTACAAGGGCACATTATACAGGAGGTCTTTTGACGATCTATTCTTACGATGTCTTGGCAAGGAAGAAGGTGATCAAGCCATGGAAGAGGCTCATTCAGTCTGGCCCCAAGTTGTATCACCGGATAAAACGAATGGGTTATTATTGGCCCACCATGGTCAAGGATTGTATGGACTATGCAAAGACATGTGAAACATGCCAGCTTCATGCGAACTACATCCCATCAACCACCGGAGCCCCTGCACCCCACAGTTGCGTCTTGGCCTTTTGATGCATGGGGACTCGATGTTGTAGGACCATTGCCTAAGTCGTCAGGGGGTCACCTGTACATATTAGCTGCGACTAACTATTTTTCTAAATGGGCGGAAGCCATACCTCTCAGGGAAGTAAAAAAGGAAAATGTGGTGAACTTCATCCGAACTCACTTGATCTATCGGTATGGTGTCCCTCACTATATCATCACGGATAATGGTAAGCCATTTTACAATAGTTTGGTGACCCAACTATGCGAGAAGTTCGAGTTCAAGCAATACAAGTCATCCATGTATAACGCGCCAGCCAACGGTCTTGCTGAGGCTTTCAACAAGACGCTTTGCAATTTGTTGAAAAAGGTAGTAGAGCGCTCGAAGAGGGATTGGCATGAAAAGATTGGAGAAGCTTTATGGGCATACCGAACAACATACAGGACACCCACGCAAGCCACTCCGTATTCATTAGTATATGGCGTCGAAGCAGTCCTACCTTTGGAGCGACAAATTCCATCACTTCGGATTGCTATCCAAGAAGGGCTCACAAATGAAGAAAATGCACGTTTAAGACTCGAAGAGTTGGAAGCACTTGATGAAAAGAGATTGGAAGCTCAACAACGTCTTGAATGCTACCAAGCGCGGCTTTCTCGAGCGTTCAACAAGAGAGTCCGACCTCGATCTTTCCAAGTAGGGGACCTAGTACTTGCTATGCGAAGGCCCATCAACATCTCTCACAAGACTAGGAACAAGTTCACATCAAATGGGATGGCCCCTATGTCGTACAGGAGGTCTACACTAATGGTGCTTACAAGATAGTCGACGGGGATGGCCTGAGGGTAGGTCCCATAAATGCAAAGTTCCTGAAGCGATACTATGCATGAAGTATTGGAGATGCTCCTCGGTAAGAGCTTAAACTGCCCACCCAAAAAAAAAATTCTCGCTAGGTTGAAAACCTTGAAAGAGGCGACCTAGGTAAAAGTTAGAGACAAAAAAAAAAAAAAAAAAAAAAAAAAAAAAAAAAAAAAAAAAAAAAACCTACTTTGAACTACGTTATGACTTGATCCCTTTTGGGTACGTAGGCAGCTTGGTATTCGTTACTAAGTTCAGTCACATATGTACTTTAAATTTTTATTTTTATTTTTATAATAAGTCCTCTTGAACTACGTTATGACTTGATCCCTTTTGGGTACGTAGGCAGCCTAGCATCCTTTGCCAAGCACAGTCGCAAAAAAAATAAAATGATGTTCTCAAAAAGTGATCATATTAGCTCACACAAAAAAGAAAAAGAAAAAAAGAGAACAAGGGAGCAAACATTGATCCGGAAATAAATGAATTTCTTTATTAATAATGAGATAGGTGTCGTTACATTGTAATGACTACATCAATAAATAAATAAATAAATAAAAAGATTAACCTATCCAATCTAAATGCCTCAACTCCTCTTTGCTAGTCTCTAGTAATCCTTGTAGCTCTCTAAGTTTTGCATCATCAGAAGCTTCTAAGGTTGGAGTGGCCTCAATCTTGGAAACCTCCCCCTTGATTTGAGAAATAATCACTTGTTGTTGGACCAGTTCTGTATCACAAAGGGTGCTCGACGCTGTAAACTCTGCCTTTTGCATTGAAAGTGACTCAAGTTCCTTCTTCAATTCAATCTCTCTAGCTAAGGTCTTGTCTAAGTTCGCCTTGATTGCAACTTTCTGATCGATCTTAATGGCTTCCGAGTCGAGGGCAAGAATGAGACGATGTCGAGCGTCAGTAAGCTTCCGTTCCTTGTCTTCAGGTGCGATGCCTTGTGAAAGAGCATGATGGAGGGAAGAATATCGGTCTACATCATCCATATATTTCGAAATACGCTCTCTTAAAGGCGTTGCGTCCACAACTTTTATTTGAGCGATAACTTGAAGGATCTTCTCGACTCCATCTCTAAATGAAGTCACAAGAGTAAAAGGGGTTTTGACGACCTTCTCAATTAGTTCCCCTCCTAGTATTTTTGCACGATGTCGATCGGCCTTCGAAATCAAATCGTCAGGTTCAAACTTTGTGATAGTTGAAGTGGCTGGGATGCTTGAACTACACATAATGGATTTGTTTCGAGTCACGTCCCTTGAAGGCTTGTGAATAGGTTCGGAAGAAAGAGTGGCGTTAGTCTTCCCCGAATGTGATGGGTCAATTTCCTTAGTAGCTAAATCAAAGGCTGTTGGACCTTGAATAGAAAACTCGCTCGTAGAAAGACTAGTGGCAGCTGGTGTACACTTCTCTCCTGCTCTTTTCGAAGGGTAATTGTCATCCTGCATTGGAAGAATTCCAAGATTGTCATTCTCAAAAAGTTCTTGGATACCAGAAATAGCTTCAAGGTCATCGTGAAGGAAACAAAGGTCTTTAATGGGTTCAAGATCAAAATCATCAAAAAGAGAATAAAGACTCACTTGTGCATTACCACCAGAAGGGTCGGGAAGCGAATCCATATCGACACCACGGTTAGTTACCTGGGTGACCCCCTCATGATCCAGATTCTTGCTAGGATTGTCCCTCTGCCTTTTACGTCTCCAGTGGAATCTGAGTTGCCACTATTTCGCTCGGAATTTGACGCATCCTTACCCTTGGTCACCTCCACATCTTGAGGTGTTGAGACTATGCAAGAAGGACCACGCTTAGGAGAATGTACCTTGTCCACGCACACTCCTCCTAAGGACTCATCAGTAGCCTCTGAAATCCCAAAAGAGGGCTTCCCATCGCTTCGACACTTCACAGGCTCAACTACTTCATTGGGCTGTTTTATTTTGAGTCTTATCTTGCTCGGGTTAACATTCCCAATCGGTTGCTCAGTCCTACTTGAAAAGAAACCATCAGATCTTCTAGCCCACCAATTCATATAGTCCTTCGTGCACAGGGCCCCATGCTCAGATGGGCAAGCAGGGATCAAGAACTTTGAATCGGTAACAAGACGAAGACATCGGCACCAGAAGCATACCACTTGCTCTAAGGTGACGGTGCGAAAGTCCTCATTAAGCTCCCCAGGGATGTGTTGATTGAAACCAAATTGTCGACCAAAGTGATGAGGGCTATATGGTTCAACTATACATATACTTCCGCGACGAGAGGCCAAGTAGCTAGAGCGTTGGCTGATGAAGTAATCCGCATAAGAGCTAGGTAGCTTGTCATCATCCACCAGAATCTCTCGATGGCCTTTAAAAGGCCCAAGCGATGAAATTTGAAGCTACTAACGGCACGAAATAGCTTACGGGCCGTAACCTCGTAGTAATGCTTGGCTGCACCCTCTCCGGAGTATCTAAACATGTGCGGAATAGCCTTGGAGCGAGACCCTTCGAGTTCAAAGTGAGTGTCGAAGTATTCGGCCAACCAAGCATTCAAGTAGTGTGCAAGAAAAGTGGCATCACATTTGCTAGGAGTCTTAGAAGACACAATTTCATTCAAGCCCCTGTAAATGTTGGCTAGGACTGGGACTGCAAGGCAGTATCTCTTACCACGAGCCATTGCACTTGCGCTCTTGAAAACACCAGGCCTGATTAAGTTTGGTCCCCCATCGGGAAGAGCGAACTCACACAACCAACACGAGATCAAAGCAGCTAACCAAGTCTCTTCTATAAGCCTTTTCTCCACTTCGAGCACATTGAAGGGAGCCTCGTCTTCTTTAGTCAAAATTCTGGGGGCATCAATTTTACCAGAGGGGTTATGAGATTGCTTGCCTCTTGCATTCCTCTTTAGTGACCTTCTAGTCGGCGGTTTCTGATATTTAGACTTGCCACGAAACCAAAACTTCACCCATGAGGCCGTAGTGACTAAGTGTGAACCACCAATCTTAAGACTAAGGTGATGGAAGGCGGCAAATAGATGATGACAACATGAGGGGAGAGATAATATGTCTTTCGAGTTTGGAACCACCTCTTCATAAAATGAGCCGTACACGGGAAGCCCACCGATCGAATGCAAGTCCCATAAGCTAATGGAGACTTCTCCTACAGACGTGTGCAATGTGTTCGTAGCCGTACACCAACACTCTAGGAAGGCTTGCAGGACATGGGCATATGTGAATAACGATGCGAGTAGTGGCTTGTAAAGATGGGCATCACTTAAGACTTTAGTATTGCGGCTCAATATTTCTTCTAGCCACTCCCAATATTTAGGGAGGTAGAAAAACTCACCCTTATATTGGAGTGGAGGAGTCTTGGAAGAAGGTAAGGCCCATTGTACTTCTCCCACACTTATCTGACGGCCAAGGAGAGGAAATGGACAGATGTGGTCCGCGGTTGAGTGAAGATTGGAAGCCAAAGTAAACGTCCTCGAAACAACATGCGGATCCTTTCTAGTCGGGTCGTGTAGTTCGTGCGATGATTCGACCCACCATGAAGGGACACTGCTACCAAGTGGATGGACTTTCAAGACGACGCCTTTCTCCAGGGGTTCGTTCGTAGAGCGCAAGAGAGTGACGGATTGATCATTGAGAGTCCTCGATGAGTCGTAAAAGATGACCATGATGAAGTGCACTTGATGGCAGCCACTTGGAGAAGACAAAGCTCGTAGAGGTCACAACTTGAGCAAACGTAGAAGAGACACAAAGTTAAGCAAAGGGTTGGCAAGCTTGAATCACCTGACACACTTGATAGCAAACCAAAGGAAATGGTGAATACCTTATTCATTCAAAGGCTCTTTACAAAAAAAAAAGAAAAAAGAAAAAAAAAAGGGGCCTGTGGCATCTGACTAAAAACCACAAGCAAGATATGTTAACATTCAAGCACCTAAAGCTATATTAACATACAAGTGGAAGTTTGCATGTTGTATACTAAGTCTAAAGGTCACGTGTACCGTGGCTTATTAACCATTAAATATAGTATTCAAGTTCAAAACCACAAAGAGGTCACCATGCTTCTCGTGAAATTAAAGTGTGGGGCGTGTCAATAATATGGCATAGGCTATTACATGCAAAACTATGGAAATCACGAAGGTGGGGCCTTCTCCCTTATAGAAGTGGGGTCGATGAAACAAGCAAATATTTCGACATTAACATGCAAACATCATGTAGTAGGTGTTGAAATAACCATATGATGGACACGTAGAGGCTTGCATGTCCACTATCCAAACTTGGAAAACCATGTTATAGCTTATTGGTCATTAGGCGTGGCATTGAAAATTCAAGGCTACAAGGAAACCATGTGTCCGCATGGGGGCATTGAAGCTTTTGGCGTGTATTTAGTGTGCACCTTGGTTGTTGATGAGACGTAAGCTCGTCAGTCAATCGTCAGATGGAAGCAACCTCCAGCCTGCAAAGGTAGTCACCGGTGTGGTGCCTGCCACAGCTCCTCCGATGCTAAAGTTAGTATCAATTGCTATTTGAGAATGAATAGTATAGAAAATAACAGAGCAAAAGAGATCTCTCAGTGTGTATGTACCTTGTCATTGGCAATGCGTGGGCTTTTTATACTCTTTCATGGCCTCTAGCCGTTGGAGTAGTTATGGAGATCTTAATGCTCCTTCTGGTAACGTTTGGGGGTAGTGAATGTGGCATCAATGTGCTCCAACGGTCCGTACAGTTGGCCTTCTAACCGTTCCCTTTCCCGGCTCGAATTTGCTAGAAATAAAGCCGAAATGATGTTTTTTAATTTTTTGAAATAAACTGGGTCGGGTAGGAACGGAATCGGAACAAAAAATTTTTTTCTTCTTTTTCGGCCTTTCCAGACCTAGATTAGCTAGAAATAAAGTTGGAATGATGTTTTTTAATTTTTAATTTTTATACTATTTTTTGAGAATTTTCTAGACTGGGTCGGGTAGGAACGGAATCGGGACGAAATTTTTTTCCCTCTTTTTCGGCATTTCTTTGTCGGGTTTGGCTAGAAGTGAAGCTGGAATGATGTTTTTTAATTTTTTGAATTTTTATACTATTTTTTGGGAATTTTCTAGATCGGGTCGGGTAGGTACGGAATCAGAATGAAATCTTTTTTTTTTTCCTTTTTTCGGCCTTTCCCGGCTCGGTTTGGCTTGAAATAAAGCCGGAATGATGTTTTTTTTTTAATTTTTTTTAATTTTTATACGAATTTTTGGGAATTTTCTAGTCTAGGTCGAGTAGGAACGAAATTAGAACGAAATTTTTTTTCCCTCTTTTTCAACCTTTCCTCGGCCTTTCCTGTCTTGGATTGGCTAGAAATAAAGCGGGAATGATGTTTTTCAGTTTTTTGAATTTTTATACTATTTTTTGGGAATTTTCTAGACGGGGTCAGGTAGGAAGGGAATCGGAACAAATTTTTTTTTCTTCCCTTTTACGGCCTTTCCCAGCCCGGTTTGGCTTGTAATAAAGCTGGAATGATGGTTTTTAGTTTTTTGAAATTTTATATGTTTTTTTGGGAATTTTCAAGATTGGGTCGGGTAGGAACGAAATCGGAAAGAAATTTTTTTTCCCTTTTCAGCCTTTCCCAGCTCGGTTTGGCTTGAAATAAAGCCGGAATTATATTTCATAATTTTTTGAGTTTTTATACAATTTTTTGGAAATTTTATAAACTAGGTCAGGTAGGAACGGAATCGGAACGAAATTTTTTCTTCTTTTATTTTAGCCTTTCCTGACCCGGATTGGCTCGAAATAAAGCTAGAATGATGTTTTTTAATTTTTAATTTTTATACTATTTTTTGGGAATTTTCTAGACTGGGTCGGGTAGGAACGAAATTGGGATTAAATTTTTTTTCCCCTCCTTTTCGGCATTTCCTGGCCGGGTTTGGCAAGAAATAAAGTTAGAATGATGTTTTTTAATTTTTAAAATTTTTATACTATCTTTCAGGAATTTTCTGGATCGGGTCGGGTAGGTACGGAATCAGAACGAATTTTTTTTTCCTCTTTTCGGCCTTTCCCGGCCCGATTTGGCTTGAAATAAAGCCAGAATGATGTTTTTTAGTTTTTTGAATTTTTATACGATTTTTTGGGAATTTTCAAGACTGGGTCGGGTAGGAACGAAATTTGAATGAAATTTTTTTTTTCTTTTTTTTTCGGCCATTCTCGGCCCGGTTTGGCTTGAAATAAAGTCGGAATGATTTTTTATTTTAGTTTTTTTGAACTTTTATACTATTTTGTCAAAATTTTCTAGATAGGGTCAGGTAGGATTAGAATCGGAACCAAAATTTTTTTTTCCTCTTTTTCGGCCTTTCCTAGTCAGGTTTGGTTAGAAATAAAGCCGGAATGATGTTTTTTAATTTTTTGAATTTTTATACTATTTTTTGGGAATTTTCTAGACCGAGTCGGGTAGGAACGGAATCGGGACGAAATTTTTTTTCCTCTTTTTCGGCCTTTCCTCGCCAAGTTTGGTTAGAAATAAATCCATAATGATTTTTTTAATTTTTCGAATTTTTATAAAATTTTTTGGGAATTTTTTAGACCGGGTCGGGTAGGAACGAAATTTTTTTTTTTCCTCCCTTTCGGGCTTTCCCAGTTCAGTTTGGCTAAAAATAAAGCCGGAATGATTTTTTGAATTTTTTGAATTTTTATACTATTTTTAGGAGTTTTCTAGACTGGGTCGGATAGGAACGAAGTCGGAATGAATTTTTTTTTCTTCTCTTTCTCGGCCTTTCCTTGCTTAATTTGGCTAGAAATAATGATGGATTGATGTTTTTTAATTTTTTGAATTTTTATACTATTTTTTGGGAATTTTCTTGACCTGGTTGGGTAGGAACGGAATCGGAACGAAAATTTTCTTTTTTCTCTTTTTTGGCCTTTCCCGGCCCGAATTGGCTATAAATCCGGAATGGTGTTTTTGAATTTTTTGAATTTTTATACTATATTTTGGGAGTTTCTAGGCTGGGTCGGGTAGGAATGAAATCGGAACGAAATTTTTTTTTCTTCTCTTTCTCGGCCTTTCCCTGCTCAATTTGGCCCGAAATAAAGCCGGAATGATGTTTTTTAATTTTTTTAATTTTTAAACCTTTTTTGGGAATTTTCAATACTAGGTTTGGTAGGAACGAAATTGGAACGAAATTTTTTTTCCTCTTTTCGACATTTCCTGGCCCGGTTTGGCTTCAAATAAAGCCGGAATGATATTTTTAAATTTTTGAATTTTAATACGATTTTTTGAAAATTTTATAAATTGGGTTGGGTAGGAACGGAATCGAAACGAAAATTTTGTTTTTTTTTTGTTTTTTTTTTTTTTTCGGCCCTTCCGACCCGGATTGGCTAGAAATAAAGTGGGAATGATGTTTTTTAATTTTTTGAATTTTAATACGATTTTTGGGAATTTTCTAGATTGGGTCGGGTAGGAACGGAATCGAAACGAAGTTTTTTTTCTCTCTTTTTCGGCCTTTCCAGGCCTAGTTTGGACTTAAATAAAGTTAGAATGATGTTTTTTAATTTTTTTGAATTTTTATTCGATTTTTTGGGAATTTTCTTGACTGGGTTGGGTAGAAACGGAATCAGAATCAAAATTTTTCCCCTTTTTCGCCCTATCCCGGTCCAGTTTGGCTAGAAATAAAGCCGTAATGATGTTTTTTAATTTTTTGAATTTTTATACTATTTTTTGGGAATTTTCTAGACCGGGTCGGGTAGGAACAGAATCGGAACGAAAGTTTTTTCTTTCCTCTTTTTCGGCCTTTCCTGGCCCAGTTTGGCTAGAAATAAAGCCGGAATGATTTTTTTAATTTTTTGAATTTTTATACTATTTTTTGGGATTTTTCTGGACCAGGTCGGGTAGGAATGGAGTTGGAATGATTTTTTTTTCTTCTCTTTCTTGGCCTTTCCCGGCTCAATTTGGCTAGAAATAAAGCTGTAATGATGTTTTTTAGTTTTTTGAATTTTTGTACTATTTTTTGGAAATTTTCTAGACCGGGTCCGGTAGGAACAAAATCGAAATGAATTTTTTTTTTCCTCTTTTTCGACGTTTCCTGGCCCGAATTGGCTAGAAATAAAGCTGGAATAATGCTTTTTAATTTTTCGAATTTTTATACAAGTTTTTGGGAATTTTGTAGACTGGGTTGGGTAGGAATGGAATCGGAATGAAATTTTTTTTCCTCTTTTTCAACCTTTCCCAAGCCAGATTGACTAGAAATAAAGCTGTAATGATGTTTTTTAATTTTTTGAATTTTTATACTATTTTTTGAGAATTTTCTAGACTGGGTCGGGTAGGAACGGAATCAGAATGAATTTTTTTTTTCTTCTCTTTCTCGGCCTTTCCCAACTCAATTTTGCTAGAAATAAAGCCGGAATGATGTTTTTTAATTTTATACTATTTTTTGGGAATTTTCTAGACCAGGTCGGCTAGTAACGGAATCGAAACGAAATTTTTTCCCCCTCATTTTCGGCCTTTTCCGGCCTGGATTTGTTAGAAATAAAACCAGAATGATGTTTTTTAATTTTTTGAAATTTTATACTATTTTTTGGGAATTTTCTAGACTGGGCCGGCTAGAAATGGAATCGGAACGAAAATTTTTTCTTTCCTATTTTTTGGCTTTCCCCAATCCGGTTTGGCTAGAAATAAAGCCGGAATGATGTTTTTTAATTTTTTGAATTTTTATACTATTTTTTGGGGATTTTCTAGGCTGGGTCGAGTAGGAACGGAATCGGAACGAAATTTTTTTTTCTTCTCTTTCTCGGCCTTTCCCTGCTCAATTTGGCCCAAAATAAAGCTGGAATGATGTTTTTTAATTTGTTGAAATTTTAAACGTTTTTTTGGGAATTTTCAAGACTGAGTTGGGTAGGAACGGAATCGGAACGAATTTTTTTTTTTCCTTTTTTTTTTTTGGCTTTTCCCAGCCTAGCTTGGCTTGAAATAGAGCCGAAATGATGTTTTTTAATTTTTTGAATTTTTAAACGTTCTTTTGAGAATTTTCAATGCTGGTCTGGTAGGAACGAAATTGGAACGAAATTTTTTTTCCTCTTTTCGGCATTTCCCGGCCCAGTTTGGCTTGAAATAAAGCTAGAATGATGTTTTTTAATTTTTGAATTTTAATACGATTTTTTGGAAATTTTATAAATTGGGTCGGGTAGGAATGGAATTGGAACGAAATTTTTTTTTTTTTTTTTTTGGCCCTTCCCGACCCGGATTGGCTAGAAATAAAGCGGGAATGATGTTTTTTAATTTTTTTAATTTTTATACGGTTTTTGGGAATTTTCTAGACTGGGTCGGGTAGGAACGGAATCGAAATGAAATTGTTTTTCCTCTTTTTCGGCCTTTCCAGGCCCGGTTTGGACTTAAATAAAGCTAGAATGATGTTTTTTAATTTTTTGAATTTTTATACGATTTTTTGGGAATTTTCTTGACTGGGTTGGGTAGAAACGGAATTAGAACGAAATTTTTTTTCCTCTTTTTCGCCCTATCCCAGTCCGGTTTGGCTAGAAATAAAGCCAGAATGATGTTTTTTAATTTTTTGAAATTTTATACTTTTTTTTGGGAATTTTCTAGACTGGGTCGGGTAGGAACAGAATCGGAACGAAAGTTTTTTGTTTCCTCTTTTTTGGCCTTTCTTGGCCCAGTTTGGTTAGAAATAAAGCCAGAATGATTTTTTTAATTTTTTTAATTTTTATACTATTTTTTGGGAATTTTTTACACCGGGTCGGGTTGGAACGGAATCGGAACGAAAATATTTTTTTTCATCTTTTTCGACCTTTCCCCAATCCAGTTTGGCTAGAAATAAAGCAAGAATGATGTTTTTTAATTTTTTGAATTTTTATACAATTTTTTGGGATTTTTCTAGACCGGGTCGGGTTGGAACGGAGTTGGAATGATTTTTTTTTCTTCTCTTTCTTGGCCTTTCCCGGCTCAATTTGGCTAGAAATAAAGCCAGAATGATGTTTTTTAATTTTTTGAATTTTTATACTATTTTTTGGAAATTTTCTAGACCGGGTTCGGTAGGAACGAAATTGGAATGAAATTTTTTTTTCCTCTTTTTCGATGTTTCCTTGCCCGGATTGGCTAGAAATAAAGCCGGAATAATGTTTTTTTTTTTTTTTTTTTTTAATTTTTTGAATTTTTATACTATTTTTTGGGAATTTTCTAGACCGGGTCGGGTAGGAACGGAAACGGAACGAAATTTTTTCTTCTTCTTTTTTCGGCCTTTCCCGACCCGGTTTGGCTTGATATAAAGTCAGAATGATGTTTTTTAATTTTTTTAATTTTTATACGATTTTTTGGGAATTTTCTTGACTGGGTCGGGTAGGAACGGAATCGGAACGAAATTTTTTTCCTCTTTTTCGGCCTTTCCAGGCCCTGTTTGACTTGAAATAAAGCCAGAATGATGCTTTTTAAGTTTTTGAATTTTTATACGATTTTTTGGGAATTTTCTAGACTGGGTCAGGTAGGAACGGAATCGGAATGAAATTTTTTTTCCCTCTTTTTCGACCTTTCCCGAACCAGATTGACTAGAAATAAAGCTGGAATGATGTTTTTTAATTTTTTTGAATTTTTATACTATTTTTTGGGAATTTTCTAGACTGGGTTGGGTAGGAACGGAATCGGGACGAAATTTTTTTTTTCCTCTTTTTCGTCCTTTCCAGGCCCGATTTGGCATTAAATATAGCCGGAATGATGTTTTTTAATTTTTTGAATTTTATACGATTTTTTGGGAATTTTCTAGACTAGGTTGGGTAGGAACGGAAAAGGAACGAATTTTTTTTTCCCTCTTTTCGGCCTTTCCCGGTGCGGTTTGGCTAGAAATAAAGCCGAAATGATGTTTTTTAAATTTTTATACTATTTTTTGGGAATTTTCTAGACCAGGTTGGGTAGGAACAGAATCGGAACAAAAAAAATTTCTTTCCTCTTTTTAGGCCTTTCCTGGTCTGCTTCGGCTAGAAATAAAGCCGGAATGATATTTTTTAATTTTTTTAATTTTTATAATATTCTTTTGGAATTTTCTAGACTGGGTTAGGTAAGAGCAAAAACGGAACGATATTTATTTTCCTCTTTTTCGGCCTTTCCCGGCCAGTTTGGGTTGAAATAAAGCCAGAATAATGTTTTTTTAGTTTTTTTTTAATTTTTATACGATTTTTGGGGAATTTTCTAGACTGTGGGGTGAACGACATGGTCGCTAATTAACCTCGAGATACGATGTTAGCATACACCACGACCGCTATAACCCACTGTAGATCGGGAACAAGGAAATTCTTTAGGAACTTGAGAACTGTGATTGCGAGACATACAACGAGGTCGCTAATTAACCTCAAGATAGGATGTGAGCATACAGCATGGCCGCTAACACCCACTGTTGATTAGGAACTAGGAACTTCTTTAGGAACTTGGTAACTGTGATGGCGAAGCGTACGACACGATCGCTAATTAACATCGAGATAGAAAGTGAGCATACAGCACGGTAGCTATAACCCCCTATAGATTAGGAACTTGGAACTTCTTTAGGAACTTGATAACTTTGATGGCGAGGCATGCGACATGGTCGCTAATTAACATCGAGATAGGAAGTGAGCGTATAGCACGACAGCTATAACCCACTGTAGATTAGGAACTTGGAACTTCTTTAAGAACTTGAAAACTGTGATAGTGGGGCAGACGACACGGTCACTAATTAACCTCGAGATACGATGTTAGCATAAAACACGGCTGTTATAACCCACTGTAGATTAGGAACTTGAAAATTCTTAAGGAACTCGAGAACTGTGATGGCGAGATGTACGACGTGGCTGCTAATTAACCTCGAGCTAGGATGTGAGCGTACAGCACGGCCGCTATAACCCACTGTAAATCAGGAACTTGGAAATTATTTAGAAAATTGATAACCGTGATGGCGAGGCGCATGACACAGTCGCTAATTAACATTGACATAGGAAGTTAGCAAACAGCACGGCAGCTATAGCCCACTGTAGATTAGGAACTTGGAACTTCTTTAGGAACTTGGTAACGGTGATAGCGAGGCGTACGACACGGTCGCTAATTAACATCGAGATAGGAAGTGAGCATACAGCACGACAGCTATAACCCACTATAGATTAGGAACTTGGAACTTCTTTAGGAACTTGATAACTATGATGGCAAGGCATACAACACGGTCGCTAATGAACCTCAATATCGGATGTGAGTATACAGTACAGTTGCTATAACCCACTATAGATCAGGAACTTGATACTTGTTTAGGAACTTGATAAATGTGATGTTGGGGCGAACGACACGGTTGCTAATTAACCTCGAGATACGATGTTAGCATAGATCACGACTGTTATAACCCACTGTAAATCAGTATCATGGAAATTCTTAAGGAACTCGAGAACTGTGATGGCAAGACGTACGACGCAGTCGCTGATTAACCTTGAGATAGGATGTGAGTGTACAGCACGGCCGCTATAACCCACTGTAAATTAGGAAATTGGAAATTCTTCAGAAAATTGATTACCGTGAGGGTGAGGCGTACGACACGATCGCTAATTAATCACGAGATAGGATGTGAGCATACGGCATAGTCGCTATATCCCACAGTAGATCAGGAACTTGGAACCTCTTTAGAATCTTGATAAATGTGATGGCGAGGTGTACGACAGGGTCGCTAATTATCCTTGAGACAGGATGTGAGCATATAGCACGACCGCTATAACCCCCTGTAGATCAGGAACTAGGAACTTCTTTAAGAACTTGAAGACTGTGATAACGAGACGTACGACATTGTCGCTAATTAACCTCGAGATAGGATGTTAGCATACGACACGTCCTCAATAACCCACTATAAATTACGAACTTGGAACTTGTTTAGGAACTTGATAATTGTGTTGGCGAGACGTACCACGTGGCTGCTAATTAAACTCGAGATAGGATGTGAGCATACGACACGGCCGCTGCTATAGATCAGGAAGTTGGAACTTCTTTAGGAACTTGGTAACTGTGATGGCGAGGCATACGACACGATCACTAATTAATAGCGAGGAGATTGTGTTATCCTTAAAGACAATGTTGTAATAAAGAAGGGTAAAGTGTTTATCTGTTCTGTTAATATTGTTGATGGTCTTTATATTTTAACTCCTGATAAGCATGAATTATATAATTCTGAATTAGATAATAGCTCTCATGTGAAATCATTAAAGAGAAATTTTCCTTCTACTAGTGATGCATATCTTTGGCACCTGCATTTGGGTCATATTAATTCAAACAAAATTCAAAGACTGATCAAAGATGGTCTCTTAGAGCCATTGGACTTTGATGAATTTCCATTTTGTGAATCTTGTTTGGAAGGTAAAATGACCAAACGACCTTTTAATGCAAAAGGTAGAAGAGCGCAAGATTTGCTAGAACTAGTACATTCAGATGTATATGGTCCTATGTAAATCCAAGCAAGAGGTGGCTATGAGTATTTCATTACTTTCACTGATGATTACTCTCGATTTGGTTATGTGTACCTAATGAAACGGAAGTCCGAAGCCTTTGAAAATTTCAAAGAGTTTAGGACTGAAGTTGAGAATCAATTGGGTAAACGCATAAAGGCCATTCGATCTAATCGTGGTGGCAAATGCCTTCTTGGTGATTTTAAGGATTACTTAACTGAAAATGGGATTGTATCCCAATTGACTACACCTGGAACTCCACAACAAAATGGTGTGGCTGAAAGAAGGAATAGGACTCTTTTAGATATGGTTAGGTCCATGATGAGTTATTCGACTCTACCAATTTCCTTTTGGGGATATGCCTTAAATACTGCAATGTATCTTCTGAATTTAGTACCTTCGAAGTCTGTTCCTAAAACACATGTAGAGTTGTGGAATGGGCGTAAGCCTAGTATGAGACATCTCCATATTTGGGGTTGTTCAGCACATGTGTTGAAAGGAAAGTCTGACAAGTTACAGTCTAAAACAGAAGTGGTATTCTTTGTAGGGTATTCAAAAGGAACTATTGGAGGTTTATTCTATAGTCATAAAGAGAATAAAGCGTTTGTTAGCACAAATGCCAAATTCTTGGAAAATGACTATATGAATGATTATACTCCTAGAAGTAGAGTTGTGTTGGCTAAGATGAATGAACTTGTAGATGAACAATCAATAGATCAAACTAGGGATGATGTGGATGTATTAGATACTCCACAAGATACTACTCAAGAGATGTCTAGTACACAAGTACCTCGTCGTAGTGGGAGAATTGTTCAGCCTCTTATAAGATTCATAGGTTTGGGAGAAACTTATGAAGCTATCTTAGAAGAGGCTGAATCGGATCCCTACACTTATGAAGAGGCAATAAATGATATAGATGCACATCATTAGGTCAAAGCTATGAAATCTGAATTAGATTCCATGTATTCCAATCAAGTTTGGGATCTTGTAAAGGTGTCTAACGGCATTAAACCTATTGGTTGCAAATGGGTTTACAAGAGGAAAAGAAGGATAGATGGAAAGGTTGAAACCTTTAAAGCAAGGCTAGTGGTGAAATGATACACACAAAAAGAAGGTATTGATTATGAAGAAACCTTTTCACCAGCAGCAATGCTTAAATCTATCAGAATTTTCTTATCCATTGCTGCTCATTATGATTATGAGATTTGGCAAATGGATGTCAAGACTGCATTTCTTAATGGCAATCTTGAAGAAGAAATCTATATGATGCAATCGGAAGGTTTCATAGCAAAGAACCAAGAGCATATGGTATGCAAGTTGAAAAGGTCTATTAATGGACTTAAGCAAGCATCTAGGTCATGGAACATCAGATTTGATCAAGCAATCAAATCATTTGGTTTTGAACAAAATCTAGATGAACCATGTGTGTACAAAAGACATCAAGATAAAGTAGTAATGTTCTCAGTGCTTTATGTTGATGATATTCTACTCATTGGAAATGATGTAGGGGTAATTTCATCGGTAAAGGTTTGGTTGTCAAGCCAATTTGATATGAAGGACTTGGGTGCGGCTAATTTTATTCTAGGGATCAAGCTTTGGTGAGATCACAAGAATAAGATGTTAGGCTTATCACAAGCTGGGTATATAGATAAGGTTCTAGAACGGTTTAGCATGCAAATCTCCAAGAAATGATTACTTTCTTTCAAACATGGAGTTCCTCTATTTGATGACCAAAGGCCTAAGACTCAAGAGGAAGTAGATATGATGAGACAAGTTCCTTATGCTTCTGCAGTGGGAAGTCTTATGTATGCCATGCTATGTACTAGGCTAGATATTTGTTATTCAGTTGGCATGGTCAGCCGATATCAATCAAATCCAGGACCAAAACATTGGCAAGTTGTAAAGCATATTCTCAAGTATCTTTGGAGAACGAGAGATTATATGCTTGTTTACCGGTGTGAGGATTTAATTCCCATTGGCTATACAAATTCAGACTTTCAATCGGATCTAGATTTCTGAAAGTCCACATCAGGATGTGTTTTCACCTTGGGAGGTGGAGCCATAACTTGGAGGAGTGTCAAGCAATCTTGTATTGCAGACTCCACCATGGAAGCTGAGTACGTTGCTGCTTGTGAAGTAGCAAAGGAAGCTGTATGGCTCAAGAAATTCCTTTCTGACCTTGGTGTAATGAGAATGGAACAAGTTCCCATCACATTGTTTTGCGACAATAGTGGTGCAGTTGCACAATTAAAAGATCTAAGGAATCATAAGAAAGGAAAGCACATTGAGAGAAAGTACCACATCATTAGAGACATTATTGCTCGTGGAGATGTGGTGGTGGCAAAGATTGAAAGTGCAAATAATCTAGCAGATCCTTTTACCAAAGCCTTGCCTCAAAGGACCTTCGAGTCACATTTGGAGGGAATGAGAGTTAGATTAGTGCACAATAGTCTTTAAGGCAAGTGGGAGATTGTTAGGATTAGTGCCCTTAAATCCTATTGTATGATGCTATGTATTACATTATGTATGCCATGATGTATGACTTAATATTGTAATTAATAAAGTTGTTTTATTATTATCTGAAATAATGGTAATATGAATATTTGGACATTATCATATAGTCCATGAGATGCATAGTATGTGATTTATGTGAAAAGTCACAGAAGATATGAACCACAAGTTCTTTGTAAACTCAGAATTTAGTTTGTAGTCGGTGATGAAATTGGGCGTTTCATCTGCGAAGACTATAACATGTCAACTAAGATGATTTGTCTTAATCATGGAAGTGGTGACTTCTAGTTGATACGTTGATATGTTTTAAGAGTTAAGACATATTGAACTGGACCGCTGTGAGATTTATTATTCTCTTAATGACTGTCAATTGAATAATAAATCTAACGACTTATATTCACATGAACTCTTAATCCTGAGAGAATAATGAACCTGATCATGAAGTGTAGGTTGCTTTGATATATCAAGAGTAAGATCTAAAGTAACGGTCAAAACCTCAGTATGTTGGGTAGCCACATTTAGTGTTGATGGAACATATATTCTCAAGATGGAATTCATAGTCTCTTAATGGAGATATAAAATATTCCCTTGAGATAAGTTTAATGGTTTTGTTATTCAGAATGTTAGGCCTAACTACTTTAGTAAATTGTTGCTAAAGTATATATTTATGAAATTGGATTTCATAAATATATGATGAATAACTTAAAGGATTAAATCGGGTACTCAAGGATTAAGATGTAGTAATTCACAAAGTGGCAGTCTTCATTCATGAATTTGTGTTACTACAAATATTTTATGAAGGGGTTGCATGTACAATAAAGTCTTGGGATATAATTTATTAATAAGACCTAGAGTGCAATTATATTTATATAGTGGTATTAAATATAATTAATGGTAACTTTGGACTTGTCAAGAGTTGACAGAAAAGTCCAAGGCCCATTGGAGCTAGTGTCTTATTTGTTCCCTTTTGGTGACACTCCAAAAGAACATATTAAAGCCCAATTGGAAAGGCCCAAAAGGTTGGCCCAATTAGATAATCAGTTATAGGAGAGAAACATACAAAATTTTGTAATTTATCACAAGTGCATGATTTGAGATGTATGTGAGTGTTGGACACTCTTATTTTCTCTCTAGAACAAACTCATATAACTGATTGAGAGACCACATATCTTGGGTGTTAGTGGAATTGGAGTGAAGATTGAAAGTCTTCTGAAGAACTCTGAATTTAGGTTTTGAATTTCACTGCTTCAAGGTACACTCTCTTGTTCCCTAATTCTGAAACTTATATGGCACATGTTAACAATTGTGAATGAAGTAGATCCGTTTAATATATTTTCCACTGCATACATGCATAAATTCTTACAGTACGACACGATCGCTAATTAACCTCAAGACAAGATTTGTGCATACAGCACAGCCACTATAACCCACTGTAGATGAGGAACTTGGAACTTCTTTAGGAACTTGATAACTGTTATGGCGAGGTGTACGAAACGGTCACTAAATAACCTCGAGATAGGATTCGAGCATATGGCACAGCCACTATAACCTACTGTAGATCAGGAACTTGGAACTTCTTTAGGAACTCGATAAATGAGATGGCGAGGCGTACGACACGGTCACTAATTAACCCCGAGACAAGATTTGAGCATAGAGCAAGGTTGCTATAACCTACTGTAGATCAAGAACAAGGAACTTCTTTAAGAACTTGAAAACAATGATGGCGAGACATAAGACATGGTCGCTAATTAACCTCGAGATAGGATTTGAGCATACAGCACGACGACTATAACCCACTGTAGATGAGGAACTTGGAACTTTAATAGGAACTTGATAACTATTATAGTGAGGCGTACAACGCTGTCTCTAATTAACCTTGAGACAGGCTGTTAGCATACGACACACCCGCAATAACCCACTATAGACTTGGAACAAGGAACTTCTTTAGGAACTTGATAACTGTGATTGGTAGGTGTACGACATGGTCGTTAATTAACCTCGAGATAGGATTTGAGCATACGGAATGGCCGCTTTAACCCACTTTAAATGAGGAACTTGGAACTTCTTTAGGAACTTGACAATTGTTATGGCAAGGAATACAACACAATGGCTAATGAACTTTAATATCGGATGTCAGCATATAGCACTTCTGCTATAACCCACTATAGATTAGGAACATGGAACTTGTTTAGGAACATGATAACTGTTATGGTGGGGCAAACGACACGGTCGCTAATTAACCTTGAGATATGATGTTAGCATACAACATGGCCGTTATAACCCACTGTAGATCAGGAACTTGGAAATTCTTAAGGAACTCGAGAACTTTGATGGCAAGACGTACGACGCAGTCGCTAATTAACCTCGAGATAGGATGTGAGCGTACAGCACAACTGTTATAACCCACTGTAAATCAGGAACATGGAAATTCTTCAAAAAATTGATAAACGTGATGGTGAGGCGTACAACACGGTCACTAATTAACCACGAGATCGGATGTGAGCATACGACATAGTCGCTATATCCTAATGTAGATCAAGAACTTGGAACTTCTTTAGAAACTTGATAAATGTGATGGCGAGGCGTACGACAGGGTCGCTAATTAACCTTGAGACAGAATGTGAGTGTACAGCACGGCTGCAATAACCCATTGTAGATCAGGAACTAGAAATTTCCTCAAGAACTTGAAAACTATGATAGCGAGATGTACGAAACTGTCGCTAATTAACCTCGAGATAGGATGTTACCATACGGCACGTCCGCAATAACCCACTATAGATTAGGAACTTGGAACTTGTTTAGGAACTTGAAAACTGAATTGGTGAGACGTACCACGCGGTCGCTAATTGACCTCGAGATAGGATGTGAGCATACAGCACGGCCGCTATAACCCACTATAGATCAGGAACTAGGAACTTCTTTAAGAACTTGAAAACTATGGTAGCGAGACGTAGGACACGGTCGCTAGTTAACCTCGAGATAGGATTTTAGCATATGGCATGGCTGCTATAACCCACTGCAGATGAGGAACTTGGAACTTCTTTAGGAACATGATATCTGTTATGGCAAGGTGTATGACACGGTCGCTAATTAACCTCGAGATAGGATTTGAGCATATGGCATGGCTGCTATAACCCACTATAGATGAGAAACTTGGGACTTGTTTATGAACTTGGAAACTATGAAGGCGAGGCGTACGACATGGTCGCTAATTAACATCGAGATAGGAAGTGAGCAAAGAGCGCGGCAGCTATAACCCACTATAGATTAGGAACTTGGAACTTCTTTAGGAACTTGATAATTGTGATGGCGAGGCATGCGACACGGTCGCTAATTAACATCGAGATAGGAAGTGAGCATACAACACGACAACTATAACCCACTGTGGATTAGGAAATTGGAACTTCTTTGGGAACTTGATAACTGTGATGGCAAGGCATACGGCACGGTCTCTAATGAACCTCAATATCGGATGTGTGCATACAGCACAGCCGCTATAACCTCGATATAGGATTTTAGCATATGGCATGGCTGCTATAACCCATTGTAGATGAGGAACTTGGAACTTCTTTAGGAACTTGATAGTTGTTATTGATACGACACGGTCACTAATTAACCTCGAGATAATATTCGAGCAAACGACACGGCCGCTATAACCCACTGTAGATGAGGAACTTCGAACTTGTTTAGGAACTTGAAAATTATGATTGCGACACGTACGATACGGTCGCTAATTAACCTCGAGATAGGATGTGAGCGTAAGGCACGACCGTTATTACCCGTTGTAGCTCAGGAAGTTGGAACTTCTTTAGGAACTTGGTAACTTGATGGTGAGGCGTACGACATGGTCGCTAATTAAAATCGCAATAGGAAGTGATCATACAACACAGCAGCGATAAACCACTATAGATTAGGAACTTGGAACTTCTTTAGGAACTTGGTAACTTTGATGGCGACGCGTACGACATGGTCGTTGATGAACCACGATATTGGATGTGAGCATACAACATGACCGCTATTACCTGCTGTTGATCAGGAAGTTGGAACTTCTTTAGGAACTTGGTTACTGTGATGGCAAGGAGTACGACATGGTCGCTAATTAATATCGAGATAGGAAGTGAGCAAACATCACGGCAGCTATAACCCACTGTAGATTAGGAACTTGGAAATTCTTTAGGAACTTGATAACTGTGATGGCGAGGTGTACGACACAGTCACTAATTAACCTTGAGATAGGATTTGGGTATACGGTACGGCCTCTATAACCCACTGTAGATGAAGAACTTGGAACTTCTTTAGGAACTCAATAACTGTGATGGCAAGGCGTATGACACGTTCGCTAATTAACCTTAATATTGCAAGCGAGCATAAAGCACAGCCGCTATAACCCACTATAGATCAGGAACTTGGAACTTGTTTAGGAACTTGATAACTGTGTTGGCGAGACGTACGATGCGGTAGCTAATTAACCTTGAGATAGGATGTGAGCATACGGCGCAACGACTATAACCCACAGTAAATCAGGAACTTGGAACTTCTTCAGAAAATTGACAACCGTGATGGTAAGGCGTACGACGTGGTCGCTGATTAACCTCGAGATTGAATGTGAGCATACAGCACGGCCGCTATTACCTACTGTAGATCAGGAAGTTGGAACTTCTTTAGGATCTTGGTAACTGTGGTGGCGAGGCGTACAACATGATCGATAATTAACCTCGAGATAGGAAGTGAGCAAACAGCATGGCAGCTATAACACACTGTAGATTAGGAACTTGGAACTTCTTCAGGAACTTGGTAACTGTGATGGCGATGTGTCCGACACAGTCGCTAATTAACATTGAGATAGGATTTGGGCATGCGGCACGGCCGCTATAACCCACTGTAGATAAAGAACTTGGAACTTCTTTGGGAACTCGATAACTGTGATGGCAAGGCGTACGACACGGTCACTAATGAGCCTCTATATCGGATGTGAGCATAAAGCATGGCCGCTATAACATACTATAGATTAGGAACTTGGAACTTGTTTAGGAACTTGATAACTGTGTTGGCGAGACGTACGACATGGTCGCTAATTAACCTCGGGATAGGATGTGAGCATACAACTCGGCCACTATAACCCACAGTAGATTAAGAACTTGGAACTTCTTTAGGAACTCGATAAATGTGATGGCGAGGCGTACGACACGGTTGCTAATTAACCTTGTGACAAAATTTGAGCATACAGTACGACCGCTTTAACCCTCTATAGATCAAGAACTAGGAACTTCTTTAAGAACTTTAAAACAGTGATGGCGAGATGTAAGTCACGGTCTCTAATTAACCTCGAGATAGGATTTGAGCATATGGCACGACGGCTATAACCCACTGAAGATGAGGAACTTGGAACTTCATTAGGAACTTGATAACTATTATGGTGAGGCGTACAACACTATCTCTAATTAACCTCGAGATAGGATGTTAGCATATGGCACGTCTGCAATAACCTATATAGACTAGGAACAAGGAACTTATTTAGTAACTTGATAACTATGATTGGGAGGTGTACTACACGGTCGCTAATTAACCTCGAGATAGGATTTGAGCAAACGGAATGGCTGCTTTAACCCAATGTAGATGAGGAACTTGGAACCTTTTTAGGAACTTTGTAATTGTTATGGCGAGGTGTACGACACGGTCACTAATTAACCTCGAGACAGGAAGTGAGCAAAGAGCGCGACAAGTATAACCCACTGTAGATTAGGAACTTGGAACTTCTTCAGAAAATTGATAACTGTGATGGTGAGGTGTACGACACGGTCACTTAGTAACCTCAAGATTGGACGTGAGCATACAGCACAACCACTATTACCTGCTGTAGATCAGGAAGTTAGAACTTCTTTAGGAACTTGATAACTATTATGGTGAGGCATACAACATTGTCTCTAATTAACCTTGAGATAGGATGTTAGCATACGGCACGTCCGCAATAACCCACTATAGACTAGGAACAAGGAACTTCTTTAGGAGCTTGACAACTGAGATTGGGAGGTGTACGACACGGTCGCTAATTAACCTCAAGATAGGATTTGAGCATACGGAACGGCCATTTTAACCCACTGTAGATGAGGAACTTGGAACTTCTTTAGGAACTTGATAACTGTTATGGCGAGGTGTACGACACCATAACAAATTAACCTCATGATAGGATTTGAGCATACGGCACGGCCGCTATAACCCACTGTAGATGAGGAACTTGGAACTTGTTTAGAAACTTGCTAACTGTTATGGCGACGTGTACGACACGGTCGCTGATTAACCTCGAGATAGGATGGGAGCATACAGCACAGTTACTATAACCCACTGTAGGTCAGGAATTTGGAACTTCTTTAGGAACTTGGAAACTGTGATGGTGAGGCGTACGACATGGTCGCTAACTAACATCGAGATAGGAAGTGAGCAAACAACACTACAGCTATAAGCCACTGTAGATTAGAAACTTGGAACTTCTTTAGGAACTTGATAACTGTGATGGCGAGGCATACGACATGGTCACTAATTAACATCGAGATAGGAAGTGAGCAAACAGCACGACAGCTATAAGCCATTGTAGATTAGGAACTTGGAACTTCTTTTGGAACTTGATAATTGTGATAGCGAGGCGTACGACACCGTCGCTAATTAACATTGAGATAGGAAGTAAGCAAACAACACGACAGCTATAAGCCACTGTAGATTAGGAACTTGGAACTTCTTTAGGAATATGATAACTGTGATGGCAAGGAATACGATACGGTCGCTAAGGAACCTCAATATCGGATGTGAGCATACAACACTTCCGCTACAACCTACTATAGATCAAGAACTTGAAACTTGCTTTAGGAACTAGATAACTGTGATGGTAGGGCGAACGACACGATTGCTAATTAACCTCGAGATATGATGTTAGCATACAGCACGACCGTTATAACCCACTGTAGATCAAGAACTTGGAAATTCTAAAGGAACTCGAGAACTTTGATGGCAAGATGTACGACGCGGTCGCTAATTAACCTCAAGATAGGATGTGAGTGTACAGCACGGCTGCCATAACCCACTGTAATTCTGGAACTTTGAAATTCTTTAGAAAATTGATAACCGTGATGGTGAGGCGTACGACACGGTTGCTAATTAACTACGAGATAGGTTGTGAGCATACGACATAGTCGCTATATCCCACAGTAGATCAGGAACTTGGAAATTCTTCAGAAAATTGATAACCATGATGGTGAGGCGTACGACACGGTCACTAATTAACCTCGAGATAGGATGTTAGCATACGGCATGTCCGCAATAACCCACTATAGATTAGGAACTTGGAACTTGTTTAGGAACTTGATAACTGTGTTGGCGAGATGTACGACGTGGTCGCTAATTAACCTTGAGATAGGATGTGAGCATACGGCATAGCCGCTATTACCCGCTGTAGATTAGGAAGTTGGAACGTCTTTAGGAATTTGGCACCTATGATGGCGAGGCGTACGACACGGTCACTAATTAATTTCGAGATTGGAAGTGAGCAAACAGCACGGCAGCTAGAACCCACTATAGATTAGGAACTTGGAACTTTTTTAGGAACTTCATGACTGTGAAGGCAAGGTGTACAACACAGTCGCTAATTAAACTCGAGATAGGATTTGGGTATATGACACGGCCGCTATTACCCACTATAGATAAAGAACATGGAACTTCTTTAGGAACTCGATAACTGTGATGGCTAGGCATACGACACGGTCGCTAATGAACCTCAATATCGGATGTGAGCATAAAGCACGACCGCTATAACCCACTATAGATCAGGAACTTGGAACTTGTTTAAGAACTTTATAACTGTGTTTGCAAGACGTACGACGCGGTTGCTAATTAACCTCGAGATAGGATGTGAGCATACAGCATGACAACTATAACCCACAGTAGATTAGGAACTTGGAACTTCTTCAGAAAATTGATAACCGTGATGGTGTGGCGTATGTCACGGTCGCTGATTAACCTCGAGATTGGATGTGAGCATACCGCATGGCTGCTATTACTTGCTGTAGATCAGGAAGTTGGAACTTCTTTAGGACCTTGGTAACTGTGATGGCGAGGCATACGACACGGTCGCTAATTAACCTCGAGATAGGAAGTGAGCAAACAGCACGACAACTATAACCCACTGTAGATTAGGAACTACAAACTTCTTTAGGAACTTGATAATTGTGATGGAGAGGTGTATGACACAGTTGCTAATTAACCGCGAGATAGGATTTGGGCATACAGCACTACCGCTATAACCCACTGTAGATGAAGAAAGGCGTACGACATGGTCGCTAATGAACCTCAATATCGGATGTGAGCATAAAGCATGATCGCTATAACCCACTATAAATCAGGAACTTGGAACTTGTTTGGGAACATGATAACTGTATTGGAGAGACATACGACGCGGTTGCTAATTAACCTCGAGATAGGATGTGAGCATACAACACGTCCACTATAACCCACAGTAGACCAGGAACTTGGAACTTCTTTAGGAACTCGATAAATGTGATGGCGAGGAGTACAACACGGTCGCTAATTAACCTTGAGACAAGATTTGAGCATACAACACGGCTGCTATAACCCACTATAGATCAGGAACTTGGAACTTCTTTAAGAACTTAAAAACAGTGATGGCGAGACGTAAGACATGGTCGCTAATTAACCTCAAGATGTGATTTTTGCATACGGCACGATGACTACAACCCACTGTAGATGAGGAACTTGGAACTTCATTAGGAGCTTGATAACTATTATGGTGAGGCGTACAACACTATCTCTAATTAACCTCGAGATAGGATGTTAGCATATGACACGTACGCAATAACCCACTATAGACTAGGAACAAGGAACTTCTTTAGGAACTTGATAACTGTGATTGGGAGGTGTTCGACACGGTCGCTAATTAACCTCGAGATAGGATTTGAGCATACGGAATGGCTGCTTTAACCCACTGTAGATGAGGAACTTGGAACTTCTTTAGGAACTTGATAACTGTTATGGCGAGGTGTATGACACGGTCACAAATTAACCTCGAGATAGGATTCGAGCATACGGCACAGCCGCTGTAACCCACTGTGGATGAGGAACTTAGAACTTGTTTAGAAACTTTATAACTGTGATGGCGACGCGTACGACATGGTTGCTGATTAACCTCGAGATAGGATGGGAGCATACGGCATAGTCACTATAACCCACTGTAGGTCAGGAACTTGGAACTTCTTTAGGAACATGGAAACTATGATGATGAGGCGTACGACACGGTCGCTAATTAACATTGAGATAGGAAGTGAGCAAACAGCACGGCAGCTATAACCCACTATAGATTAGGAACCTGGAACTCCTTTAGGAACATGATAACTATGATGGTGGCGCAAATGACACGGTCGCTAATTAACGTCGAGATACGATGTTAGTGTACGACACGACCGTTATAACCCACTATAGATTAGGAACTTGGAAATTCTTAAAAAACTCGAGAACTCTGATGGAAAGACATACGACGTGGTCGCTAATTAACCTTGAGATAGGATGTGAGCCCACAGCATGACCGTAACCCACTGTAAATCAGGAACTTGGAAATTCTTAAAAAAATTGATAACTTTAATGGTGAGGCGTACGACACGGTCGCTAATTAACCACGAGATAGGATGTGAGCGTACGACATAGTCACTATATACCACAATAGATCAGGAACTTGGAACTACTTTAGAAACTTGATAAATGTGATGGCGAGGCGTACGACAAGGTCACTAATTAACCTTGAGACAGGATGTGAGCATACAGCACGGCTGCTATAACCCATTGTAGATCAGGAACTTGGAAATTCTTTAAGAACTTGAAAATTGTGATAGCATGAGGTATGACACTGTCGCTAATTAACCTCAAGATAGGATGTTAGCATACGACACGTCCGCAATAACCCACTATAGATTAGGAACTTGGAACTTGTTTAGGTACTTGATAACTTTGTTGGCGAGACATACGACGCGGTCGCTAATTAACCTCGAGATAGGATGTGAGCATACGGCACAGCCGCTATTACCTGTTGTAGATCAGGAAGTTGGAACGTCTTTAGGAATTTGGCACCAATGATGGCGAGGCGTACGACACGGTCGCTAATTAATATCGAGATTGGAAGTGAGCAAACAGCACGACAGCAATAACCCACTGTAGATTAGGAACTTGGAACTTCTTTAGGAACTTGGTAACTGTTATGGCGACGCGTATAACACAGTCGCTGATTAACCTCGAGATTGGATGTAAGCATACAGCACGGCCGCTATTACCTGTTGTAGATCAGGAAGTTGGAACTTCTTTATGACCTTGGTAACTATGATGGCGAGGCGTACGACATGGTCGCTAATTAACCTCGAGATAGGAAGTGAGCAAACAGCATGGCATCTACAACCCACTGTAGATGAAGAACTTGGAACTTCTTTAGGAACTCGATAACTGTGATGGCAAGGCATAGGACACGGTCGCTAATGAACCTCAATATCGGATGTGAGCATAAAGCATGGCCGCTATAACCCACTATAGATCAGGAACTTGGAACTTGTTTAGGAACTTTACAACTATGTTGGCGAGACGTACGACGCGGTCGCTATTTAACTTCGAGATAGGATGTGAGCATATAGCACAGCCAATATACCCACAGTAGATTAGGAACTTTGAACTTCTTTATGACCTTGGTAACTGTCATGGTGAGGCGTACGACATGGTCGCTAAATAACCTCAAGATAGGAAGTGAGCATATAGCACGACATCAATAACCCACTGTAGATTAGGAACTTGGAACTTCTTTAGGAACTTGGTAACTGTTATGATGACGCGGATGACACGGTCGCTGATTAACCTCGAGATTGGATGTGAGCATACAGCACGACCGCTATTACCTGCTGTAGATTAGGAAGTTGGAACTTCTTTATGACCTTGGTAACTGTGATGGCGAGGCGTATGACGTCGCTAATTAACCTCGAGATAGGAAGTGAGCGAATAGCACGGCAGCTATAACGCATTGTAGAGTAGGAACTTGGAACTTCTTTAGGAACTTGATAACTGTGATGGCAAGGTGTACGACATAGTTGCTAATTAACCTCAAGATAGTTTTTGGGCATATGGCACGGCGACTATAACCCACTGTGGATGAAGAACTTGGAACTTCTTTAGGAACTCGATAACTGTGATGGCAAGGCATACGACACAGTTGCTAATGAACCTCAATATCGGATGTGAGCGTAAAGCACGGCCGCTATAACCCACTATAGATCAAGAACATGGAACTTGTTTTGGAACTTGATAACTGTGTTGGTGAGATGTACGACGCGGTCGCTAATTAACCTCGAGATTGGATGTGAGCATATAGCACGACCACTATAACCGACAGTAGATCAGGAACTTGGAACTTCTTTAGGTACTCGTTAAATGTGATGGTGAGGCGTACGAAACGGTCGCTAATTATCCTCGAGACAAGATTTGAGCATACAGCACGGCCGCTATAACCCACTGTAGATTAGGAACTAAGAACTTCTTTAAGAACTTGAAAACAGTGACGGTGAGACGTAAGACACGGTCGCTAATGAACCTCGATATAGGATTTGAGCATACGGCACGATAGCTATAACCAACTGTAGATGAGGAACTTGGAATTCCATTAGGAACTTGATAACTATTATGGTGAGGCGTACAACACTATCTCTAATTAACCTCGAGATAGGATGTTAGCATATGGAACGTTTGCAATAACCCACTATAGACTCGGAACAAGAAACTTCTTTAGGAACTTGATAACTGTGATTGGGAGGTGTACGACACGGTTGCTAATTGAAAGCTCGGAAATGTGTTGAAAACACAAGAGCTGTTTAGACCCCCAAATTAAAATTACGGCTTGGTTGATTTTACACTAACTTAATACAAGTGCGGAATAGTGTAAACACAAGCGTATAAACAAGAAGCTACTCTAATTCATAATTAAAGCAACACAGCAGTAATAATGAAATTAAACAAGAGTAGGGAAGAAGGATGCAAACACAGAAAACACCGAGACGTGTTCTCGAAGAGGAAACCGAAGAACTCGGCGAAAAACCTCTCCGCCGCCCTCTAAGCGGAAATCGATCCACTAAACAATCAGTTGGGATACATGAGTAAGCAAGAGACCCTCCAAGCCTAATCTACCCGATGTACCTAAGCCCTCCAAGCTCCTACTCCAACAAGGCTTCTCGGAACCGTGTCTTGTCTAGCACCCCGGATCCCGCAACAAGCTCCATGTTGCATCTGCCATTCCAGGCTTCTTCCAATGCTTCCCAGCAGCACCAAAACGTCACTCAACACTCTCAAAAGGTGTGGTAAGTGTTTGGGCTGTCAACCTCTAAATGGTGTGGAAATGGAGAGGGAAGGGTTGAGGAGATACCACAAGCAAGTGTATAGAGAAAGGTGGGGATGACAATCTCTAATTGCAAATGTGTTTGGCTAGGGTTTTCTCTCTGAAGCATTCCTCAACATTTGTGGGTAATGGGAGTTTATATAGGATAGGTGCAAAATGTGTGAGTCAGTCAGTACAGGCTGGCAGAACAGCATGTCTCGCGGGTGTCTTGCGAGAAGGCCTTACCCGCGAGATACTCGCGAGAGACAGCTGTCTCCATCTGTCCTGACTCTTCGCATTCCAGCATGTGCAGGGCACATGCTTCACTTCGCGGTAAGCTTAGTCGCGAAATACCCGCGAGATTCCATCAGCTTCCAAATTGCTTGAGTCTTCACACACTCTCTATCACACACCCCTTACATCAATTCCCACAACAAATACAGGGTATAAACAATTGATAGTAATTACAATCAAATTTGGCATGGAATAAAAGCCAACAAAACACATAGTTGTAAATCACAACTTTACAATCTCCCCTTTTGGCTATTCCGTGACAAAACCCTAAAACAGACTCTAGACTTAAACGTGAGTTTGGGAACACAGGCAAAACTCACTCACACATAATTCTAGATTCTGATAAGCTCTTGAAACATATGAACAAGTAACTCCTGAAACACAACAACAAAATATTATCATTGTATGCAGAAAACTTGAAAAGCATATGGAGCAATAAGCGCATGATCAAGCAGAATGAAATAGAAACACTAGATCATGGCAAGATCAAACAAGTAATCACTATACACAAGCAATTACTATGCTCATTCACACAAGGAATGAACATCCGGATATGCAAGATGATAAGCTCATATGAAGAGTACCATTTGCAAATCCAACACTCAACCAATGCAAAATACTCGAAGTATTTGCATCTAGGAACAATCCTACTAGGGCACAAGAGTGTTCATCACTCAACCAATGCATAGAACGTATATGCATCTAGGAACAATCCTACACGGGCACAAGAGTGATGTAGTGAAGTAAATGTATGACATTAAACTTCAACAGCACACGCATAAAGGCTGTATAAGCAAAGTATTGCAAATACATGGCACAAACCATAAAAGCCTACAAAACATGCAATGAAACAAAAACAACCCTTAAAGCTTACAAAAGCAACATGGGTACATGCAAAGTATGCTACAAAGCATAGAGAATATCACAAAAGAAACATCTGAAATAATACTTAAATAAAGCATAGTATCAAAGCTTTAAACGCAAAACAAGTAAACATAGGAACTGTTGACTTCTTCTCCCCCTATCTCCATACTCCCCCTATCAATGACATCATCTCCCCCTTTTTGTCATGGAATAGCTAGTCATCCCCTTCTAGCTTCCGTTGAATTTCGTCCATCTGAGTTTGGAGAGATGTGAACTGTGAATCAAGACGTCGGTGGTGAGTGTACATGATAGTCGCCAGTCTGGACATCTTTGTACTCATCTCTTGAAGAGCAGTGAAGATATTGTTGAGCTGTTCATCATTGGTACGAGTTGCAGAACTCGAGGAACCCGATGGTGCATGAGTTTCTTGCTTGGTGTTCTTCTTGGCGTGGCTCATACTAGCATGGAGAGACCGAATGTTGATTGGACTTGGCCTTGGATATGGACGTTCATCATCCAATAGACGGACACCTTTGAGCTTCAAAATCTTTGAAATAAGGTGAGAGAAAGGAAGACAATTCCTTGAAGCAGTCCGGTCAACTGTTTTTGCCAAAATGTGAAAGATATGAGAGCACACATCAATCTCTACATCCGTGATCAGATCGTTCAAAAACAAAGCTCGACCAAGGTTCATATATCTGGTGCTGGACAAGGGATAGAGATTGCTACACATGATCATTGAGAGAAGTCGTAGCTCGGAAGAGAGGGATGCCACATTGATTGACTTCTTAGTGGATGAGAATTCCAAATCAGCTCCTAAAGACTGTCTGAGATATTCTTCATCTAGGTTCAGCTCATCATATACCGGCAGTATGGGGAGTATTGGCCGGTTAATGTGTAGAATTTCCGCCAAGTACATTGGTGTGACAGAAAAGCTCTTTCCTCGAACCCAACATTTAATCTCATCGCCGACAACACTGGCATAGGCATAGAATTCCTTAACCATGTTCTCGTATGTATCCTCGAAAGTTGACAGCAGATAGTTCCAATCTTTCGTGGCAAACCAAATAGGTATTTGTGTGTCTTTGAGTGATGGCTGGTCAACCCCCCTTTCAACTATCAAAGGAGCACCCTGAAAGTGGTTCTTGAAGGATTCAAAAGCAGCATAAGACTTGAACAAGTGAGGATCAAAAGTTCCTGTTGAGCCACGAGTTCGCTTCGGTCTAGGTGAATCAGCATCAACATCAATGATCGGTTCTTTCCCTTTGTCGCGACCTTCTTTCACAGCTGAAGTCTTGAATGGAGACATCTGTGCAACATAGCACACAAAACAAACAGGAGACAAGAGCATAACCCACAGACCACAGAACACAGAACTTGATTAGATTCAAGTTAGGTCAAAGCAGAAGTAACACTGCTGAATGCATAGACACAATGCATGGAACTAAGCAAATGTGCATGTGTATGTATGTGTGAGCAAGTGCAAGGTGCATGAGACACACTATCAATGACCAAATTGAGTGAAATAAGATCAAACATGTGAAAGTCCATGGAATGAAATCACTTGATTCCGAATTAGCACAAAAATGTCACTCGGACATTTTGACAAACACCTAGCATGCACAACTTCAAATATGACATGAGCAATGCATGAACATGGGAAAATCTACCCTCAATACAAGATAAAATGCCACAAGGGGCCAACACAAATGCAGAAACAACCAATTGGACACAGCCCAAGCAAAAGATTTGACAAAAATTCACCCAATTTTGAAAAAATATCCAAATTTTTGAAAAACCCCAAATTTATGAAACCCTAACGAAAAATCTGGAAAAATAGGACAAAACTTGAAGGGGAATGCTTTAGAAGACATACCTTGAAGATGACAATGCAGAAAGGATGCTTGAAAATGAAGGGTTTTGAAAAAAAATGACCTTGGGTTGAAAAAGGTTCGACGAAGGTTGAGCGAGGGAAGTTTTTGTGTTTTTGAAACACTGTCACATCAGCAAGATAAAGACAGAAAACGCGCGTTTTTCGCGGGTTAGGGAGTGGCGACACAATCGCGAGAAAGGCCACTGAAGCACAAAATTTTCGCGAGAATCATTAGGCCGCTAACCAGTCGCGAGACAGTCGCGGTAACTTCTGTCTGAAATTGGAAAAAATCCAATTTTAGCCAAACAACATTTCGCGAGTAGCTGTTGGTCGCGAGACAGTCGCAAAAGTTTCTGTGTGACAAGATAAAATAAAAAATCCCTCAACTCCTTTTCGCGGGAAGCTCTAAGTCGCGAGCTTCTCGCGAAACTACCCCTGAACCAGTTTTTAAAGAAACACAAAAACATGCATTTTAATAAAAAAAAAAAGACAAGAAAGTATAAAAACACTTTCAAAAACAAATAAAACACTCAAAAATCTTTTTGGGTTTGATCAACAAAGATAGAGCATGTGAAAACACATTTAATCAAGTACAATCACACAAATGAATAAGGCATTCATTGAACATAGACTTGTGTGTTGTGTGTGGATATCAAAAATGAGATAGTCCTTAGTCCAATGTGAAGCTTCAATGATCAATTCAATCAAGGCATACACAACTAGCACTAGATTATGTGATCTATCTCAATTATAGAAACATGTATATATGACCTCCCACACGTACTTGACAACAATTCATTGAAGCTTTTCATTTGGCTCCATATTTAACATATCATTTGCAACTTTTGAGCAAAGAGAATCTCATTTAGAGAAAGATGCCTGAAATTTTTGATATTTCATTTGATGATTTAGCCTTTGGCTTGTTGGGCATCATACATTTTATTTTGGTTGCTTTCCCTTTTTCCTAGTCGAATACTAGTTTGTGCGACAGGCTTTTGCAGCTCTATATCTCTTTTCATTTGGAGATTTACAATTAGAGAGCTCTTTTAAGCAAAAAAAAAAAATAAAAGTGGGAAGATATATAGGCATGAGTCTATGCATGTCTCAAGATCAACAAAACCATTCACTAATCATTCATGACAAGGTTGAAGATCTATTTACAACAGTCACATAGATTTTAGAATTTCTTCCACAATGATATGAGTGCATGAGAGACAAGCTAAGCTCGTTAAATGCACAAAGCCATAAGTACAAAGGTACAAGGCAAAACATGCTTTGAGACAAAACTCAACAAAGTGATCAAACTTTTTGGATTTTCTATTTTTTATGTGTTTTTGAATTTTTTGAACACACCCAAAACAGAACAAGAAAATAAAGATTAACAAAGACAACCGGTACAAATCAACCGGACAAAATAACAACAGTAAAAATAGAGCAATGCATGAAAAGATGCAACAGCAAATGTCCCTAAACATTGAAAGAATTTATGCGTGGACATGTTATAATGCTTATGCATGAGTACCCCTTTTCACCCACACGTCACGTGCGTTTGGGGTGATATCCTTAACGGATTGGGTACGAGAATTTGGACTATCAAACCTTCTGGTGAAACTCTCCAAGCAGGTGGTGAAGGCACCAATCATTTTCATCACGTCCATCATGCCAGGATCACGATTCTGACTTCTCGGTTGTTCACCACCCCAAGACCTCATGTCATTTCTTCTTCTTCGTGACCGAGGTGCGCTTGAATTGTTGTCTGATCTCAGCTTTTCACAGTTGGGTTTGGTATGTCCTTGCATTCCGCAGTAGTGACACACATAGTCCGTTCTGGGACCCCGTTGTGATCTTGGGAGAGATCTTCCTCTGGTTTCATGTCTACCCATGGAATGATTTCGGGGCTTATTCACCATCCGTTGCTCACTCACATTCTTCTTCTCAGCCTTAACATTCTCAGGGATGGTTTCTTCTACCATAGGCTCTATGGCCTTCACAAATTTCACTTCTTTGGTAGCTTTGGCTGATGAGCTGCTTCCTCCGGTGTATCCCAACCCGGACTTGTCTGAAGAAGGTTTTTGAGATGAGATAACATCATCTAACTTCTGGGAGGAGACTCTCTCTATCTTGGCATGAGCTTGCACTACCTCTTGCTCAAGAAACCTCACCTTCGTATAGGCTTCAGACAACTCGCCATTTAGTGTCTCAATCTCACACTTAGCCTCTTTATATCTGACCATGAGACTTCTATAATCTTCCTCAGCCTTCTTCATTTTCCTTACAGCTGCCTTGGCTATTCTGGTATACTCTCCAGACTTCTCAAGAAGTAAAGAGTAATTTTCTTGAAGATTAGCTGTATTCTCTTCTTCTTCTTCAGCATCTGATTCTTCCACATTCCCAATAGACTCTGAATCAGAATACTCACCAAGCTCCTTCACAAGAGCACCCAAATCATCCGATGACTCCACATGAGCAATGGTCATGAATGCGGAGTAGTTTCCCTCTCCGTCACAGCTCTCTTCCGAGTCAGAATCAGAAGAGTCTGAATCACTGAGTGTCGTGGCATAAGCCTTGCCTTTTCCCCTCAGAAAATTTGGACACTCCTTCTTTAGATGTCCATGGCCATTGCATTCATAGCATATAATTTCTGAAGAAGGTTGAAACTCCCTCCCTTCTTTTCTTGTAAACTCTTTCCTATCACCTCTTGAAGATGAAAATTTTCCTTTGTTGAATGGTTTCCCACTGTTCTTCATCTTCAGAAATTTGTGGAAGTTTTTCGCAAGAAATGCTACTTCCTTCTCCACCCCATCTTCTTCGGAGGAATCACCCATCCTTTCGGTGATGGTTTTAAGAGCAAGTGATTTACTCCTCTTATGGGAAGGCAGTCCCATCTGATACGTTTGGAGAGACCCAACTAATTCTTGAATTTTAATCTCATCCAAATCCTTGCTTTCCTCTATGGCTGTAACTTTTGCTCTAAAACTTTTAGGCAAGGACCTCAATACTTTTCTCACCACCTTAGCATCTTCAATCTTCTCCGCAAGATTGAGTTTAGCAATTACAATTTCATTGAGCTTCCCATAGAATGAATCAAACGGTTCATCATCACCCATCTTGAGCTCTTCAAATTTGGTGGTAAGCATCTGAAGCTTTGTGTCCTTAACTTTCTTTGTACCCTCATAAGTGGTCTCCAAAATCTCCCAAGTTTCTTTGGCTACTATCATGTGAGAGATCCTGTGGAATTCATCAGGAGACACAGCACAAAATATAGCGTTTAAAGTTTTACTATTAGCATTGGCTGCTACAAGAGCCGCCTTATCCCAATTAGCCTTAGGAGCTTCCGGCTTAGTCCAGCCGAGCTCTACCGCATCCCAAACGGTATCTTCTATAGAACATAAAAATGCTCTCATTCTGACTTTCCAGAATGCGTAATTGTTCCCATCAAAAAATGGTGGAACATTGAGCGATTGAGATCGGTCCATCTCAAATAGGGTCAAGGATCACACTAAGGTATTTAAACCAAGCAAGTGTACCCGCTCTGATACCAATTGAAAGCTCGGAAATGTGTTGAAAACACAAGAGCTGTTTAGACCCCCAAATAAAAATTACGGCTTGGTTGATTTTACACTAACTTAATACAAGTGCGGAATAGTGTAAACACAAGCGTATAAACAAGAAGCTACTCTAATTCATAATTAAAGCAACACAGCAGTAATAATGAAATTAAACAAGAGTAGGGAAGAAGGATGCAAACACAGAAAACACCGAGACGTGTTCTCGAAGAGGAAACCGAAGACCTCGGCGAAAAACCTCTCCGCCGCCCTCCAAGCGGAAATCGATCCACTAGACAATCAGTTGGGATACATGAGTAAGCAAGAGACCCTCCAAGCCTAATCTACCCGATGTACCTAAGCCCTCCAAGTTCCTACTCCAACAAGGCTTCTCGGAACCGTGTCTTGTCTAGCACCTCGGATCCCGCAACAAGCTCCATGTTGCATCTGCCATCCTTGGCTTCTTCCAATGCTTCCCAGCAGCACCAAAACGTCACTCAACACTCTCAAAAGGTGTGGTAAGTGTTTGGGCTATCAACCTCTCAATGGTGTGGAAATGGAGAGGGAAGGGTTGAGGAGATACCACAAGCAAGTGTATAGAGAAAGGTGGGGATGACAATCTCTAATTGTAAATGTGTTTGGCTAGGGTTTTCTCTTTGAAGCATTCCTCAACATTTGTGGGTAATGGGGGTTTATATAGGATAGGTGCAAAATGTGTGAGTCAGTCAGTACAGGCTGGCAGAACAGCATGTCTCGCGGGTGTCTCGCGGGAAGGCCTTACCTGCGAGATACTCGCGAGAGACAGCTGTCTCCATCTGTCTTGACTCTTCGCATTCTAGCATGTGCAGGGCACATGCTTCACTTCGCGGGAAGCTTAGTCGCGACATACCCGCGGGATTCCTTCAGCTTCCAATTTGCTTGAGTCTTCACACACTCTCTATCACACACCCCTTACATCAATTACCACAACAAATACAGGGTATAAACAATTGATAGTAATTACATTCAAATTTGGCACGGAATAAAAGCCAACAAAACACATAGTTGTAAATCACAACTTTACACTAATTAACCTCGAGTTTGGATTTGAGCATACAGAACGACCGCTTTAAACCACTGTAGGTGAGGAACTTGGAACTTCTTTAGGAACTTGATAACTGTTATGGCGAGGTGTACGACATGGTCACTAATTAACCTCGAGATAGGATTCGAGCATACGGCACGACTGCTATAACCCACTGTAGATGAGGAACTTGGAACTTGTTTTGAAACTTTAGGAAGGGTTCCTATGGTTGAGCTTATGCTCTTTTGGTCATTGATCTAATTCTTTCGATCTTTATAGGACCCTTCATGCATTGAATGTCATATCTTTATGCATTTTGTGCATCTTGCATTTCTTTGTATGCATTGCTTTGATGGAAATATACATGTACAAAACTAAAAATTAATGGATTTACTTTATTCATAATTGATAACATATGCTATGTAAGTTTCAAAATATAAGAACAAGAGAGTGTATCTTGATGTAGTGAAATTCAAAACCAAAGATTAGAAGCACTTAGGAAAACTTTTAATCTTCACTCCAATTCCACTTGATGCCCAATAAGTGTGATCTCTCAATCTGTTATATGCGTATGTTCTAGAGAGAATCAAAGAGTGTCCAACACTCACATACATACCATTTTTTTTTGTACTTGTTGTTGTATATCAAAATTCTATATGTTTCCATCCTAATAACTGGTTATCTAATTGGGTTAGCCTTTTAGGCCTTTCCAATTGGGCTTTAGTATGTGGCTTGGAGTGGGACCAAAAGGGAACAAATAAGTCACTAGCTCCAATAGGCCTTGGGCTTTTTTGTCAACTCTTGACAAGTCCAAAGTTACCATTAATTATATTTAATACCACTATATAAATATAATTGCACTCTAAGCCTAATTAATAAATTATATCCCAAGAATTTATTGTACATGCAACCCATTCATTAAATATTTGTAGTAATACAAAGTCATGAATGTAGACTGCCACTTTATAAATTACTATATCTTAATCCTTGAATACCCGGTTTAATCCTTTAAGTTATTCATCATATATTTATGAAATTCAATTTCATAAATATATACTTTAGTAACTATTTACTAAAGTAGTTAGGCCTAACATTCTGAATAACAAACCCATTAAACTTATCTCAAAGGAATATTTTGTATCTCTGTTAAGAGACTATGAATTTCATCTTGAGAATATATGTTCCATCAACACTAAATGTGGCTGCCCAACATACTGAGGTTTTGACCGTGACTTTAGATCTCACTCCTGATATATCAAAGCAACCTACACCTCATGATCAAGTCCATTATTCTCTTAGGATTAAGAGTTCATGCAAATATAAGTCATAAGATTTATTATTCATTTGACAGTCGTTAAGAGAATAATAAATCTCACAGCAGTCCAATTCAATATAACTTAACACTTAAAACATATCAACATATCAACTAGAAGTCTTCACTTCCATGATCAAGAAAAATCATCTTAGTTGATATGTTATAGTCTTCGCAGATGAAACGCTCAATTTCATCCCCGATTACGAACTATAATTCTAAGTTTACAAAGAACTTGTGATTTATATATTTTGTGACTTTTCACATAAATCACATACTATGCATCTCATGTTACCATTATTTTAGATAATAATAAAACAACTTTATCAATCACAATATTAAGTCATACATAATGTCATACACAATGTCACACTTAATATCATACATAGCATCATACAATAGGATTTAAGGGCATTAATCCCAACAATCTTTACACTCTCTTACACTTAATGTCACACTCTTGAGCTTTTCTTCACACTCTCTCACACACTACCTTTACATGATTCCCACATAAATATAGGGTTTCTAAATGCTGAATTACAAGCAAATTTGGCACGGAATAAAGCCAACAAGATGATTGAATAAATCCAACCTTACGATCTCCCCCTTTGGCTATTCCATGACAAAACCCTAAAAAAACCTCTAGACTTAACATGTGAGTTGGGAACAATTGAACAAAACTCACTCACACCTAACTCTAGAATCTGTGAAGCTCTTGAACCATATGAACAAGTATTTCCTGAAAACAACAACACAATGCGATCATTGAAAGCAGAAAACTTGAAATGCATATGGAGCAAGCACAATGCGATCAAGCAAAAAAGGAATGAAGCAATAAAGCATGGCTTGACCAAAACATAAACAATTACTATAAATAGTGACCACAATGATCATTCACATAAGGAATGAACATCCAGACATGCAAGCTAATAAGCTCAATGCAAAGTATCATTTGCATGTCCAAAGCACAACCAATACAACAACACAAGGTAATTGTATCAAGGATATAAAATCCAACAGGGGTATAAGAGTGATGTACTTAAAGAAATGCATACCATTAACAAGTACTAAGGTACAAAACATGGGTAAAAGTACAAAAAGTACTGAATAGAAAATTAAACATATAAACCAAATTACCAAAAGCATAATAGCCATCCATGAGTTTAAACCAAAGTATTTAACAACGTATCCAAACATAACAACATAAAGCATGGTTAACATAAATTAAAATGCTTAAAAGTCTTGGCTTTGCTCCCCTTCAAAATGGTGCTCCCCCTCAAGAGCTACTCCTACTTCTTCTTCAAACGTTTTCCCCATTTTGACCGGAATGGCCAAAGGGCTACTACTGGGTAGTGAAGCTGTCAAATTTTGCTGAAAGAAGATTCATCTGCTCTTGGATAGCAGCTAGCCTGTCAGATTGCTCATTCTGGATGTCACGAAACCCGTCAATCCTTTCAAGGATGATCTGGAATGCGTCTGGAGGTACATCAGAGGAAGATGAAGCTCGGCTCCTTTTGACACGGCCTCTTAAACTTGAGGGCTGTCCTTCAGCTTCTGTCTTAGTTTCCATGGGTTCTCCTTGTTCTTGATCACCCTCCTCTTCATCACCTGGAAGACGAACTCTGATCCGTGTAATGGTTAGTGCATTGATAGCTGAAGGAGTAGGCATGAGACTGATGTCTTGAGGAATTTCCACACCCTTTGCTCGAAAGAGCCTCATGAGTAGACTAGGGAAAATCAGCTTTGCCCTTGAAGTGGTTCTTGTTTCATCAACAATAATGAAGAAGATATAAGCACTAATATCAATGTAAGTGTTCTCCCGGAGCTCCATGAGGAAAATGACTCTAGCATTATTAATGGTGGTCATCTTCTTCACCGGGTATAAGTTGAACGTCATGATCACAGTAAGACATCTCATATCAGCTGGAAATGCAGTAGTGTTGAGGCATCTTCCCTCTCTAACTCCTTCAATGTGAGATTGTATAGTTTCAATGGAAAGCATTCTGTCCTTATAGTGTGTGAAATCATGGTCCAACTCCTCAAAACCAAGCACTTCATCAATATCTTCCAAGTCAATGTTGAATTCATGCCCTCTTATACAGCAGTTGATCTTATCTTCTCTTAAGATAGCATTGGCATAGAATTCTCTAATCAATGGTTCACATACCCTAGGCAGATCACTAAGAAGTTTGTCCCAACGTCTGTCCTAAAAACAACTGGGAATGAAGTAGTCCTTTAAATCAACCAAATCCACAAATCTTTCTTGGATGATGGGAGCCTTCTTATAAAACAGATCGTATCTCTTAAAATGTTGTGTAGATCTAAAATTTTCTTCCTTTTGTCACATTTTTTAGCAGTGGTCTTCTTCTTTGGAGACATCTGCACAAACATAGCAAGAAAGGCCACAAAACAGAGTGTAAGGTTGAATTTAATCAACCATTTTGTTAGCTTTATTTCGTGCCAAATTTGCTTGTAATTCAGTATTTAGAAACCCTGTATTTAGGTGGGAATCATGTAAGGGTAGTGTGTGAGAGAGTGTGAAGAATTGCTCAAGATTGTGCAGTGAAGCAGGGACTCGCGACTGGATTTCGTGGGTGGCTCGTGGCTTGCAAGCCTCCAGAAGATGCTCACATGCCAAGCATGCGGAGAAGCTGAAGCGTCATGCTAGCTGGAGCACTACAGGACAAAAAGTCCAGACTGGCCGTTCAATTACCTCGCGGTTTGAACTCATGGCTCAGTCAAGTCGCGAGGCCAAGTCACCAGCCAGCTTTGTTTTGGAAAAATGACTCTTCCCAGTCCAAACACCCACCACTATATATAGACCCTTATACCCACGAAATGTAGAGAGCTTCTAGAGAGAATTTTGAGAGAGAAACCCTAGAGAAAAAAAAGATTGATTCATCCACAATCTTTACATAGAGACTCTTCAAATTCCTCTACTCTCACCCTCTCCATTATTACATTCTTGAGAGATTCTTACCCAAATCCTCCTCTCACCATACCCACATCTGTGAGAAGGCTATTTGGTGCTTTGGGAAGCAATTAGGAAGGGACCAATGGTTATTGGTTGATGCTATGGGCTATAGTGGAATCCGGTAAGCTAGAAAAGACAAAGGTTCGGCGTAACCTTGTTAGAGCAAGAAGCTTGGAGGGCTTAGGTACACTGGGTAGATTAGGCTTGGAGGGTCTATTGCTGTTCATGTATCTTCATTTTCTAGTGGATTATTGACCGCTTGGAGGGCGACAGAGAGGTCTTACGCCGAAGGCTTTGGTTTTCTCTTCGATAACACATCGTTGTGTTGTCCTTGTGTTTGCATCTCTGTTCCCTTAATATTTGCCATTTAATTTCTGCTGTGGATGTGATTTTATTTGGTTTAGATTGTTTATCAATTCTGTTATAAGCTTATGTTCATTTTTCGCACGTACATTGTTTGATATTAAGCTTGAATTGCTATTTTGTAATTTGGGGGTCTAAACGTTCATAGTGTTTTACACACTATTTGAACATTCAATTGGTATTAGAGCGGGTACACTTGTTGTGGTTTAAATACCTAAGTGTGATCCTTGACCCCTTGTGTTTATTTGCCTTGGATTGTGCTTTGTATGCCTCTTTGTATGATTTAGTTAATGATGAAAGTAGCATGTCATGTGTTTGTAAAAATGCCTCTATGAGTGTTAATCCTCATGATTGTGATGCTATGTTACATGAATCTTTGGGTGTTGTTGATATTCCAAATGACAAACTCTTGAAGAAAAAGGCTAAGAAGTTTCAAAAGAATTTAAGCAAGTTATTTTGTGAAAAGGATGATTTGATTGCTAAGCTTAATGAATCCAACAAATTGGTTAAGAAATATAAGAAACTTGCTGAAAATTCTCTTGAAAAGCTAAAAGAGTTTGAATGTTTGAATATGAACTTGGATGCTAAACTAGTTTTGTCTAACAAACTTGTTGATAAGCTAAAATGTGAAAATGAAACTCTTAAGATGCATGCCAAATGTTTGGTTGTTGAACCTATTGCTAAAAATGATGAAAATATTTGTTGCAATCATGTTGTTGTACCCGATTTTGTGCCTATTGTATGTTCTACCTCAAAGGACAAATCGGTGTACATTCCTCCACATAAAAGAAATCAAAAGGTGGAGAGAAAGACTGTTAAGTCAAAGCCTCTGTTTAGGTCTCAACCTAAGGCTTTGGATGGATCTAAGTTTGTTCCAACTTGCCACCATTGTGGTGTGATTGGTCATATAAGACCTCAATGTCATAAGTTGAAGAGAGAACAAAACCATGTTGCTAGATCCCTTCCCAAAAAGCCTAGTAGACCTAAACACATTGTTTGTCACCATTGTGGTGCTTTTGGTCATCTAAGACCTCATTGCTCTAAGTTTCATGCTTTTAAAAGAATCAAAAGAAAAGAGAAACTTGAGCTTCTTGGAAGTTGTGCTAAAAAGAGTAAACCGGATTTGAGTGAAAATAGCATGTTGTTAAAGAAAGTGTTTAATGCTCTTAACTCCTTGACTATGTGCATCTCCGGTTCTCATTCTTCCAACCCTCATCTCACTTCTCATGAGACACTTATTCCAAACAATCATTTCGTTTGGATGAGGAAGGGTTCCTATGGTTGAGCTTTTGCTCTTTTGGTTCTTGATCTAATTCTTTCGATCTTTGTGGGACCCTTCATGCATTGAATGTCATATCTTCATGCATTTTGTGCATCTTGCATTTATTCATATGAATTGTTTTTGTTTTGATCTTACTTTTATGCTTAGTTTTGTGTGAGTAAAAAATCCAAAACCATATAAAAAGTGAAAAATTCAAAAAGTTTAATCGTATATGTTTGAGCACGTATCACATGTGAGTTTTGCCTTATACCTTTGTACTAATGGCTTTATGCATTTACGAGCTTAGCTTGTTCTTTATGCACTTATATCTTTGTGGGAAAAATCTTGACATCTTTGTGTGATTGTTGTAAATCGATCTTCAAGCTTGTCATGAATGATTAGTCAATAGTCATGTTGGTTTTGATACATGCGTAGACTTGTACCTATATATCTTCCCACTCTTTTATTTTATTTTATTTTTTTGCTTAAAGAGCTCAACAAATGTAAATCTCAAAATGAAAAGAGATAATGAGCTGCAAAAGCCGTCGCACATTATTTGACTAGGAAAAAGGGAAAGCGACTTTTAATGAAAATGTATGATGCCCAAAAAGCCAAAGGCTTGTTCATCAAATTGAAATATCAAAAATTTCAGACATCGATATCAAAAAGAGATGTAAAGATTAAAAGAAAAAAAAAACAAATGATATGATGTATATGGAGCCAAATGTAAAGCTTCAAAGTTATGTTATCAAGTTTTATGTGGGAGGTCATATATGCATATTTCTATAAGTGAGATAGACCACTTAACTTAGTACTAGTTGTGTATGACTTGATTGAATTGATCATTGAAGTTTCATACTAGACTAAGGACTATTCCACACTCGATACACACACACAACACACATGCCTAATGTTCAATGAATGTCTTATTCATTTGTTCGATTGTACTTGTTTAAATGTGATGTGTGTGTGCTCAACTATATATGGATCAATCCAAAAAGATTTTTGATCATTTTATATGTTTTTGGAAGTGATTTTCATCTTTGTGTTCATGTTTTGTGCTTACTTTGTTTTTCATTGTTTAAACATGTTCTATGTTGAAAAACAGGTGTCTGAGTTTTTCGCGACTCACCTCGCGACTCACTCGCGACTCTTGCGACTCACGAAAATTTTCACGACTCATCTCATGACTCACTAGTCGCGCAACGCAAGTCGCGAGTTCATCCAGAAGATTTTCGTGACTCACTCGCAACTCGCTTTGCAACTCGCCTAGTCGCGAAATGCCCAGAAACAACTTTTTAAAGAGCTTTTCGTGGGAAACCTGTTTTTAACCTCTCCCATCCTCTTTTAAACCCCTCTTTCAATATTTTTACATCAAAACCCAATCAATTTGATTGGTTTTTTATTCCATTAACATCTCTAAGGTAATTTTAAACTCTTTTCATTGATTTGGATACTTAGATTATGTTTTGGTGAGTTTTGTGCTCTTGGTTGGGATTTTCATCATAGGTGTTGAGGAAACTTTATTTTTGTCAAATTTTTGTATGAGATTGGTTTCTTTTGATGATTTTCTTTGGATGTTGGCCCCTTGTGGCAAAAAGATCATGTATTAAGGGCGGATTTCATGATGTTTATGCATTGTTTCACATTGTTGTTCATAGTGTGCATGCTAGGTGTTTGATAAAATGCCTCTTAAGCATTTTCTCGCTTGTTTGGACTCCGATGAGTATCAAACTTTGGGGTTTCTCATGTTTCCTCATTAGGAACTTGTTTGGTTCATTGGTTGTGTCTTTATCACAAATTGCTCCACATGTGCATTTTCCATGCATTGGTCATGCATTGCACATTGCCACCTCTTGCACACACCTTGCTACCATTGTCATGCATTGGTTCATACCTTGTTTCTTCATCCTAGCATGTCATGTTTACTTTATGCTTTTTAGCATTTTTTAAAGATGTGTTTGTCTTTCGTTTGAGCTCCATTTTCTCATTCATCTTGCACCCGTCATGCATCATCTTTTACCCTTGTTCATATCTTCTTTTCTTTCCCTACTTCCTTTTGATTCATTTGTCTATTCATGACAAAAAAGGGGAGAGTATTGTCATTTCTATATGACTCATATGCACACTCTTAGGGGGAGAAATTCTACCTTGTGCACATTCTTACGGGGAGAAAGCCATAGGGGAGATGCATATACCAAGGGGGAGAAGACATTCTTTTTTGAGAAAACCTTGATTACTTTATGCTTGTTTTCTCGTTGTTTATGGTGCTTTAAGTTATGTTTAGTATCTATGCTTTACTGCTCTCATCGCATCGTGCTTAAGTGTTGAACATGCATACATCCTTATGCTATTGTGCTTTATTGAATGCATGTTTAGATGATCATTTGCTTTGCTATGTGATCATTGTAGTAATTTCTTTATGACTGTTTTGGTGTATGATCAAGTTGCTCACATGTTTCACATCATGTTTACTTGATCGCAATTTACTTGTTACATTATACTTGTTTGCTTATTACTTGCTTTACCTTAAGGGTCTAATGTGTTTTGTGTAAGTGTTTCAAGTTACAAGTATATATGTTCCAAGTTCATCACAGCTCCTATGAGTCATGATAGGGGGAGTGTTATGATAAGGGAAGTACTTTATATTTTGTACCTATTGCTTCTGTAAGCTTTTAAGGTTTTTGTACCCATGCTTTGTAACTTAAGTACTTGATGTTAAATGTCATGCATTTTATTTAAGTACATCACTCTTGTGCCCTTTGTTGGATTTTATATCCTTAATGCAATTACCTTGTGTTGTTGCATTGGTTGAGTGTTGGACATGCAAATGATACTTTGCAATAATTGCATGTTCGGATGTTCATTCCATGTGTGAATGAGCGTTGTGATCACTATTTATAGTGATTGTTCGTTTTTGGTCAAGCCATGGTATATTATTTAGTTCCATTTTGCTTGATCGCATTGTGCTTGCTCCATATGCATTACAGGTTTTCTGCATACAATGACCATATTGTGTTGTGTTTCAAGAGATACTTGATCTTATGGTTCAAGAGCTTCACAGATTCTAGAATTAGGTGTGAGTGATTTTTGATCAACTGTTCCCAACTCACGAGTTAACTCTAGAGTTTGTTGTAGGGTTTTGTCACGGAATAGCCAAAGGGGGAGATTGTAAGGTTGAATTTAATCAACCATTATGTTGGCTTTATTCTATGCCAAATTTTCTTGTAATTCAGCATTTAGAAACCCTGTATTTAGGTGGGAATCATGTAAGGGTAGTGTATGAGAAAGTGTGAAGAATTGCTCAAGATTGTGCAGTGAAGTAAGGACTCGCGGGTGGCTCGCGGCTTGCAAGCCACTAGAAGATGCTCACGTGCCAAGCATGTGGAGAAGCTAAAGCGTCATGCTAGCTGGAGCACTATAGGACAAAAAGTCCAGACTGACCGTTCAGTTACCTCACGGCTTGAACTCGCGACTCAGTCAAGTCGCGAGGCCAAGTCGCCAGCCAGCTCTGTTTTGGAAAAATGACTCTTCGCATTCCAAACACCCACCACTATATATAGACCCTTATACCCACAAAATGTAGAGAGCTTCCAGAGAGAATTTTGAGAGAGAAACCCTAGAGAAAAACAAGATTGATTCATCCACAATCTTTACATAGAGACTCTTCAAATTCCTCTACTCTCACCCTCTCTATTGTTACATCCTTGAGAGGTTCTTACCCAAATCCTCCTCTCACCATACCCATATCTGTGAAAAGGCTATTTGGTGCTTTGGGAAGCAATTTGGAAGGGACCAATGGTTATTGGTTGATGCTATGGGCTATAACAGAGTCCGGAAAGCTAGAAAAGACAAAGGTTCGGCGTAACCTCGTTGGAGCAAAAAGCTTGGAGGGCTTAGGTACACTGGGTAGATTAGGCTTGGAGAGTCTATTGCTGTTCATGTATCCCAACTTCATTTTCTAGTGGATTATTAACCACTTGGAGGGCGACGGAGAGGTCTTACGCTGAGGGCTTCGGTTTCCTCTTCGATAACACATCATTGTGTTGTCCTTGTGTTTGCATCTCTCTTCCCTTAATCTTTGCCATTTAATTTCTGCTGTGGATGTGATTTTATTTGGTTTAGATTGTTTATCAATTCTGTTATAAGCTTATGTTCATTTTTCGCACGTACATTGTTTGATATTAAGCTTGAATTGCTAATTTGTAATTTGGGGGTCTAAACGTTCATAGTGTTTTACACACTATTTGAACTTTCACAGGGTACTACATATGGTAGCACCAAGAATTAGTAACACATTAGTATCACTAAAGAGAACAAACAGTTAGACCAAGGATTCAGTCTACAGCACAGTTCAGACCCAACTTGTCATGAGGAAACACATAACAACAAAACACAATAGATTTGTAACTTGAAAAACTTTAACAGATCACAATGTGGGTGTGTGCTCAAAAATTTCATGAACAACTTAAGGCAAAATGCAAAACACATAATCAGTGATGCAAGAAACCAATCAGTGTGTACCAAAGACACCCCCTTAACATTGTATTTAAAAAATCACAAGAAAATGTCTACGGGACATTTTACCATGGGTATGATATGCACAACACAACTTAAAGCAAGAACCATACTAAGACACAATCATGAAAACATGTGAAATAAGCACCATACTATCAATATCAACAAAACCCATATAACAAACTCAACAAAAATACCCAACCCATATTCGAACATCATATTTTTTCAAAAACTCATCAAAAACTCAAAATCCAATAATTTTAAGGGTTATAGACTTGAAATACTTTGAAAATAAATGAAAACCCATACCTTTTCTTGAAGTTTGAAGAAGAGATGATGATGAAAATGGTGGATTCATGGAGTGGAGCACGGTGAGTTTATAAGAGAGATGAATGGACAAGACAATGAACAGTCAAAATGTTCAAGGGAAAACTGAAAAGATTTTTAAAAACTGTCCTTAAAGTGCAAAACACGCGATTTTTGCGACTAAGCTGAGTCGCGAACAAGTCGCCAATGCAAGTCGCCAGAAACATTCATGACAAAAATTTTGAAAAATTGTCTAAGTGTTTTTTGCAATTGAAAGTTCCACTTGCGAGTAAGTCGCGACTGGAGTCGCCAAACTTTCTGAGTACCCCTCGCGACTGAAGCTTCCACTCGTGAACAAGTCACGAACATGAGTCGCAAAAATTACAAAAACCCAGATTTTTGAAATTTTTCTAAGTCTTTTTCGCGACTGGGACTTTGACCCGCCAGTGAGTTGCAAAAACCTATTGAGTTAGCTCGCAACTAGGGCATGCGACTGGCTTAACTCATGAGGAAAGTCGCCAGAACAGGGTTGCATAGTTTTTGAAAATTTTTGAAATTTTTCAAAACAAAAATACTTTCCAAAAACAATTAAAACACTCAAAAATCTTTATGTGTTTGATCAATATATAATTGAGCATGTGCAACATATTTAATCAAGTACAGTCACACAAATGAATAAGGCATTCATTGAACATAGACATGTGTGATGTGTGTGGGTAAATAATGAGATAGTCCTTTTTCTAATGTGAAGCTTCAATGATCAATTCAACCAAGACATACACAATTAGCACTAGGAATAGTGACCTATCTCAAGCATATATGACCTCCCACAAAACTTGATAACATAACTTTGAAGCTTTTCATTTGGCTCCATATACATCATATCATTTGATCTTTTTGAATCATTACATCTCATTTTGAGATCGATGCCTAAAATTTTTGATATTTCAATTTGATGAGTAAGCCTTTGGCTTTTTGGGCATCATACATTTTTCAGAAAAGTCGCTTTCCCTTTTTCCTAGTCAAATACTAGTATATGCGATGGCTTTTGCAGCTCATTATCTCTTTTCATTTTGAGATTTACATTTTTTGAGCTCTTTAAGCAAAAAATAAAAAATAAAAGAATGGGAAGATATATAGGCACAAGTCTATGCAAGTTTCAAGATCAACAAAACCATTGACTAATCATTCATGACAAGTTTGAAGATATATTTACAACAGTCACATAGATTTCAAGATTTTTCCCACAATGATATGAGTGCATAAAGAACAAGTTACGCTCGTAAATGCACAAAGCCATTAGTACAAAGGTACGAGGCAAAACATGCTAGTGACAATACACAATAATGTTGATCAAACTTTTTGGATTTTCTACTTTTTATGTGTTTTTGGATTTTTGACACAAAAACAAGAAAAGATTGACAAAAAAAAAATGTAAAAAAACTCAAAGTAAAAGGCAAACAAACACAATTTTTGCAGCACATGCTGGAACAATAACAAAAAGCACACAACCAATCAAAGTTACAAAGCATAGAAAGAATTAATGCATGGACATGTTGTAATGCTTATGCATGAGTACCCCTCTTCACCCACACGGCACGTGTATTTTGGGTGATATCTCTAGAGGATTGGGTACTATTGTTTTGGCTTTCAAACCTTTTGTTGAAGCTTGTCAAGTAGGCAGTGAATGCATCAATCATCTTCATTACATCTCCAATATTGGACACAGCTTCTTCCCCTTTCGGTTGCTTGGGGTTCCGTTTATCCTTTCTTTGTCCACTTGGCCTTTGATAGTTGCCATTCTTTAATGCCCACAGCTTACGACAATTCGGTCTGGTATGTCCTTGAATTCCACAGTGATGGCAGAAATGTTGAGTTCTCGAACCTCTTTGTGACTTTGGGAGTGATTTCCCTTGAGCCTTAGATTTGACCACTGATTGGCTAGGAGGCTTAGTTAAAAACCGTTGGTCAGTCACATTCTGCTTCTTTTCGGGCTTCACATTCTCAACAACTGAAGTCTCTACCACTGGTTCCTTAGCTTTCACAAACTTCATATATTTGGACACTTTGACACTTGAACTGCTCTCTCCAGTGTATCCCAATCCACTTTTGTCGGAGAATGGTTTTTGACGAGCAAGTACATCATCAAGCTTTTTGGAGGAAACCCGTTCTACTTTAGCATTTGCTTGAATCACCTCAAGCTCAAGGAATTTGATTTTTGAATAAGCTTCGGTTAACTTTCCGTTCAGTGTCTCCATTTCACATTTGGTCTCCTTGTATCGCACTAGAAGACTTCTATAATCTTCCTCTGCCCTCTTCATCTTTTTAATGGCTACATTAGCCAATTTTACATATTCACCGATCTTCTCAAGGAGAAAAAAATAGGTCTTTTGCAGTCCCACTGTTCCTTCATCTTCCTCATCATCAAATTCCTATACTATCCATATAGACTCTAATTCAGTATGCTCACCAAGCTTTTCCACTAGCATACTCAAATAGTTTAAAGATTCTACTGGAGCAATGGTCATGAATGTAGAGAAGTTTCCCTCTCCATCACAGCTTTTATCTAAATCTAAATTAGAGGAGTCGAAATCACTAAGAGTGGTGGCATACACCTTGCCCTTCCTTCTCAAATAATTAGGACACCCCTTCTTGAGATGTCCATGTCCATTGCATTTGAAGCATATGATTCCCTGAGAGGATTGAGACTCCTTACTATCTTTCCTCTTGAAATCCTTTTTCTCATTTCCGAAACTTGGGAATTTTCCCTTCTTAGCAAATTTTCCATTCTTCTTGAACTTCAAGAACTTTCGGAAATTCTTCACAAGATATGCCACATCTTTATCGACCTCATCTTCATCCGATGAGTCGTGAGTTTCCACCCTCTCATTAATCGTCTTAAGAGCAAGGGATTTGCTCTTCCTTTATGAAGGTAGAGAAAGCTCATATGTTTGACGTGAGCCAATTAATTCTTGAACTTTGATATCATCAAGGTCCTTGCTCTTTTCAATTGCAGTGACCTTTGCACGGAAGCTCTTCGGCAACGATCGAAGGATCTTTCTCATAATTTTTGAATCCTCTGTCTTCTCACCCAAGTTGAACTTGCCAATAACCACCTCATTCAGCTTGCCATAGAATGAGTCGAATGACTCACCATCACTCATTTTCTGCTCTTCGAATCGAGTGGTTAGCATCTGCAACTTAGTATCCTTCACCTTCTTTGTTCCTTCATAGGTGGTCTCCAATATCTGCCATGCCTCCTTGGCAACTGTTACGTGAGAAATCTTGTGAAACTCATCTGGAGAAACACCACAGAAAATATGAAAATAAGCTTATTACCAACACAAGCTTATTATCAAACAATGTATGTACGAAATATGAAAATAAGCTAGAACAGAATTGGTAAAACAATCTAAACCAAAATTAATCACAACCACAATAGTAATTAAAAGGCAAATATTAAGGGAAGAAAGGTGTAAACACAAAGACAACACAGCGATGTGTTATCAAAGAGGAAACCGAAGTCCTCGGCGTAAAACCTCTCTGCCGCCCTCCAAGCGGTCAATAATCCACTAGATAATATAGTTGGGATACATGAATAGCAGAAGACCCTCCAAGCCTAATCTGCCCAGTGCACCTAAGCCCTCCAAGCTTCTTGCTCCAACAAGATTACGCCGAACCTTGTCTTCTCTAGCTTACCGAATCCCGCAATCACCTATTGCATCAACCAAAATGAATTGGTCCCTTCTTAACTGCTTCCCTAGCACCAAAAAGTCTTCTCACAGAGATGGGTATGGTGAGATAAGGATTTGGCTAATGTACCTTTCAAGGATGTATCAATAGAGAGGGTGAGAGAAGAGGAATTTGAAGAATCAAAGGATGAAGATTGTGGATGAGTCAATCTTGTTTTCCTTTGGGGTTTCTCTCTCAAAATTCCCTTTGGAAGCTCTCAACAGTACATGGGTATTCGCAAGGCCCTTCTTGAGTGCACACTCTTGAGCTTTTCTTTACATTCTCTCACACACTACCCTTACATGATTCCCACCTAAATACATGGTTTCTAAATGCTGAATTACAAGCAAATTTGGCACGGAATAAAGCCAACAAATGATTGAATAAATTCAACCTTACAATATGGCACGGCCGCTATAACCCACTATAGATGAGGAACTTGGAACTTTATTAGGAACTTGATAACTGTTACAGCAAGGCGTACGACATTGTCTCTAATTAAGCTCTAGATAGGATGTTAGCACATAGCACGTTCACAATAACCCACTATAGATTCGGAACAAGGAACCTCTTTAGGAACTTCATAACTATGATGCCAAGGTGTACGACACAGTCGCTAATTAACCTTGAGATAGGATTTGAGCATACAACACGGCCGCTATAACCCACTGTAGATCAGGAACTTCAAACTTCTTTAAGAACATAATAACTGTGCTGGCGAAGCATACGACGCGGTCGCTAATTAACCTCGAGATAAGATTTGAGCATACGGCATGGCTGCTATAACCCACTGTAGATGAGGAACTTGGAACCTCTTTAGGAACTTGATAACTGTTATGGCGAGGCGTACGACACTGTCTCTAATTAACCTCGAGATAGGATGTTAGCATACGGCATGTTCGCAATAACCCACTCTAGATTAGGAACAGGGAACTTCTTTAGGAACTTGATAACTATGATGGCGAGGCGTACGACACGGTCACTAATTAACCTCGAGATAGGATTTGAGCATACGACACGGCTGCTATAACCCACTATAGATTAGGAACTTGAAACTTCTTTAAGAACTTGATAACTGTGTTGGCAAGGCGTACAACGCAGTCGCTAATTAACCTCAAGATAGGATGTGAGCATACGGCACGGCCGCCATAACCCACTATCGATTAGGAGCTTGGAGCTTCTTTAGGAACTTGATAACTGTGATGGCGAGGCATCCAACACGGTTGCTTATTAACCTCGAGATATAATGTGAGCATACGGCACATCCGCTATAACCCACTGTAGATCAGGAACTTGGAACTTCCTTAGGAACTTTATAACTGTTATGATGAGGCGTACATCATGGTCTCTAATTAACCTCGAGATAGCTTGTGAGCATATGACATGTCTGCTATAACCCACTCTAGATTAGGAACATGGAACTCCTTTTGGAACTTGATAACTGTGATGGCAAGTCATACGACATGGTCTCTAATTAACCTCGAGATAGGATGTGAGCATACAGCATGGCCGCCATAACCCACCATAGATTAGGAACTTGAAACTTCTTTTGGAACTTGATAATTGTGATGGCGAGACGTATGACACGTTCACTAATTAACCTCGAGATAGGATTTGAGCATACAACACGGCCGCTATAACCCACTGTAGATGTGGAACTTGGAACTTCTTTAGGAACTTGATAATTGTTATGGCGAGGCGTACGACACGGCTTTTTATTAACCTCGAGATATAATGTGAGCATACGACACATCCGCTATAACCCATAGTAGATCAGGAACTAGAAACTTCCTTAGGAACTTTATAACTGTTATGATGAGGCGTACGACACGGTCACTAATTAACCTCGAGATAGGTTGTGAGCATACGACACGGCCGCTATAACCCACTGTAGATCAGGAACTTGGAACTCCTTTTGGAACTTGATAACTGTGATGGCGAGGTGTACGACACGGTCTCTAATTAACCTCGAGATAGGATGTGAGCATACAGCAAGGCCATTATAACCCACTATAGATCAGGAACTTGGAACTTGATAATTGTGATGGCGAGACATACGACACGTTTGCTAATTAACCTTGAGATAGGATTTGAGCATACAACACGGCCGTTATGAACCACTGTAGATTAGGAACATGGAACTTCTTTAAGAACTTGATAACTGTGATGGCAAGGCATACGACACGGTCGCTAATTAACCTCGATATAGGATTTGAGCCGACGGCATAGCCACTATAACCCATTATAGATTAGGAACTTGGAACTTCCTTAGGAACTTTATAACTGTTATGATGAGGCATACAACACGGTCACTAATTAACCTCGAGATAGATTGTGAGCATACGGCACGGCCGCTATAACACACTGTAGATCAGGAACTTGGAACTTCTTTTGGAACTTGATAGCTGTGATGGTGAGGTGTATGACACAATCACTAATTAACCTCGAGATAGGATGTGAGTATATTGCACGGCCGCTTTAACGCACTGTAGATCAGGAACTTGGAACTTTTTTTGGAACTTGATAACTGTGATGGCAAGGCGTACGACACGGTCACTAATTAACCTCAAGCATACATCATGGCCACTATAACCCACTGTAGATCTAGAACTTGGAACTTCTTTTGGAACTTGATAATTGTGATGGCGAGATGTACGACACGTTCGCTAATTAATCTCGGTATAGGATTTGAGCATACTGCACCTTTGCTATAACCCGTTGTAGATGAGGAACATGGAACTTCTTTAGGAACTTGATAACTATTATGGCGAGGCATACGACACGGTCGCTAATTGACCTCGAGATAGGATGTGAGTATACAACACGGCCGCTATATCCCATTGTAGATCAGGAACTTGGAACTTCTTTAGGAACTTGATAACAATGATGGTGAGGCATACGACATGGTTGCTAATTAACCTCGAGATAGGATGTGAGCATATAGCACAACCTCTATAACCCACTGTAAATTAGGAACTCGGGACTTCTTTAGGAACTTGATAACTGTGTGATGGTGAGGCATACAGCACGACCACTAGTTAACCTTGAGATAGGATGTGAACATACGGCACGGCCGTTATAACCCACTTTAGAGACATACGACATAGTCGCTAGATAGCCTTAAAACAAGATGCAAGCATTCGGCACGGCCGCTAGTTAACCTCTTATAGGATGTGGGCATACAGCACGGCCGCTATAACCCACTATAGAGATGTACGGCACAACCACTAGATAGCCTCCAATCAAGATGCTAGCATACGACACTACCGCTAGTTAACTCGCTGTAGGGACTCCTATAAGAATCGGTTTTCTTGTGGGAACATATGCTTGACATGAACCTGCACAACATGTTTAGGAAAGAGTGTTGGTTCATTTGTATTTCCATTTGTTTCATGGGCTTACCACTTGTGTTTGAATTTCTAGTTGTTTTGTAGATTATTCCTTTGAGGGCGAGTTCTTGAGGAGATTGGGGGAAGGCCCCCGTTCATGCTACGTCCCGTGGGTACTCTTCTTCTGATGATGAGACTATTTTTGCTGGTGAGCAGGCGGCTTCTGTGTGCTCAAGGCCCAATCTGTTGGTGACTCCATTTAGAACCTATCTAGCCCATCAACTTGTAGGGCTTGGGCTTGGTTTGCTCCCTAGCACTTACTCATGGCCCATGCTTTCATTTTAATTCCATCCCATTTTAATATAACCTTTCAGCCAATCTTTTCAATAAAGGTCTGTTTGCATGTTTATTTGTATCTTTTTTTAATCAATAAAATGCCTTCCTTTGTTCTATATTTGCATATTCACATATTTTTGCTATGTTTGCATTTTAATCCATATTATCAAGTTTGCATCTAAATACGTATTTTCCCATTTTGCATATTAATTCATAACTTTCCAAAAATCATGTTTAAATCCCAAATTTTCCAAAAATCATGTTTTGACCCCGATTTTCCTCAAAATTGCATTTTGACCCCAAAATTCCCAAAATTACAATTTAGGCCCCAAATCTTTCTAAAATTGAAATAAAGCCCTTAGTCTTTTCAAAAATTACAAAGAGGCTCTTGAACCCTTTGGAAGTTGTTTGAAGTCATTCAAACAACTTCCAAGGAATTTTAATCATCTTTAAATCCATACTTTTTTCTTGTCTATTTAAGATTTTTGCTTTAAACTTGTGTGATGTTCATGCTTATAGCTTCATGCTCACCTTTGGTTGATTTATACCTTTGTGTGCTCTGTGCCTTGTTCATGTGTCTAGATCTACATGTTGGTTGCTATGCCATGTGCTTTTAAAGCTTTTTAATCTCTTGTTATCTTCTTTTCCTTATTTTTTGGCCCTTAGTGGTGGGGTATAGATCTAGATCTTGTGGCCCAGGCCTACATCCGCACACCTAAGCCTACATCAAAGGGTTTGAATCATTTCTTTTATGCATGTCTATGTTTATTTGCTTGTTTCTATGCTTTATGCCTATGTTTGCCTCTCTAGATCTAGGCCTTGCCATGCTTCGTGCCCCCCGTGAGCTTGTTCTTGTGTGGATGTATCCATCCCCCTCATGGCCTATTAGGGTGTAACCACTTATGAGACGCATCCTTGTGATGCTGGTTTGCTCAATGCATACCCTTTCTCCGCCTCGTGTGATGCTAATATGCTTGCCTTGCTTGCTCTGTGCCACTCGTTTGGCTTTCTTTGCTTCTTTGCATCTTTTGCATGCTTGCCTACATGTTCATGCATGAGTCTGTGTTTCGCCCATACTCCAATCTAATGGAACTATGGAGCGAGGAAACTTAGAGTGAGGGCACGACCTCCTAGGCATGAGCAAAAAGGGCAAAGATGCAAGTAAGAAGACACAAGCCCACAAAGGACAATTTTCAGTAGATTAGGGGCCTAGCCTCCCCGAGTGGTTATGTCCTTCTATCTCCCTCTGTTAGCCTCTTCTCTAGAGCATGTATTAGGGTTCCCCCTCTCCTTGTACCCTTTTATTTTTCTTGCTCCTTGCTTGGGCTGCGTTCCCTGGGTATGGCAATGTCTGTTTTACATTTCCCGTACCTTCTTAGGCCATACCCTTGGAACGTTGCCAATGTCTGATTTACTTTCCCGCTTTGTGTGGTTGCATTGTGCATGATGTATGTATATCTACATCTGCTTGTATATGGGTGATTGTGCATTTTATATGATGGACTATCGTGGCTACGTGAGTGACCCTCTCTAGTCATGAGAGCTCTTGACCTTGTAGTGTGGGTATATGCTCAAGACGATTGCCGTAGGTGCAAATTCATCCTATATTGCGTGCATGATCATCGCGGTGTGATTGTCTTGATCCATGTCACCAAGTGGCGTGCAGCATGCATCAACATGCTTGATGCTTTAAGGGCTTTGGCTCGTCATAGTTCGAGCACGTCAATATGCGTCGTATACATAGACGCAAAACCCTGCCAGTGCGCCATAACGCACCAAACGCGAAACTTTGAGCAATTTTTGCCATGAAAATGAGGCATCCCTATTGCCATATTCTCACGTCAAAAGCTTGGTGAGAATAGCGTTTGATGTGCTATGACGCATCTGGGGTGAAGCGCTGCCAGATTTTCGCCACAAAAATAAGGTGAAATGCTACCGAATTTTCGCTGTGGAAATTAGGCAACAATTCTAAACACACTTGAAAAGCATCAATCAAGACCACACCCATTCCGATACAAAACCTCAAAACCCAATACATTCAAAGCCCCAAAAGCTAATGCCAATAGCTCATTTTCAACTGCCAATGTCCAAAAATTATGATTTACCAAAACAAAGGACTATCTACAGACAGGCGTTGTGGGGTGCTTAACACACCTTCACCACACGTAACCAAACTTCTGAACTCAAAAATCAAGATTTTTTATCCATCCATATTAGATTAGGAAAAATAACCTTTTTCTTAACCTAGGATTGGTAAAATCAAATAGAGTCAGGTGACCAATCACACCTTAGAAAAACTCAATGATTAGTGGTGACTTCTCTTACCCTTGGTAATTTCCATAAAATCGACTCATATTCCAGTCACACACTCGAGGTACGACACACCTCCATACCATTCTTGTACTGAGATAGAGAAAGGCGCACGAGGTGACAACACATCCCAATATCATAGGGCATGCATAACTTTTGGATCATCTTTTCAAATATTTTCTATCTTTTATTTGTCCTTTAGAATTAGGTGAACTCAAGGTATATCGTTGAACAAACAAGAGATACTAAGGGTACCCTCTTTTGATATGATCTAGGATATCTCTAAGTGTAGGTAAGCTCCTTAAAGCTAAACAAATAGATCAGTAGGTCACTCACAACTAGGTGGGCCATGATTCTAACCTTAGACCTAAATGGACTGTAATGGATTGGTAGTAAACCATTAATATACTCAAGGCCCATTATAGGTGATGGCACAGATTGTGAGTTAATGGGATGAACTTTTGAAGATTTTGGCCCGAATGGAGCCTCCAACTTCCCACTCATCACCAACCATGGCAAGGGACAAAAGAACCAAGTGAAAGTGTGTGCAAAACATATGAAGCAATCCTTTATTAAGATTAAGAAATGGAACACATTGGAATCAAACTCTCTATCTCCAGTGGAGTCACCACCGTGGTCTATGGGTGCAAGTGCCCGTGACGTGGTTTCATCCTTGCGATTGGGAAGTACACCTTGGCCTGGGGTGGACCATGGCAGAGGGTGTCAATGGAGTTGCCACCTAGTTTAGGTCTAGGAACCGTAAATATAGCGCCCTTCATGGAAGGACTGATCTTTTACCAAAGCACGTGTCTGAAGTTTATGTATGAGCATGGGAAGGTGTTAGGCATCCAACCCCAATGTTGACGCCTCGCGGTTGCTCGACCACCCATCACGGCGATGCTCACGTGCCTTTCTATCTCGGTGCGAGAAATTATATGATGGTATAGAGGTGTGTCGTACCTCGAGTGTGTGACTAGAATCTAAGTCGATTTTAAGGAAATTACCAAGAGTAAGTGAAGTCGCCACCAATCATTGGGTTTTTCTAAGGTGTGATTAATCACCTGACTCTATTTGATTTTATTACCGATCCTAGGTTAAGAAAAAATGTCATTTTTCCTAATCTAATGTGGATGGATAAAAAATCTTGATTCTTGAGTTTGGAAGTCTAGTTACGTGTGAGGAAGGTGTTAGGCACCTCACAACGCCTATCCATAGACAATCCTTTGTTTTGGTAAAATCATAATTTAAGGACATTGGCAGTTGAAAACGAGCTATTGGCATTAGCTTTTAGGGCTTTAAATGTATTGGGCTTTGAGGTTTGGTTTCGGAATAGATGTGATCTCAATCGATGTTTTCCTAGTAAATTTGGAATCATTGCCAAATTTTCACGGCGACAATCCAGCAGCATTTTGCCTTATTTTCGTGCTGGAAATCCGGCAGTGCTTCGCCTTAGATGTGTCATAGCACATCAAATGCTATTCTTACCAAACTTTCGACGTGAAAATATGGCAATGGGGATGCCCCATTTCACAGCAAAAATCCAGCAAAGTTTCATGTTTGGTGCGCTATGGCGCACCCGCAGGGTTTGAGCACACACCCATACTACAAGGCCAAAAGCACTCGTGGTCAGCGAGGTCACTCGCATAACCATAAGAGTCCATCATACAAAGTGCACAATCACCCACACACATGCAGGCATATATACATACACCATGCACAATGCTATCATACAGAGCAAGAAAGTAAAACAAACATTGCCATAGCCAGGGAATACGGCACAAGCAAAGAGCAGGAAAAGTAAATGGTCCAAGGATAGGGAGAACCCTAATACATGCTCTAGTGAAGAGGCTTAGAGAGAGGTAGAAAGAGAAAACCGCTCTGCAAGGACTAGGCCCTCTAATCTACTGAACATTGCTCTTTGTGGGCTTGCATCCTTGCCCTTTTTGTTTATGCCTAGGAGGTCATACCCTAGCTCCAAGTGTCCATGCTCCATGTGTGTACATGCAAAGACAAAAGAAACAAGGCAACAAAAAAGCAAAGGAAGAAACAAGGGAAATAGGGAGAGCATGCAAAGAACTTACTAATAAAGAGAGCCAAACGGGGGCAAACAAAGCATACTAAGCATATGAGAAGGCAAACAAGCATGTTATCAAATAAAAGAGGGTGTCCTAGGAGGACAAATGTAGGTTTGGATCAAGTGTCCATAGTTCCATTGGATTGGAGTATGGATGACACACAAACTCATGTATGAACATGTATGCAAGTGTGCAAAGATACGAAGAAGCAAAGAAAGCCAAAAAGGTGGCACAAAGCAAGCAAGGCAAGCATATCAACATTGCTCGGAGTGGAGAAAGGTGTGTATCAAGTGCACCAACACTACGGAGGTGTATCTCACAAGTGGTTACATCCAAACAAGCCCTATGAGGGGGATTGATGTAACCACACAGGAACAAGCCCACGAGAGAGGGGGGGGGGGGGGCACAAAGCATGGCAAGGCCTAGATTTAAAGAGGCAAACATAGACATAAAGCATAGAAGCAAGTAAATGTATACATGCATAATGGGAAATGATCCAAACCCTTTGATATAGGCCTAGGTACATGGATTGTAGGCCTAGACCATAAGATCTAGATCTACACCAATAATGGCCAAAATACAAGAAAGAGATACATCAAGGGACAAAAGGGCTATAAAAGCACATGACATAGCAACCAACATATAATTCTAAGCACACAAACATGGCACATAGCACATAAACATAAGGATCAAAGCATAGGCATGACATGGTGCCCAAAGAGACATAGATCTAAACATAAAACATGGCAAATAACATAATAGGCATGTAGATCTAAGCATAAACATGGCAAGGAGCCTAAAAGCATGTGGCTCTAAGCATAAACATTAAATTTAGACATGTCCTAACCCAAGAAGGCTAGGCCAACAAAATCAAAGCAATAAATCATGGCAAAAGCAAGGAAAACATGCTAGAAAAACCATAAAGACATGCTGGGAAGCAAGAACATGCTAGGAGAAGCAATAAAGCATATTATTGAACAAGAAAAGGTTAGAAAGAGCTATCAAAAGAAAAAGGTGTGGATTGTAGCTAAAAAGCTACATCCACATCCCTAAACCTCAAACCCAAGGTATGGAAGTAAGGAGAGGAAGATTGGGTGCAAGAACACTACCCTGTGATTGTAGAGAAAAGAGAAGAATCAGAGGTGTTTGGATGTGTTTAGGTGAGAAATTAGAGAGAAGAGAGAGAGAGAGAGAGAATCTGCCCAGAAAACTGCCCAAAATCTTCTTTTTCTTCTTCTTTTTTTCCTTTTTTGGCAAAATGAGGGATCTAGAAGCATTTATAGTGGAATTCTAAGCCTTCAACTCCCAGCGGCCTTACAATGTGCACTGGCCACCACTGCTAACATTAGCAGTTTTGGCTTTTTCTGGTCCAAATTCAGACATGTATTTGAAGGTCTTCCCAAACTTTGATTGAGCTAACCTTGGTTTCCCTAGAAAGCTCTAGATGTCTAGTTTCTATAACACTAAAGAAATTGAAAATCAAACGGTCTGGATATCTCAATCGTTTTAACTCCGATTTTGACCCATGGATAGTCATTGGAAAGAAAATTTGAAAATCTTCACAGCGGTGCTAGTCTCAACCCGTTCTAATGGTCAGATCAAAATTAAGGTTTCTGATGCCCCTAGGAGTCAACGTCGGGTCAAACTTAGTCAAAGTTGACAAAAATTTTCCGAGTGGCTTGGGTATGATGTAAAAGCATGAAAAATATCGTTTTGGGAGGATTTTGACCTTGTTTGACCTTCGGTCAACCCAAGTTTGACTAGGGGCATTTTGGTCAATTTGACCAAAAAAGGCACTTCGAGTGCTCCGATGCCCAAACGGGTTATGCCACGTTAATCTAGATGTTTCCACGGCCCCATGGATAAAAAAATATATATATATTTTTGAAATTTTCAAGGTCCAGCACACAAATCGAGAGCAGACAAAATACAGTATCTACACCCACCTGACTCATAGGTCGGCTTTCAGTCATTATGTTTCAAATCTTAATCTCATTAAAGGCAAATTTAATATGTTATTCTAACCCACATGCACACTAGCACGCATCTAAGACACACAACATGGCATAATCATACCAAACCTAATCATTCATCTATCATGGCATTTAAACACAAATCTCCAAGGGTAGAAACATCACATGGTAGAATCAAACAAACATTTTAAAGCATCTAAACATCAAAGGCATATCATTAGACCAAACACGTTCATGATATTTAGACAAATCAAGCTCATATTCCAACCAATGCATGTCCATGTGAGTGCATGACTTACCTTACTGCATCACAGCACCTATGCATCAATGCATGTTCATATTCATATGCATGTTCATGGTATTCAAACAAACAAAACCCAAATAGACATAAAAGAGATAAAACAAACAAAACAAAACAAAATAGAGAAACAGATACTTAAGGACAAATAAAACATGTTAAATGTTAGGATATATGTGAGATTGTTAGGGACATATTTGATGTAATTGGCTAATCCTTTGACAAAATGCACTTTACTTGCAATTGGGGTAGATCTAGGATAGGTTTAGTGATGGAAATCAAAGATGAACGCAGCGGAAAAATAAGTTTAAAACGGATCTACTTCATTCGATATTGATAACATGCACAAAGTAAATTTCAGAATTAGAGAACAAGAGAGTGTACCTTGAAGCGGTGAATTTCAAAACCGAAGATTGAAGCACTTAGGAATACTTTTAATCTTCACTCCAATTCCACTAACGCCCAAGAAGTGTGGACTCTCAATTGGTTACAAAGGGATGATTAAAGAGTGACATACACTCACTTCCACCATTACAATGTTGTTTTTCTTACTCAGAAAATTCTGTACGTTTTTCCCTTTGTATCTAACCAATTATCTAATTGGGCTGGCCTCTTGGGCTTTTCCAATTGGGCTTAAGTGTGTGGCTTGGAGTGGGACCAAAAGGGACCAATAAGACACTAGCTCCAATGGGCCTTGGGCTTTTCTGTCAACTCTTGACAAGTCCAAAGTTACCATTAACTATATTTAATACCACTATAAAAATATAGTTGCACTCTAGGCCTTATCTATAAATTATATCCCAAGACTTTTTTATACATGCAACCCCTTCATCAAATATTCGTAGTAATACAAAGTCATTAATGTAGACTGCCACTTTGTAAATTACTACATCTTAATCCTTGAGTACCCGGTTTAATCCTTTAATGTTATTCATTATATATTTATGAAATTCAATTCCATAAATATATACTTTAGTCTTACTAAAGTGGTTAGGCCTAACTCTCTGAATAACAAACTCATTAAACTTATCTCAAGGGAATACTTTATATCTCCGTTAAGAGATTATGAATTCCATCTTGAGAATACATGTTCCATCAACACTAAATGTGGTTGCCCAACATACTGAGGTTTTGACCTTTACTATAGATCTCACTCCTGATATATCAAAGCAACCTATACCTCATGATCAGGTCCATTATTCTCTCAGGATTAAGAGTTCATGCAAATACAAGTCGTGAGATTTATTATTCATGTGACAGTCTTTTGGAGAATAATAAATCTCACAGCGGTCCAGTTTAATATGTCTTAACTCTTAAAACATATTAACACATCAACCAGAAGTCTCCACTTCCATGATCAAGACAAATCATCGTGGTTGACATGTTATAGTCTTCGCAGATGAAATGCCCAATTTCATCACCGACTACGAACTATAATTCTGAGTTTACAAAGAACTTGTGATTTATATCTTCTGTGACTTTTCACATAAATCACATACTATGCATCTCATGGACTTAATGATAATGTCCGAATATTCATGTTACCATTATTTCAGATAATAATAAAACAAATTCATTAAACACAATATTAAGTCATACATAATGTCATACACAATGTCAAACTTAATATCATACACAGCACCATACAACAGGATTTAAGGGCATTAATCCTAACAATCTCCCACTTGCCCTAAAGACTATTGTGCACTAATCTAACTCCCATTCCCTCCAAATGTGACTCGAAAGTCCTTTGAGGCAAAGCTTTAGTAAATGGATCTGCTAGATTATTTGCACTTTCAATCTTTGCTACCACCACATCTCCACGAGCAACAATATCTCGAATGATATGGTACTTCCTCTCAATGTGCTTTCCTTTCTTATGATTCCTTGGGTCTTTAGATTGTGCAACTGCTCCACTGTTGTCACAAAACAATGTGATTGGAACTTGCTCCATTCTTATTACACCAAGGTCAGAAAGGAATTTCTTGAGCCATACAGCTTCCTTTGCTGCCATGCTTTGTACTAGACCAGATATCTATTATTCAGTTGGCATGGTCAGCCGATATCAATCAAATCCAGGACCAAAACATTGGCAAGCTGTAAAGCATATTCTCAAGTATCTACGGAGAACGAGAGATTATATGCTTGTTTACCGAAATGAGGATTTGATACCTATTGGCTATACAGATTCAGATTTTCAATCTGATCTAGATTTTAGAAAATCCACTTCAGGATGTGTTTTCACCTTGGGAGGTGGAGCCATAAGTTGGCGGAGTATTAAGCAATCTTGTATTGCAGACTCTACCATGGAAGCAGAATATGTTGCTACCTCACAAGCAGCAACATATTCTGCTACCATGGTAGAGTCTGCAATACAAGATTGCTTAATACTCCGCCAACTTATGGCTCCACCTCCCAAGGTGAAAACACATCCTGAAGTGGATTTTCTAAAATCTAGATCAGATTGAAAATCTGAATCTATATAGCCAATAGGTATCAAATCCTCATTTCGGTAAACAAGCATATAATCTCTCGTTCTCCGTAGATACTTGAGAATATGCTTTACAGCTTGCCAATGTTTTGGTCCTGGATTTGATTGATATCGGCTGACCATGCCAACTGAATAACAGATATCTGGTCTAGTACAAAGCATGGCATACATGAGACTTCCCACTGCAGAAGCATAAGGAACTTGTCTCATCATATTTTCTTCCTCTTGAGTCTTAGGCCTTTGGTCATCAGACAGAGGAACTCCATGTTTGAAAGGAAGTAATCCTTTCTTGGAGTTTTGCATGCTAAACCGTTCTAGAACCTTATCTATATATCCAACTTGTGATAAGCCTAACATCTTATTCTTGCGATCTCGCGAAAGCTTGATCCCTAGAATAAAGTTAGCCTCACCCAAGTCCTTCATATCAAATTGGCTTGACAACCAAACCTTTACTGATAACATTACCCCTACATCATTTCCAATGAGTAGAATATCATCAACATAAAGCACTAGGAACATTACTACTTTATCATGATGTCTTTTGTACATACATAGTTCATCAAGATTTTGCTCAAAACCAAATGACTTGATTGTTTGATCAAATCTGATGTTCCATGACCTAGATGCTTGCTTAAGTCCATAAATAGACCTTTTCAACTTGCATACCATATGCTCTTGGTTCTTTGCTATGAAACCTTCTGGTTGCATCATATAGATTTCCTCTTCAAGATTGTTATTGAGAAATGCAGTCTTGATATCCATTTGCCAAATCTCATAATCAAAATGAGCAGCTATGGATAAGAGAATTCTGATAGATTTAAGCATTGCTACAGGAGAAAAGGTTTCATCATAATGAATATCTTCTTTTTGTGTATACCCTTTTGCCACTAGTCTTGCTTTAAAGGTTTCAACCTTTCCATCTATCCCTCTCTTCCTCTTGTAAACCCATTTGCAACCAACAGGTTTAATGCCGCTAGGCACCTCTACAAGATCCCAAACTTGATTGGAATACATGGAATCTAATTCAGATTTCATAGCTTGGACCCAATGATGTGCATCTATATCATTCATTGCTTCATCATATGTGTAGGGATCCGATTCAACCTCTTCTGAGATAGCTTCATAAGTTTCTCCCAAACCTATGAATCTTATAGGAGGCCGAACAATTCTCCCACTACGACGAGGCACCTGAGTACTAGACATGTCATGAGTAGTATCTAGTGGTGTATCTAATACAGCCACATCATCCCTAGTTTCATCTATTGGTTGTTCATTTACAGGTTCATTCATTTCAGCCAACACAACTCTACTTCTAGGAATAAAATTATTCATATAGTCATATTCCAAGAATTTAGCATTTGTACTAACAAAAACTTTGTTATCTTTACGACTATAGAATAAATAACCCTTTGTTTCTTTTGGATAACCTACAAGCAAACATACTTCTGATTTTGGTTCCAATTTATCAGGCTTCCCTTTTAACACATGTGCAGGACAACCCCAAATGTGGAGATATTTCATACTAGGCTTACGCCCACTCCACAATTCCATGGGTGTTTTGGGAACAGATTTTGATGGGACTAAATTCAAAAGATGTATTGCTGTATTTAAGGCATAACCCCAAAAAGAAATCGGTAAAGTTGAGTAACTCATCATGGACCTAACCATTTCTAAAAGAGTCATATTCCTTCTTTCTGCTACACCATTCTGTTGTGGAGTTCCAGGTGCAGTCAATTGGGATACAATCCCATTTTGAGTTAAGTAATCCTTGAAATCCCCAAGAAGATATTCACCACCACGATCAGATCGAATGGCTTTTATGTGTTTACCCAATTGATTCTCTACTTCAGCCCTAAACTCTTTGAACTTTTCAAAGGCTTCGGACTTCCGTCTCATTAGGTACACATAACCATATCTTGAGTAATCATCGGTAAAAGTGATGAAATACTCATAACCTCCTTTTGCTTGGATTGACATAGGACCACATACATCAGAATGCACTAGCTCTAGCAAATCTTGGGCTCTTCTACCTTTTGCATTAAAAGGTCGTTTGGTCATTTTACCTTCCAAACAAGATTCACAAATTGGAAATTCATCAAAGTCCATGGGCTCTAAGAGTCCATCTTTGATCAGTCTTTGAATCCTATTTGAATTAATATGACCCAAACGCAAGTGCCAAAGATATGCATCACTAGTAGAATGAAACTTTCTCTTTAATGATTTTACATGAGAGTCATTATCTAATTCAAAATTATATAATTCATGCTTATCAAGAGTTAAAATATAAAGACCATCCATAATATTGCCAGAACAGATAAACACTTTATCTTTCTTTATTACAACATTGTCTTTTAGGATAACACAATATCCATGTTTACCTAAGTAAGTAGCAGAAATTAAATTCCTACGAACATTAGGTACATACAAACAGTCTTCTAATATTAGAACTCTAGATTCAAAACATAAATTATAAACACCAACAGCTACAACTGGAATCTTGCTCCCATTAGCCAAAGTAAGAAACAACTCCCCTTCTTTAAGCTTTCTGGTCTCCTGGAACCCCTGCATGGAATTGCAGATATGATTAGTACAACCTGAATCCAGACACCAGGAATCCGTGGGATTCTGTACCAAACATATTTCAAGAAGGAATGTATTGATTATACCTTTGTTCTTGGCAGCCTTGAATATTGGACAATTCCTCTTCCAATGTCCTTTCTCACCACAATGGAAACACTTTCCTTTGATCTTCTTTCCTTTATCAGCAACCCCTAAGGCAATTTGTTTACCCTCTTGCTTGGTGAAGTCCTTCTTCTTCTTCTTCTTACCCTTGCCTTTCGACTTAGGTTGAGAAGTAGAAGCTTCACCAACATTGGCTTCAACATTGGAAGTACCAAGAATGCCTTCTGCCGCTATCAATTCATTCATTAATTCAGACAAGGTATAAATCTTTTTGTTCATATTATAGTTAAGTTTGAATTCCTTGAATGATTCTGGTAGCGACTGGAGTATCACATCCACTTGGGATTCTCCATCAATATCGGCACCTAAAACTTCCAATGTATTCAGATTAGAGATCATTGTAAGACAATGCTCTCTCACTGAACTTCCTTCAGCCATTCTAGTATTATAAATTTGCCTCATGGTCTCTTGCCTTGCAGAACGGCCTTGCTCACCAAACATCTCCTTCAGACTTAGCATGATGTCTGAAGCTAGTTCTACATCCTGCATTTGATGCTGTAGAACATTTGAGATAGATGCTAGGATGTAGCACTTGGCCATCTCATTAGATTTCTGCCAACGATCATATCGTTGTTTTTCCTCAAGAGGAGCATCTAATGAAGGAAAGCTTGGACATGGTTTAATAAGAACATACTTATGCTCTTCAGCAGTAAGAACAATGTCCAAATTTCTTTTCCAGTCAACATAGTTGGATCCAGTCAGTTTGTTTTGATTAAGTATAGTAACAAGTGGACTAAATGATGCCATGTTCTAAATCTGAAAACAATAAACATGAATATTATCAATAAACTGGACATTATCTATTTAGCATATAAACATATAGTATGGAACCTTAATAAAACCATAATATAATATATGCAACGAAAACCCAATCCCGCAATTAATATTCCTCAGAAGCGAGGTCATACCAATCACTATGATTAGGCGAGAAACATTCTCATTATTAATGCTATCATGGTAACTCTTACCAAACAAAAATAATTTGTCGTTTTCCCTTCAGCCCCTAAGTAATAATGACATAGCTCCGAAGGGAGGTTAACATTACACTTAGTCTAATGTACACCATTGTCTAGAATCAATGTGAATCACCAAGTAATTCCACGGAAGCGTGGTCGTTCTCAATGTAAAAACACATTTCATCTATCTTTAAGAAGTTTAACCTATAGTACCATGAATCAATCACCCTCCGAAGGGAGCAAGGCATATACGCCAAGGCGAGGTGCTTAATCACACTACTTTAAACCGACAATGGAGGCCGTGAGATGCAACCCTTGTATCTCTCTCCCACTAGGTATTTTAAAGAAAAGGTTTTTAATTACTAAACATGCATAATCTAATTACACATTGTCTTAGTACTTTTACATGTGAAAACACTTAGAAAAATTTCTGATTTTCTTTCTTTCGATCGATCGAATGTGCCCCTCGATTGATCGAAAAAATTAAGAAATTCAAACTTGATCCTCTGACTCCTTCAATTGATACTCGATCGCCACTTGATCGATCGAAAAACAAATTCGATCGATCGACTAACAATCGAAAATCTATCGTTCTAAAAAGTCTGATCACTGTCTCATTCGATCAATCGAAAATGATTTTCGATCAATCGAAAATCGCGAAACTCAAATTTCCAAAAATTTTCTAAGGTAGTTTTCTACTGGTTTTCTTGAACAAACAACTTTCATACGAACATGATAGACAGAGATTGATGTCAAAACTGAATTCTATTGATGCTATAGCCTTAAAACTCAATTTAACATACTTAAATTTAAATTTAAACAACATCATAACATCAATTTCAGTTTTCATCAGATCATAGTTTCAACAACATGCAGAAAATTAAAACATAATCTTCTAACTATATGAAACTATCTTCTCCAATTCTAAAACTCACAAAACATGTTAAACAATACGAAATTGAAGACCGCTCTGATACCATTTGATGGAAATCAAAGACGAACGCAGCGGAAAAATAAGTTTAAAACGGATCTACTTCATTCGATATTGATACCATGCACAAAGTAAATTTCAGAATTAGAGAACAAGAGAGTGTACCTTGAAGCGGTGAATTTCAAAACTGAAGATTGAAGCACTTAGGAATACTTTTAATCTTCAGTCCAATTCCACTAACGCCCAAGAAGTGTGGACTCTCAATTGGTTACAAAGGGATGATTAGAGAGTGACATACACTCACTTCCACCATTACAATGTTGTTTTTCTTACCCAGAAAATTCTGTACGTTTTTCCCTTTGTATCTAACCAATTATCTAATTGGGCTGGCCTCTTGGGCCTTTCCAATTGGGCTTAAGTGTATGGCTTGGAGTGGGACCAAAAGGGACCAATAAGACACTAGCTCCAATGGGCCTTGGGCTTTTCTGTCAACTCTTGACAAGTCCAAAGTTACCATTAAATATATTTAATACCACTATAAAAATATAGTTGCACTCTAGGCCTTATCTACAAATTATATCCCAAGACTTTTTTATACATGCAACCCCTTCATCAAATATTCGTAGTAATACAAAGTCATTAATGTAGACTGCCACTTTGTAAATTACTACATCTTAATCCTTGAGTACCCGGTTTAATCCTTTAATGTTATTCATTATATATTTATGAAATCCAATTCCATAAATATATACTTTAGTCTTACTAAAGTGGTTAGGCCTAACTCTCTGAATAACAAACTCATTAAACTTATCTCAAGGGAATACTTTATATCTCCGTTAAGAGACTATGAATTCCATCTTGAGAATACATGTTCCATCAACACTAAATGTGGTTGCCCAACATACTGAGGTTTTGACCGTTACTATAGATCTCACTCCTGATATATCAAAGCAACCTACACCTCATGATCAGGTCCATTATTCTCTCAGGATTAAGAGTTCATGCAAATACAAGTCGTGAGATTTATTATTCATGTGACAGTCTTTTGGAGAATAATAAATCTCACAGCGGTCCAGTTCAATATGTCTTAACTCTTAAAACATATTAACACATCAACCAGAAGTCTCCACTTCCATGATCAAGACAAATCATCGTGGTTGATATGTTATAGTCTTCGCAAATGAAATGCCCAATTTCATCACCGACTACGAACTATAATTCTGAGTTTACAAAGAACTTGTGATTTATATCTTCTGTGACTTTTCACATAAATCACATACTATGCATCTCATGGACTTAATGATAATGTCTGAATATTCATGTTACCATTATTTCAGATAATAATAAAACAAATTCATTAAACACAATATTAAGTCATACATAATGTCATACACAATGTCAAACTTAATATCATACATAGCACCATACAACAGGATTTAAGGGCACTAATCCTAACATTTAGTACTTCAAGAAATAAGTGTTCAAGTTGGGTATTGAAACCATGTAAATCTAACCAAGAAACAAGTGAAGAATGTGCTGCTCATTAAAGCTCGACAGAATTCTCAACAGAATCCTTTCTATCGAGATTTAATGTTAAAGCTCGACATAAGCTCAACAAAAGCTGTATTTGTCGAGAACTACGAAATCAAGTTTTTCAAATCTGATTACTTGAGTATTTATGTAGGGTTTTTTTTCTCAGAACCCTAGAAATATATAAGGATTATTTTAAGAACTGTCACAAGTGATGCAAGGTGTTGAAAACTTAATACATGTATATTGTGACCAGAGACAGAAATTGCCCCAGTTCATCTTTCTTTCTGTAGAAGCTACTGCGTCTTTACACCAAGGGTTTTGTGACCAAGGAGCTTCCTGATCTTCAATGTAGATAAACTGAAGAACTTTGCAACCAACAATCCTTCTCAAGTTGGTGTGTTAGTTATGTGCTGGGATTCGTGCATCATTGGTTAGTCACGTATTGGGATTCATGCATTAAACGGAGAGATTGCCATTACAATACAAGTCCAATTAGGTATGGGGGTAAAGGTTTAACTGTAGGTTGGTATTAAGTACTGGGATTCCTTTTACTTATAACCATTTGTGATTGATAATATTGGATTCTCGGGAGTGGTGACCTTAAATTCACCTGGTGGGGTTTTGTCTCGGTGGTTTTCCCCATTCATAAACAAATCACCTGTGTAAAATTTATTTTTCGCTGCATTTAACTTAGCTGGTGATTTGTTTGTGCTACCATGCCATTGCATGTTAAATTGACTTAATTAATTAACTTAGATAATTAATTAATTAATTTGCCAAAGGGGTCAATACATTCTTGGCCTATCAAGTGGTATCAGAGTAGGCATACTCTGATTAGGTTTAATCTTTGTTGTGTAATCCATTGACTCCTATTTGTCATGGATATAGGATAGTCCCTTATTATACCTCCTTTATTTGATGGCACTAACTATGCATACTGGAAAGTAAGCATAAGAGCTTTCTTGCAGCCTTTAGATGAGAAGGGGTGGCAAGCTATGGAGATTGGTTGGACTAAGCCAAAGGAAGTGCCGGCTAATTGGGATGATGCAAAGATCAAAGCAACAAACTTCAACAGCAGAGCATTGAACGCCATTTTCAGTGCGGTCACGAATGAGGAATTCAAGAAAATATACTCAACTGAAACTACAAAGGAAGCATGGACTATCCTCCAGACAACCTATGAAGGGACTAAGGCTGTCAAGGATTCAAAACTCCAAAGGCTCACTACTAGTTTTGAGGAGATAAAGATGGAGGAGGATGACTCATTTCTTGAGTTCTATGCCAAGCTAAAGGACATAGTCAACTCAGCCTTCAATCTTGGGGAAACTATTCCTGAGCCCAAGATTGTGAGAAAGGTGCTAAGGTCTCTACCTGAGAGATTTCATGCCAAGATCACTACCATTTAAGAATCAAAGGATATTGACTCTATTCCTTTAATGGAGTTGGTTGGAAACTTGCAAACCTATAAATTGGGTTTGACTAGAATTGGGAAAGGAAGCAAAAGTAAGAGCATGGCACAGAAGGCCAAAAGTAATGAGACTGATGAGTCTTCAGATGATGAAGATTCCAAGACGAAGTCCTATATTACTAGGAAATTCAAGAAGTTCATGAAAAATGCCAATGTGAAAGGATTTGATAAGGACAATAAGCAATCCAGTTCGTCTCAGTTCAAAAGCTAAGATAGAGGAAAGAAGGATGCTAAGGTTGGCGGTCAGTACACTATTCCGCTGGACCAAAGTGCTTCAAATGCCAAGGTTTTGGACACATGAAACAAGAATGTCCAACATATATTATGTCAATTGGGAAAAGTAAGGCTCTTGTTGTTACCTTGAGTGACACCGAGCCTGAGATTGAGTCAGATGACAGTGATGACGAAGGAATTTTGAATGCTTTCACTTCCACAGTTGATCCTACTGAAGGGGTTACAGAAACAGTAGATGATGAAGAGGACTTGGTGGAATCTAAGTTTTAGAAAATGGACGATCAAGATGACATCCATACAGCCTATGAAAAATTGTACAGGGTTTCTAAGAAGCATGAGAAACTGTATAGGCTGGCCACCAAGAAGCTGAGTGATGTTGAGCTAGATCAAAAGGAGCTCTCTACCAAGGTTGATGAAGAAAATCAAACCATTGGAGCTTTGTGGTTCAAGAACAACTTCCTTGCGGAAAGGACAAAGAAGCTTGAAGCAGAACTGTTCCAGGTTAGAGCTCAATTGGAGAGGACTTCTAGTGCAAAACTCGATGAGATGCTAAGCTTTCAAAAAACTGCTTCTGCTAAAACCGGTTTGGGGTATGATTTCTCTTCTCCTAATATTGCCTCATCTAGTACAACTGTGTTTGTCTCACCTACTGATAATGTTAATTCTAAGAATGATGAAGCTAAAACTGAAACATCTAGTGAGAACTTAGATAAAGGCAAATCTTGTAAAGTTGTTATTTACAACTATGTATTTTGTTGGCTTTTATTCCGTGCCAAATTTGATTGTAATTATTATCAATTGTTTATACCCTGTATTTGTTGTGGGATTTGTTGTAAGGGTTGTGTGATAGAGAGTGTGTGAAGACTCAAGCATTTTGAGGCTGAAGGATTCTCGCGGGTATGTCGCGACTTAGCTTCCCGCAAAGTGAAGCATGTGCCCTGCACGTGCTGAATGTGAAGAGTCAGGCCAGGTGGAGACAGCTGTCTCTCGCGAGTATCTCGCAGGTAAGGCCTTCCCGCGAGACACCCGCGAGACAAGCTGTTCTGCCAGCCTGTACTGACTGACTCACACATTTTGCACCTATCCTATATATACCCTCATTACCCACAAATGTTGAGGAATGCTTCAGAGAGAAAACCCTAGCCAAACACATTGGGAATTAGAGATTGTCATCCCCACCTTTCTCTATACACTTGCTTGTGGTATCTCCTCAACCCTTCCCTCTCCATTTCCACACCATTGAGAGGTTGATAGCCCAAACACTTACCTCACCCTTTGAGAGTGTTGAGTGACGTTTTGGTGCTGCTGGGAAGCATTGGAAGAAGCCTGGAATGGCAGATGCAACATGGAGCTTGTTGCGGGATCCGGGGTGCTAGACAAGACACGGTTCCGAGAAGCCTTGTTGGAGTAGGAGCTTGGAGGGCTTAGGTACATCGGGTAGATTAGGCTTGGAGGGTCTCTTGCTTACTCATGTATCCCAACTGATTGTCTAGTGGATCGATTTCCGCTTGGAGGGCGGCGGAGAGGTTTTTCGCCGAGTTCTTCAGTTTCCTCTTAGAGAACACGTCTCGGTGTTTTCTGTGTTTGCATCCTTCTTCCCTACTCTTGTTTAATTCCATTATACTGCTGTGTTGCTTAGTTTATGGATTAGAGTAGCTTACTTGTTCATCCGCTCGCTTTTACACTATTCCGCACTTTGTATTAAAGTTGTGTAAAATCTATCGAGCCGTAATTTTAATTGGGGGGTCTAAACAGCTCTTGTGTTTTCAACACGTTTTCGAGCTTTCAAATCTATTTTAGGAGCACCCCTAAGGTTGAAAAGAAAGAGACTAAAAACCCTAGAAATAAGGACAAAAACAAAAAGTCTCAACAAAAGAAGTCGCATTTCTGTCATCACTGTGGAGCTTCAGGGCATACTCGTCCAAATTGTTACAAGTGGTTAGCCACTCAACAAAGCAATAGTATGCCCTCGTCCGGAAACCAGAATCAGTTTCCATCCACTTTTGCTCCTCTTGGAGATCTTCTCAAGGCCCTCATGTTCCTTTCGAACTTGAACAATTTCAATTCTTCCTCCTGTCCTCAGGATCAAAGGTTCGCACAAAGGAAAAGTTCTTCCAAGGTGTGGAAGTAAAGAGGCTCAAAGTGATTTAGTCACTTTTTCTATCTCTCCCCTTATGGTTATGCATTACTTGTTTGTTTTGTTTTCTTGTTTTGAGTCAGTCTAGTTTTAAGCTTTGTGTGTTTCTTTATGTTTTTGTTTGGTTGTTTTTCAATTTTTGGTTTATTTTGCTTTTCATAAAAATAAAAAAATAAAAAATTTGAAAAATCAGAAGAAAAAAAAATACAAAACAATGTGTTATATTGGTACTTGTGTACCTTGGATGGCCATTGAAATAAAGTTTTCTAAACTTTGTATCTCTTGTAGCTTAGATGAGCATCTCAATGCACAACTAAGCAGCTGAGTTTTGTGGTTCGTGTTTGTGATGAGTACGATTAAGTAATCTCTTATACTTAACACTCATATAACTCTTTTTGATGGGAAGGACTAGAAAATCCTAAGAGAAAGACATAAATAACCATCTTACCACTAAAGCCCACCAAACATATATAATATTTGTGTGCTTCGACACAACAAAATTGTGATGTTTAAGCTTACATAATTGGGTATTTCTTTTCTCTCTCTTATATGCCCATGCATGCTATGCTCAAAAAGAAAAACATGGAAAGAAAATCAAAAGCAAAAAGAATCAAAATGTTTTTAAATATGATTACAAGCATGTTTTTAGGAGATGTAGGAGTTATAGGATGTACCTCGAAGGTAATAGTCCCCATTAAGCAGTTATGATTGTGTATGAGTGTATTTGATTTTCTCATATATCAAATCACTTATGCACTCTTGATACATATGTAGGTACAATGTGATTTGGCCATCACAAGGCATACATGTGTTAATATATGCTTACTAAACTATCTTAACTTGTTTTTGAAATATAAAATTGGTTAGACTTGTTTAGTGTGTGTGTGTGTGTGTGTGTGTTTTGGATCTTGAATGCTTTGCATATATGTTGAGAGATGTTTTAAGAGCTTAATATGTTGATTGGATCTATGTTTAAGTAGCTTGCTTGTTGCATTCATCTCTATGTGTTTTTCCCTTCATTAAAAACTCCTTTTCTTCAAGCTCGATGGCTCCTCGACAGATTCCCTTCTATCAAGCCTTTCTATCTCCTTGTCTCAATAGATCTTATCAAAATCTCGATCCATCGAGATTTATGGGTTTCTTCTCGATAGATTCTCGACAGCTTCTTCAATCCATTGAGCAACTTTCTGTCTGGCCGATAGATTCTTGACAGATTCTCGATCCATCGAGGTGTTTTTGCCGTCAACAGATCCTTGAAAGCACCTCGACAAATTCATTTCTGCTGAGATTTAGTGCTCGACAAATCTCGACAGATACTTTGATCCATCGAGCTAAGATTTCTATTAAAAGGCTGAGTGCGAATTAGATATCATTTCTCACTTCTCTCTTTCGACAAAAACTTCTCTCTCTCACCCCAAACACATTTCTCTCACTTAAATCTCTCTACCCACTACATTTTTGGCCTATATCAAGTTTAGATCACTTGGTAAGCTTCCTAAAACCCTCATTTTTCATGCATTCGTGCATTTTAGACCTAGGTTTTGGGGTTTTCAAAATTTTTTTGGGGTTTTTGAGATTTTTGTGAAATTTTTGGGTTGGGTGTTTTTGTTTTGATATTATATGCTCATGCATTGCATTCTCATTGCATTTTATTAATGTTTCACGCATTTAGATGTGTGTTTGATATTGTTGAATGTGTGCTGGTAGATTTAGATTGGGTTTTTACCCATGATGCAATTTAAATTTTGCACATCACATGTTCATGCATATGTTATTTCTTTTCCTTTCTTCTCTTTATCTGGTTGTGATGTGTTCTCTCTCTCTCTCTCTCTCTCTCACAGATAGACTACGCATGACACCCAAAGTGCGTAAATCAACTCCAGGTCAGAATCCTCTTCAAGGTTCCGGTTCTTCTTTTTCTGATCCCGTTCCCCCTCCTCACATTCAGTTCCGTGATGAGAAGGCCCGAAAGGACTTCTTGGAAAACTTTCAAAAATGTGGTGTTCATTCGGAGTGCCATGTTGTCTAGTCAGACTTTTCTGACACTCCTTTACTCAATGTCATTCTTACTCGGGGCTGAGATTCTCTATGTGAGAAACCCTTGAGGTGTCCCATTGTATTTATACAGGAGTTCTACTCCAATATACACCGTATAAATACCTCTGTACCTCAGTTTGCCACGACATTTCAAGGTACACATATCATAGTTACCACGGATCTTATATCCAAGGTACTACATGTCTCGAGGGTATCGCATCCTAACTACCCCAGCTGTAAGCGTCTTAGGACTGTGTCCAGAAATGAGCTTATGTCTCACTTTTGTGAGACGCCTTCCATATAGGTTGGGAAGCAAAACGCCCCGTGCTTAGGCTTTGTAAAAGGTCCGAGATTCCTTAACATGGTGATGACATTTACTCTTACTCCATTGTCTCACTATAACTCTATCACAGAGCCTCGTGCTCGTTTTCTTTTGCCTTTCTTAGAGGATCTTTCTATAGACTTTCTATCATTTCTATCCTCGATATGTATTAGGATACGACGACCTGTGATAAGCTCATCTTTCTTTCGGCTATCACGTGGATCCTTCGCCACTTTTCCATCTCCATCCCTGATTCTCTATACTACACCACTATGGGTGCCATCGACGCCAGTTCTGTTCGATGAAGTGAGGCTCAGCTTCGCTCGAAAAGGCCACGTGTGGAGTCTACCGATCTTACAGCTTCTGCTATTCCTTCTACCTTTGCTCCTTCTTCCTTGACTGGTGATGTGACCCTGGAGGCCATCATGGCGCAGCTTCAGCGCATAGATACTTGCCTTGACTCTCTCACTAATGAGATGTGTCAGGTGAACACCCATGTCAGACGTATAACACGTCGACAAGCTCACCTTGGTTGTTTCGCTCCCTTTCCATCTCCTTCTCCAGAGGCTTTGGCTGATGAGGATGACGATGCTACTGATGATGATAAGGACGATGCTAGCTCTTCTAGTGATGATGAGATGATGACCTTTTAGTGACTTACCCTTTGTCATTCGTGACAAAAAGGGGAAGTAGTTTTGGGATGAGAGTAGTCTTGTACTTAGGGGGAGAGTTAGTATAGGACATTTTTGTTAGAGGAAGTGTTTATAGATCTTAAGGGACGTAGTGAGGCTTTTATGTATTTTCTTTTCTTTCTTTTTCTTTAGCCTCATGTATACTGGTCTTGTGACCATTTATTGCCATACATTGTACTTATCTTTTCATATATATGATGATGTGTATGTCTCTTCATCTATCTCTACATGTGTTGTTTCTTTTCTTTCTTTATACACATGTTTCTTTATGTATGCTATCTTTATTTTTGTTTCACATAAAGATGCCTTGATGAGTTTTGTTTAAGTGTTTTAGAAAGACAGGTTGTAAAAGTCTACCATGCCATGAACTCTCTTTTTGTAAAGTTTTTTCAAGAGTTTGTGTTAGGGTTAGATTTGTTTTGTATTCCAACAAGTGGTTATGAGTTTAGTGATTTAAGACTTCTCTCATGATTCATTTTTTTGTTGTGGTTTTGTCACGGATTGCCAAAGGGGGAGATTGTTAGGACATATATGAGATTGTTAGGGACATGTTTGATGTAATTGGCTAATCGTTTGACAAAACGCACTTTTCTTGTAATCAGGTAGATCTAGGATAGGTTTAGTACTTCAACAAACAAGTGTTCAAGTTTAATATTGAAACCATGCAAATCTGACCAAGAAACAAGTGAAGAATGTGCATTGAACGAAGAGATTGCCGCTACAATACTAGTCCAATTGGGTATTGGGGTAAGGGTTCAACTTTAGGTTGGTATTAGGTACTGGGATTCCTTTTATTTGTAACTGCTTGTGATTGATAATAATGGATTCTCAAGAGTGGTAACCTTAAATTCACCTGGTAGGGTTTTGCGTCAATGGTTTTCCCTATTCGTAAACAAATCACTTGTGTAAAATTTATTTTCCGCTGCATTTAACTTGGTGATTTGTTTGTGCTACCACGTCATTGCATGTTAAATTGACTTAATTAATTAACTTGGATAATTAATTAATTAATTTGCCAAAGGGGTCAATACATTCTTGGCCTATCATTAAACAAAGGCTAGAACATGTGAATAAAATAAAAGGAAAATTGGCAGAAAAGGATTAGGGTTTCTGGGTAGAGATATGTGTGCGCATACATAGGGCATGCATACACAACCCAGTTGTATGCGTACGCACATCATGAGTATGCGTGCGCATGCATGAAGCATGCATACGCACACACACCCAGAACACAGAACCCAGAAAAATGCAGAACAGAAACTCAGAAAACATGAATCTAACAACCCATATGCTTAAAACACAAAGAGAAAAAGAAAAAAAGAAAAAAAAAAAGGTAAACCTATACTAAACAAATATATTACAAATGTATAAACACATATAAAAACATTCATAAAACAAGAAAATTGAAGAAAAGTGAAGAGCCAATGTTAGAAACTTTACCTCAACACAAGAACTCTCTAGAGCTTGATTTTAACCGTTCCTCTATGTAACACCCTAAACCTATATCAAGGATTTAGATGCACGACCTATCTTATAAATAATCAACATTTTCTATAATGGAATAAAGCGTAATTAAATCTCCACAAATAAGAATCAAACCATCAAGTCCTTCTTATAAAATCCATCAAACTAAAACTTTAACAATTAAGTCTGCAAATACAACCCTAAATAGTTTCAAGAATACCAAACTCACTATCTTAAGAAAACATAATAAAACAGTCCATCAACTAACATAGCTCCAAAAGAAGTCTTCAATCTATGGCTCTAATGATCTACCGCCATAATATATTCAACTACTCTAATCTGAAAGGGTGGAGAAGGGGGGGGGGGGGGGTGAGCTAGAAGCTCAATAAGAGACTGTATAACATGAGGATGTCTTTCAATAAAAAAACAATAGTATCATTTACAAAACATTTACAAATAGTTTTAACAAAAATATAATATATTCTATAAAACTGTCAGAAAGAAAACATTTAACTATAACATTGTAATCAATAAACAAAATAGTACCACTTTAGTTAGCCAAAATACACTTAATAGGTAGAAAAAATATATTATAGTTATAAACAACTTTTCCACTTATAAATGTCAATAACAATAAAACAATAGTTTGATATGAAAAACATTAAACATTAGCCAGACAAAAACATAAACTGCTAAACAGTCAGTGGGTGATTCCCATGGGAAACAATAACACTAACCTCAAAGAGGCAACACTGGCTCCAAAGAGCAAATGATAACATTGGCTCCGAAGAGCAAACGATAACACTGCACCACACCACAATAACACTACATCGACCGAAGGCCAACACTTTACCCTATTTTGGCAAAGGTTGCAGACTGTCTAGTTGACCACTTGAAAACATTCTTACTTTATTACAATATTGTCAATACCAATCATATATCATATAATGAATACTTCCTCTAAAATATAGTTTTGAGTCATTATCAACATATACAATTTCAAAATAACACAAAAGAAATAATAAAATTTAGGTATGTGTATAAAGCATTGACAATTATATAAGTTTTTGAAATTCACTTTGGCAAATATGTATATATATAATTATACACGTTTTAAGAGACATCATGTTCTGAAGTCTATTTAACTGTAGTTGCTAAACCAGACTTCACTTAGAACGATGTCAACTAGAACCTAATTAAGGATCAAATAACTCAATAAGTTTTGAATAACCAAAATGTCCTCTTATAAATCTTTTCCTTAGCCACTGTGAAGATTTCGGAATATTAAATCTAACATTGCTTTCTAATATACATCATGTCTATATTATATTTTATATAATTGTAGTGTAATCCCTAATACTACAATTTGCTATACCTATATACATACCATTGAACACCACCTATGGATGTCTATATAGGCTTAACTTGTAAAGAATGGTGATGCTACTCCACATATATATTAGGATCTCTTTCAAAATCAATAAACTAATGTACATTTATATAGATACTTCCATGATAGCCTATTTTCACTTGAATATATCAATATAATTTCTAAGACTTCCATGTGACTATAAGATGATGAATCCTAAGTCAAAGATGCATTTAATGATTCCAATAAAGCATGTATAGTTAGATGTTTACCTCAGTACAATATTAGCTTCCTGGTTGCTCTAGTAGTACCACATTTTTCTATTCTTTTCAATGTAGAGAAACCCTAATTCTCTACTCCTAAACCTTTACACGCTAAGCACTAACTTCTTCTATTCTTCTTTTCTTTTTTGGAAGCTTGCAATTTCTCTCTACCTTTGACGTGGCTAACTTAAAAGGACCCAGTATACACACACATATATATACCTCTAAAACAACACTCCAATTCAGTCTAGGAAAACCAATCTCACTCCAATTAGTACTCTTAAATAAAATCAACTTTACACGTTAAGTATGTTTACTACTTGGGCTAGAGTTTAAGACCCACTAAAACTTGTCTCTTTAGCCTCCAAGAAGCCCATAAAACTTAAATAAGCTTCCAAGACTTTAATTCCCAATTAAACTCAAATTAAGGTTGTTTAGATAGGCTACAACTCTAAATAATTTCAATAACACTTAAACTCCTAATCCAAATAGGTTTTAATCTCTTATCCTTTCCTTAATTGATAAGGAGACTAAAAGTTAAATATGAATAATCCACAAAATAAATCTCAATGTTACATCTTTTTTTATTTATTTTCTTTGTAGATATCATAATATAAAATAATATCACCTTCAAAATAAATTAAATAATGAATCAATTTCACTCTAGAAATAATTAGATTAGATTTAAGTGAGGCAGGTGTTACACTCTCAGTCAATCTAATCACAACCAATTCAAAAACGAGTTAGTAAACTTAAAACTCAAAAATCAAGACCAAAAAATATTCTAATCAAATAAAATTTTACTTGAGAATATTTTGTGAAAAACTCCCTCTTTGATTCACTATTTTCTAGTGAATCTTATGTGTTTTACCACTAGAATCCATCATTTTTGAAAATGTACCTTTTATGGCTTTATATAGTCGAAAAATAGGGACCTAAGGCGGCTCCCAGACGATGTGGGATTCATTCCAAACCATGTTTTAAGGTAGAAAACCTTTCCTTTCATAGTTTCTAGAACCCTACCATGCACACACATGCACGTGTATGCGTACGCATGCATGAAGCATGCGTGCACATATGCTGTATGCGTACGCATGCCGTAGCGTTTTCTTGGCCTTTCTTTTCCAAAAATAGTTTATTTGGTCCAAAAATAAGTTATATTTTCCACAAACACTTTTCTCAAGTCAATTTTCATCTGATCGGACACTAAACCAACTTTGGACTTTAGAATTCTTACATCATTGGGGAACGGGGGCCTAAGTCGTAAAGGGTACAAAATGCGATGTTTACAAACACCATGAAGCCAAGGAACTTTCCTGATGACACCCCGAACACACACTTACTAGGATTAAACTTCATGTTGTAAAGACGAAAGGTCTCAAATGTCTCCCATAGGTCATACAGGTGGTGTACTTCCCTCTTGCTTTTTACCAACATGTCATCTATGTACTTTCTACATTCCGCCCTATCTACTGGATGAACATTTTGTTCACAAGTCTTTGGTAGGTTGCTCTAGCATTTTTTTAGCCCGAATGGATTGACCTTGTAGCAAAAAAGCCCTTGGCTTGTGACAAATGAAATCTTCTCTTGATCAAACTCGTCCAACCTGATCTGATTATAGCCAGAGAAAGCATCCATAAAACTTAACAACTGGTGTCCAGCCGTCAAATCTACGAGGAGGTCGATCCGAGGGAGGGGGTAGCTATCATTTGGGCACTCCCTATTTAGGTCAGTGAATTCCACACACATTCTCTACTTGCCAATGGCCTTTTTAACCATCACCACATTGGCCAACTAGTTAGGATAGTAGACCACCCTAATGAATCATGCCTCTAACAGCTTGTGAACCTCTTCTGCTATGGCCTTATCTCTTTCCTAAACAAATACTCTTTTTTTCTGCCTGATGGGAGGGAAGGATAAAGAGATATTGAGCTAATGAACACTTAGGTCAATTCCTGGTATGTCCTCATGGCTCCAAGCAAATACGTCCAAGTTATTTCTCAAGAAGAGGGTGAGCTCCTTGCGGACCGAGGGGCTGGCCTATGTGCCAAGGCGAGTAATCTAGTTCTGATAGCTGACATCTAGAGAAATGTCCTCCAAGGCTTCCATTAGTTCTATCGTCACTCGTCATTCTTCGATGTTCAAGGCCTGTATACTATCATCCATCTCCAACATGGCTATATAGCTTTCATGAGCTACCATCTAGTTCCCTCATGCCTCCCCTATCCCGTACTCTGTCAGGAACTCTACTACCAGGTGGCAAGTAAAGGTGGCTGCTCTCCATGTGTTTGAAGTAGGTCACCCAATAATGTCATTGTATGCCGAAGAACAATCAACAACTAAAAATGTGATCTCTTTGGTGAGATGTTGAGGATAGGTGCCAATGGCAACTGGCAAGGTGATGGACCCAACAGGGAACACTTTGGAACCACCAAATCTCACGAATGGTGTGTTAGGTGGTAGAAGTCGCTCCTTTTCAACCCTTATCCACAAGAAGGCAGGATAGTAAAGGATGTCAGCCGAGCTCCTATTGTCCACTAAGACCCGTCGTGTATTAAAATTTGCTATTGACAAGTTGATGACTAGGACATCGTTATGAGGGTGGTGGAGTCACCAGGCATCTTCTTCAATAAAACTGATAGTTGGGTAATAGATACCTCATTTTGTACCCAGTTAATAAACTTTAGTCCTTGGTCCCAATGATAAGAGCTTTTCATGTCTACAAAAGGTAATTGCAGTTATTTTGATAGTTTGGAAGTAATCACAACTCAAAAGTGCTCAAATCACTTTGGAAACGATGTTGAAAAATGGTCTTTGCTTATTATTTTTCCCGTAACTTTTGATCTACAATGAATTTGCGTGCAGTTTGTTTTATTAGAAAGTAGACATCCTGGGCTTCAATTTAAACACAAATTGTGCCTAATTAGAACTTAAATTGAGTAAGTTATGACCATTTGAATTTAGGCCATCAAAGTTGTCAGATTATGATTTTTGGGGACGCATGTGTATGCATGAATCATGCATTCGTGTGCATGCCCTAACCATGTGCATGCACACTGCTTTTCAAAAGCCTAGAACTTCATTTTTTTAGGGCCTTAAGCCTCCCTCTTTGATGGGCCCTAGCCCCTAGACCCTTTGGAACATTCAAAACCCTTTAAATGAGTCTGAAAACCATAGTTTAAATATATAAATACAACCTTATGCCTCCAAACTCAAACCCTAGCCAAAGGGAGACTCTTTTAACTAGAACTCTTCCAAAACTCTTTCTTTATCTAAACTTTCTACACATCAAGCATTGGGCGCATTTTTTGGTTCTTCAAAAACTCTCTCTACTACTCATTAGGGCAGAAACTACTTTCTACTCTAAATCAAAAACCTTTTTCAAACAATCTTTTCAAGAACATCTTTTTATTTTGAGTTGTGATTACCTATTAACTATTGAATCCTTTGATTCCCTTGATTATCATTTGATCTTGTTATGTAGGCACTGAGGGCCTGGCCTGTATGCCAATACGGGTAATCTAGTCCAGATGGCTGACATCTAGAGAGATGTCCTCCAAGGCTTCCATTGGTTCTACCGTCACCCGTCGTTCTTCGATGTTCAAGGCCTATAGATGATCATCCATCTCCAACATAGCTATGTAGCATTCGCATGCTGCCATCTAGTTCCCGTGTGCCTCCTCTATCCCATACTCCATCAAGAACTTTACTAGCAGGTGGTAAGTAGAGGTGGCTACTCTCTATGTGTTTAAAGTTGGTCACCCAATAATGTCATTGTATGCTGAAGAACAGTCAACAACAAAAAATGTGATCTCTTTGGTGAGCTGCTAAGAATAGGTGTCAATGATGATTGGCAGGGTGATGGACCCAACAGGGAACACTTTGGTACCGCCGAATCCCACGAGTGGTGTATCTGATAGTAGAAGTTGCTCCTTGTTGACCCTTATCCGCTGGAATGCAGGATAGTAGATGATGTTAGCTGAGATCCCATTGTCCACTAAGACCCGTTGTGTATCGAAATCTTATATTGATAGGTTGATGACTAGGGCATCATCATGAGGGTGGTGGAGTCGTCGGGCATTTTCTTCAGTAAAATTGATAGTTGGGTAATAAACACCACATTTTGTACCCAGTTAATAAATTTAGGCCCCAGTCCCAATGATGAGCTTTTCATGTCTACAAAAGGTAATTGCAACTATTTTGATAGTTTGGAAGTAATCACAACTCAAAAGCACTCAAATCACTTTGAAAACGATGCTGAAAAATGACATTTGCTCACTGTTTTGCCCATAACTTTGGATCTACAATGAAGTTTTGAGTTTGGTTTATTTTATTGGAAAGTAGACATCCTGAGCTTTAATATGAACATAAATTGTGCCTAATTAGGACTTAAATTAAGTAAGTTATGACCATTTGAGGTTGGGCCATCAAAGTTGTCAGATTAAGGTTTTTGGGGACTTATGCGTATGCATAAATTGTGCGTGTGTGCACATTCCCTGACCATGCGTGCTCTCACTACTTTTCAAAAGCCAAGAACTTCAGTTTTTAGGGCCCAAAACCTCCCTCTTTGATGGGCCCTAGCCCCTAGACCCTTTGGAATGTCCAAAACCCTCTAAATGAATCTGAAAACCCTAGTTTAAACATATAAATACAATCTTATGCCTCCAAACTCAAACCCTAGCTACCGGGAGGCTCTTTTTCACTAGAGCTCTTCCAAAACTCTTTCTTTCTCTAAACTTTCTGCACATCAAGCATTGAGCATGTTTTTTGGTTCTTCAAAACCTCTCTCTACTACTCATTAAGGCATAAATTGCTTTCTAATATAAATCAAAAACATTTTTCAAACAATCTTTTCAGGAACATATTTTTATTTTGAGATGTGACTACCTATGAACTATTGAATCCTTTGATTCCCTTGATTATCATTTGATCTTGTTATGTAGGCACTGAGGGGCCGATTAAATATCAACTAAATTGTGTTCCATAAGCAGGGTAAGTCTCTCTTCATGGATCTTCCTTAATTTGGATTTTTATAACTTGTGTTCTTGTTGTTCCTAATTGATTTATTTGTTATACATGCTTAGAAATATGATTGATTTGCTCGGTTTTGATTTGTTATGTCTTACCATATTTTGATTGGAGTTGAATGATTGGATATATTGATGAACATACATGTTTTAATGTGTTAAGTGTTGCTCTTGTTTGTTGTTAGATCCAATGCATGTTTAAGAATAGTTTTTTTTTTTTTAATTTGATATCTTTGTTGTTAGTTTAGGTTGTTTAGTTTTGTACTAGAAGTATGCTAGGGTTTGTTAAATTGCTATTTTGTTTGTTGTTCTAAAACTGAGTATGCGTGCGCATGCTCTATGCACATGTACGCATACTCAAAGTATACATACACATACAGTTGGGATGCGCATGCATACCCTATGTATGCGCACGCATACTCGTGCCCAGAAACGTAGATTTAGAGTATTCGCTATTTTGTTTGTTTTGATTAGTTTTAATCACATGTTTAGGTCTTGTTGAGTTTAGTTTTCACATGTTTAGCATTAAGGTTAGTAGAATAACTTGTTTCACATGCTTGGTTTAATAGATTGATGATTAGGGTTTATGCTTTAGTGAACCACATGAACATTCATGAGAACTTGAACATGCATTGATGTATAGGTGTTGAGGTGTTATGGTGTAGCGAGACAAGTGAGGTAAGTCATGCATAATTACATGAACATGCATTTGATATGGTTAATGAATATGATGAACTTTCTTGATTGATGAACATGATGAATATGCTTGATTAATTCCCTTGATTGGTGATACTGTTTTGTGATGTGCTTGCTGCCCTTGGATTTATATTGCTAGATGAATGGTAGGGTTTTATGTTATAGACGAGTGTAGGACATATGCCATGTTTGGATGTTAGATGCATTTTAGTGTGTGTAAGTATAGAATAACATATTAGAAGATCCTTTGATTGGATTAGGATTTGGAACACAATGAGTGGAGGCCGACCTACAGGTCGGGTGGGGTTGAGTGCCTAACACCTTCCCATCTCCATACCTAAACTCTAGACATGTGCTCTAGTAAAGATTAGTCCTTCCACAAGGGTGCTATATTTATGGCTCCTAGTCCAAATCTAGGTGGCAACTCCATTTACACCGTCCACCATGGTCCAATCTAGGCCAAGGCATACTTCCCACGGATTTGAGGAAACCCAAATGCACCATCGCGAGCACTTACACCCATATGGATTGTCGACCCTTATCATCTTAGGCCAACGACTGGTGATCTGGACACTCTGCACCATCCGTAGATAGGTCTTCCTTGCCTTTCTAAAGGAACCAGCCATTGTGCTTCCTCTCACAATTGCCCTTATCTCTCTGAGTGGAGCTTTCAATCTTTCTTTAGTCCGTTGGATGGGTTCCGAAACCTTGGGAGGGTTCTCACTGGCTTTTTCTCTCCCAACGAACCATTGTAGCTTTCCCTGCTTGATGAGCACTTCTATCTGTTGCTTCAAATTATAGCTCTTAGAGGTGTCATGTCCATGGTCCCGATGGAAACGACAATGCTTGTTCATTGGCCTCTTATCATCCCTTCTATCATTTGTTCGGGCTGACTTTCTTCCTCTATCCAGACGAAGGTCATCTTGCCTCTCCCTTTTCTTTAGTCTGCCCCCTCGAGCTATCAATGCGTCCTCAGCGTTTATATAATTCATAGCTTTATATAGCATGTCAACCATTGTCTTCGAGTCATTCTTGTAGATGGAGAAAATATTCGTAGTAAAGCTTACCCGCGAAACTTTAGTGACTGTTTCACGAGTAAAGCTTACTCGCGAAAAGTTTTGTGCTTCAAAGGCATTTTTTGCGAGTAATTTCGCGAGAAAGTTACTCGATAAAACCCGTGTTTTCAGTTTTTGAAGGGAAAATCTGAACAGTTTTCAACGGTTTTCATGAATAAATAACCACCATATGAACATGATAGATAGAATTTGATATCAAAACTGAATTCCATTGATGCTATAGCCTTAAAGTTCAATTCAACATACTTGAAACAACATCATAACATCAATATCAGTTTTCATCAAACCATAGTTTCAACAACCATGCATAAAATTAAATACATATTTAATCTTCTAACATCATGAAACTATTATTTGTAATTCCAAAACTCACAAAACATGTTATACATATTGGAAATTGAAGACCGCTCTGATACCGTTTGATGGAAATATGAATGTACGCAGGGGAATATTAACGGATCTACTTCATTCACAATTAATAACATGTGCTATGTAAGTTTCAGAATATGAGAACAAGAGAGTGTACCTTGATGCAGTGAAATTCAAAACTTTAGAAGCACTTGGGAACACTTTTAATCTTCAATCCAATTCCACTTGATGCCCAAGAAGTGTGGTCTCTCAATCAGTTATATGTGTATGTTCTAGAGAGAATAAAAGAGTGTCCAACACTCACATACATTCCATTTCATGCAACTTGTTGTTGTTCCAAAAATCTGTATGTTTCTCTCCTAACAACTAATTATCTGATTGGGCTAACCTTTTGGGCCTTTCCAGTTGGGCTTTAGTATGTGGCTTGGAGTGGGACCAAAAGGGAACAAATAAGACACTAGCTCCAATGGGCCTTGGATTTTTCTGTCAACTCTTGACAAGTCCAAACTTACCATTAATTATATTTAATACCACTATATAAATATAATTGCACTCTAGGCCTTATTAATAAATTATATCCCAAGACTTTATTGTACATGCAACCCCTTCATAAAATATTCGTAGTAATACAAAGTTATGAAAGTAGACTGCCACTTTGTAAATTACTACATCTTAATTCTTGAGTACTCGGTTTAATCCTTTAAGTTATTCATCATATATTTATGAAATCCAATTTCATAAATATATACTTTAGTAACTATTTACTAAAGTAGTTAGGCCTAACATTCTGAATAACAAATCTATTAAACTTATATCAAGGAAATATTTTGTATCTCCATTAAGAGACTATGTATTCCATCTTGAGAATATATGTTCCATCAACACTAAATGTGGCTACCCAACATACTGAGGTTTTGACCGTTACTTTAGATCTCACTCCTAATATATCAAAGCAACCTACACTTCATGATCAGGTTCATTATTCTCTCAGGATTAAGAGTTCATGTAAATATAAGTCATGAGATTTATTATTCATTTGACAGTCGTTAGGAGAATAATAAATCTCACAGCGGTCCAGTTCAATATGTCTTAACTCTTAAAACATATCAACATACCAACTAGAAGTCTCCACTTCCATGATCAAGACAAATCATCTTAGTTAATATGTTATAGTCTTCGTAGATGAAATGCCCAATTTCATCACCGACTACGAACTAAAATTCTGAGTTTACAAAGAACTTGTGATTTATATCTTCTGTGACTTTTCACATAAATTACATACTATGCATCTCATGGACTTATATGATAATGTCTGAATATTCATGTTACCATTATTTTAGATAATAATAAAACAATTTTATCAATCACAATATTAAGTCATACATAATGTCATACTTAATATCATACATAGCATCATACAATAGAATTTAAGGGCACTAATCCTAACATGCCCGCCAATGAAGTGTGTAACAAAGTGTCAGTGTTGGGGGCTATCTTACTAAACCAAACTCTAGCCAGTCCCTTGAGTGTGGTGGGGAACGCTTTGCACATGATTACATCTGAAACCCCTTGCAAAAGCATGAAAGTCTTGAATGACTCTAAATGGTCAAGCAAGTCCGATGGACTAGTTCGTCCAGGTTGGTGGACACTGGCCCCCTCATAGCGTTCATCATCATATCCATCTTTTCTTTCATTATTTGCATGTCCTGTGCCATGCACATCACGCTGCCTTCCAGTTCAGATTGACGGTCAGTGTCCTCTTGTCGATCCCACCTACTAGCAACGTTGCTTTCTTCCTAATCTTCCCTTTCCTACCGTTCTCCCGATGAGAGGTGGCTGTCATTACGCTCGTCATTGTCCCGTTTGTCCCATTGGTCGTTAGGATGTCATTCATTCCTCTAATTCAATTGCTTCTCCAACTCCTAATTGTGTTGGGTGAGCCGCTTGATTGCCACGGCGAGGGTTTGCACTTGCCTTTCCAAGGCTTTGGGGGGGTTTCCAGTTTCCTGGTTGATAGTAGCCATCAATCTCATCTGGACCACGCAACTCTTTGTCTTAGAAGCGGTGATATGGTTAATCATTCGTTCTGACAGATGGCACCAATTGATGATGCATGAAAATCATTAGTATGTTGATCGTCCACACGCGCCAACTAAGGCACCTGAAAAATAAGAGAACAAAGAACCAATAGAGAGCACCGGTAAGGTGCCGACCAAAGACACTTTGAAGGTTAAGTCAGTGATAGGAGAATCTCCAAGAACTTAATAGTTTAAGAGATAGGAAATTTCATGTACCTTAAAGAAAAGGAGGTTTAGTGCTTATATAGTGGTGTAAGGCTTGACCAAGATCCTTTGAACGAATGAGCTTTCCTTGTAGAGAAGATTTGGAGTTAAGGCTCCAAGATCTAGGGCTTCTATTCCCATATAAGGAAGATATGAACATGTAGTAGGGTCTTTGGGCATGGTGTGCAAATTATTTCCATGTAGAGATACATGAGTGGAGAACACGTAAAGGCTTGTGGGAACCATAGTACTCAACTATCGGTATGATCATTCATCCATTGGAATGGTCATCCATCCGTTGGTATGTGAGTGGAGGATGAGGAGTGGATCGTCTTTTAGGCATATACGCGAGCTGTCTGATAGGTCCTCAAGGAAAGTGGGGCTCAAAACCATCAGGGCTTTAAGGATTCGTCCCAACGGGTCTATGGTAGGTGGAACCCAATGGAGGGGGTATTCATCCTAACAGGTCAAAGTTCCCAAAAGACTTTTTTAGATGAAAATATTCCTATCACCAATGGTGCAAGATTTAGAGCTACGGTCATCAAGATATCACGCTTGGAAGGAAGGTGACGTAGTGCTGAAATATTTTGTGACATTTTTCCTTAAAAAAATTGCATCTTCTAATCTGGAGCAGATATCATCAAGCCTTTTTCATAAAAAGTAGCCAAAACCTTGTTCTTCAAGATGATTAAGCTAGATCACTCTAGTTCCTACCCAATCGGTACAGTTTATTGCACGAAGTTGGCCCAAAAACTACTTGTTTTTCCTAAAGGAAAAAAAAAGTGAAGATTTGTTTAGGAATTTTTGGTATTTTGGTGATATCTCATCCGTTTTAACTCCGATTTTGGCCCGTAAATTATCATTTCAAAGGAAAAAATATGTCCTACGAGACGGTCCAAAATTCAACACAATCCAACAATTGGACCCTTTTAGGCTTTGAAATTTGTATTTTTGCACTTTTTTTACTTTTCTTTTTTAATTTTGGCATTTGTTTTGACACATGAATCGGAGTCGGACAAAATACGATATCAACACCAAGGGCCCTTGAGGCAAGTTTTCCAAGGCCCTTTGCCATTAGCCAGTGAGGAAGGAAAAATTAGAGATACGGTCTCAACATATGGTTGGAACTGGTCAGCAATCCCTTTTGAGCTTCCCCCAAATTGCAAGAAGGAGCTTTGGGCAACCCCATTTCCTATGGAAACTACTAGCCAAGACATTGGATGGGAGCAACACATGGGGAATTCGACCTCGAGTGCATACAGAATTGCTTCAGGCTTAGGTCCCCTTCAACCTTTCCACGGTAAATGGGTTTAGGACATTAAAACCCTTCCTAGAATCCAGACTTTCTTATGGAAGTGCTTCCACAATAGTATTGGAGTTAGAGAGTGCCTTGTATCAAGAGGTATGGCTATGGACACCACTTGTCCCCTATGTCATGGTGTTATGGAATCTGTTGGAAATTTAGACCCCTTAAAACACAACCAGATTGAGTAGCCTAGTTAATTAGCCAAGTTGTTACTTAGTCAAATTAAGCAATTCTAGGTTAAAACAATCAAACAATCATATCAAGAATATAAAGCAGCGGAATAATAAATAACACAAGATATGATCACCCAGGAAACCACACGGTAAAAACCTGGGGAGGATTTGACCCACCGATCCTCAAGGCAAACCTGAATCCACTATGAAAGAATCGAAGTTCATACAAAAGGACTACAAGCTCCCCGCTTGACTTCCTAATGCTACCCACCAGTAGAACTTACTGACACGACCACGTGCAAGCTCCGAATCCACGGACTCCTTCTTTCTTGAATTCTTCAATCAACTACAAGCACCCACGCTTGATATTCTTTAAGCTTCAATGGTAGCAACCGAGTTAATCATCAAGATGTTGAAGTAATCTCTATCTCGAAAACCCTAAGCTTTGTGTAAAGGAAAGCTCCTCTAGATCTCACAAGAGATTTACACAAAACAGCAATGTATGAGCAACAATACAACTGGAGCAACTCTAAAAACGTGGCTAGGGTTTTTCTTTATATACCTAGGGTAAAAAATGAAAACCCAAAACGTTTAATGAGTTAGGGCTGAGTTGGAAAAACTGCAGAAAACGCATCTGGTCCGTGATTCGATCGATCGAGCCTTTCCTTCGATCGATCGAGCCAGACCGAAATGCCCCAATGCATCTACAGTCCCTCGATTCCAACTTTAAAATATTTTATCAACTTTGAGCAAGCTTAAACAAGACTAAGCACATTGTTTTGATCATGGTTTGCCAACATTACACATTAGAGTTCTAAATACATAAAATCCTAAATCTTTAGAACCTAACAGAATCAATTGTTCATGCTCTTTGAGACTATCCTATCGTTAAGTATATCTGGAATCATTTGGGAATCCCAAGCAGCAGTGGCTCTCCTTTTCTCAAAACCTCCATATCTGGTTAGCTACAAACTGCACCATAGAGAAAGCCACTTCCCGATGCTCTATTCTCTGGAGGGTGGTGTTTCCTATTGCTGTCTGGACAATATGGAATAACAAGAATCAAGTGGTCTTTAAGAATAGAAACTCCAATCCAAATCTAGCAAAAGAGATAACTCAGAGGGCGAGGGAATTGTTTTATTGTGCTTATTTTCCAAAGGTGTCAGCAAACCTTGTAATCAAGCGAATTAGATGGGAGAGACCAACACGGGGTTGGGTAAAATTAAACACTGACGAATCCTCGCTGGGGAACCCGGGTCTGGCAGGAGGTGGTGGAGTAATTCTTGGATGGTGCTTGGATTGTGGAGTTCTCTAGAAATATTGGCATCACATCCAGCTTTTTAGCTGAACTATGGGCTCTTCATGATGGCCTCTTACTCTGAATAAATAAATTTTAATGTTGTTGAGTAGAATTAGATGCAAAATCTGTTATAGATGTTTTTTACTCTCCAAGCTGTCCTAACAATTTGATCTCTCCATTGGTGGATGATTGTAGGAGATTGACTACCCAAATTCTCCAGATTCGTTTTAACCATTGCTACCAAGAAGCAAACAGAAGTGCTAACAAGCTTGCTATGATGGGAGCTTTCCAAGAGAACCAATTTGATTTTTTTGAATGTCCGCCTGTGGATGCTTCTAGTATTTTTATTTTTGAGTTTAACGGTCTGTACTTAAGCTAGGAATGCCCAGATACTTTGTTTGTTCCTTATTTTTCACAATGATATCCTCTTTTTTTACCAAAAAAATAAGTTTGTCAATTAATGTAAAATTTTGTGAAACTTTTTGTTGCTATGATATATTTGTAGTTGTAGATAAAAAGTGATGTCGATAATGGACTCAAATGAGAACCTGTCAACTCAACTATTGTGAAAAATTATGTATGTGAGAAATGTTATTTACACAATATTTTCACAACAAATTTTTAGATAACAAGACCTGTTGTCTAAAATTTGTAGTAAAAATGTTGTGAAAATACTATAGACATACCACTTCTTCTTTCTTGTATACACAGCAGGTAAAAAATCATATGTTTTTGGGTGAAAGGAAAAGAAAAATTGTAGTGAGTGAGGAGAAAGCAGGGCACGTTGATAGGGAGATGGACCACAAAATGCATAGTCTCCTTCAGACAGAAATTTGTTGGACCACCTGCAAAGTGTCAGACAGGCTTCAAATATGGACCTAATTGCAGCAGCCTCGAACCAAAATGTTCTTAGGACAATAAAGGAAAAGAATCCAAGACAAGAGATGAGATAAATATATAAATGAAATGGCACCCTTGACTCCGTACTGTGTCGTTTGTGGTGCACTTTGCGCCATCCCATAAATATTTATGCTATAATCCGCATGCATGGTTAAAGCCTTAATCCGCTTTCCACCTTCCCTAAGACAGCCATTATTATGCATTATTTATTAACTTTTACATTTACTATTTACCTATATCTCAGAGAAGTAAAGCATGGCATGGCATGAAAGATTGCAAAAAGGGATTCCATGCATATCTTACTTTCTGTATTTTATTTATAAATCTCTCTTTTTATCTTATTTTATTTACGCAAAATATAAAAAAGAATTAAGGTTTAATACTTATTAACTCGAGTACAGTGATTCGATGTTACTATCTAGCTCTTTTCATTCCAAGACTTGGATTGAAATTCCTTCTCCCTGTTTATTGTAAGTAAAAATCATTATATTTTATATATACACAACAATAATAATAACAATAGCAATAACAGTAACAGTAATGACGACAACAATCAAGTTTTTGTCAATTATAGACCATTAACAAATTAGTTAGGGTCAGTAACTTACATGTATTCTTTTTCGTCATTCTCTTCTATCCAAAATTGTTACTTTTTGTTACCTCCTTATTTGGCATGTCATTTTTACTAATTCTACTAATATCATTTTAGATCTTCCACTACCTCTTCTTATTTTCTCGACTTGAATCAACTTACAGTTTCTCATTGGTGTATTAATTGCTTAACTATACATGACCAACTACCTTAAGTGATTCACTCTCAACTTTTCATCAATAGGGGTCACCCCATTGTTTAAATAAATTTCATCATTTCGAATCCTAATTTTCCTTGTATTTTAATTTATTCATCTTAACATTCTTTTTTCAACTGTACTCATTTTATGAATATGTTTCTTAAGAGCCCAACATCCAATACCATAGAACATAACTACTTTTATAGATGTCTTATAATATTTTCCTATGTCCTAATGTGCTTCTCTACTTTTATTAATATTATATCTCATCTACTTATTCAACAACATTTATTTTCTAAAGCATCTCTCTAAATTTCTAAATTGACATTAATTCCAAGTTTAGAATGAAACCTATTTGACTAACGTTTGTCCCATTTTTTAAGGTGATTAAGTGTGTGTCCTTCGCCTTTTTTTTATCAGTTTGCAATTTTTTTTTTTTACAATATTTCCATGGTGAGAATTTGCAAGGATTCTTCCCTATTTTCACAATGGAAATACAATGAAATTCTAAATTATATCTCATGCTCATGTGTATGTTATCCATCATCAAGTAGCACCAAAGTCTTCGTGCTCCAAGGTGCACCACTAGTCTTGTGTTATGATTTATGTCATACACACAGGGAGGTTAGCACAATTAATTGATATGGGCTAGGGCATCACAATAGTGGATCATTACATTAAGGGGAGTTTGGTTTGTTGTGATGCACATTATGATGATGTGACATTAAAATTTATTGTTTATTTTTTTTTATTTTAACATTACCATAATTTAAAATTACAAAATATATCACATCATCTTAATCTCATCACCTTCCTAATTAATGTAATGTTGTATTATTGTATTAAAATTACATTAATGTAATATTATAATTGTTAGGATTAGTGCCCTTAAATCCTATTGTATGATACTATGTATGATATTAAGTTTGACATTATGTATGACATTATGTATGACTTAATATTGTGTTTAATGAATTTGTTTTATTATTATCTGAAATAATGGTAACATGAATATTCGGACATTATCATTTAGTCCATGAGATGCATAGTATGTGATTTATGTGAAAAGTCACAGAAGATATAAATCACAAGTTCTTTGTAAACTCAGAATTATAGTTCGTAGTCGGTGATGAAATTGGGCATTTCATCTGCAAAGACTATAACATATCAACCACGATGATTTGTCTTGATCATGGAAGTGGAGACTTCTGGTTGATGTGTTAATATGTTTTAAGAGTTAAGACATATTGAATTGGACCGCTGTGAGATTTATTATTTTCCTAGTGACTGTCAAATGAATAATAAATCTCACGACTTGTATTTGCATGAACTCTTAATCCTGAAAGAATACTGGACCTGATCATGAGGTGTAGGTTGCTTTGATATATCAGGAGTGAGATCTATAGTAATGGTCAAAACCTCAGTATGTTGGGCAGCCACATTTAGTGTTGATGGAACATGTATTCTCAAGATGGAATTCATAGTCTCTTGACGGAGATATAAAGTATTCCCTTGAGATAAGTTTAATGAGTTTGTTATTCAGAAAGTTAGACCTAACCACTTTAGTAAGACTAGAGTATATATTTATGGAATTGGATTTCATAAATATATAATGAATAACATTAAAGGATTAAACCGGGTACTCAAGGATTAAGATGTAGTAATTTACAAAGTGGCAGTCTACATTAATGACTTTGTATTACTACGAATATTTTATGAAGGGGTTGCATGTATAATAAAGTCTTGGGATATAATTTATAGATAAGGCCTAGAGTGCAACTATATTTATATAATGGTATTAAATATAGTTAATGGTAACTTTAGACTTGTCAAGAGTTGACAGAAAAGCCCAAGGCCCATTGGAGCTAGTATTTTATTGGTCCCTTTTGGTCCCACTCCAAGCCACACACTTAAGCCCAATTGGAAAGGCCCAAGAGGCCAGCCCAATTAGATAATTGGTTAGATACAAAGGGAAAAACGTACAGAATTTTCGGTGTGAGAAAAACAACATTGTAATGGTGTGGAAGTGAGTGTATGTCACTCTCTAATCATCCCTTTGTAACCAATTGATAGTCCACACTTCTTGGGCGTTAGTGGAATTGGAGTGAAGATTAAAAGTATTCCTAAGTGCTTCAATCTTCGGTTTTGAAATTCACTGCTTCAAGGTACGCTCTCTTGTTCTCTTGTTATCAATTTTGAACGATGTAGATCCGTTATTTTTTCCGTTGCGTTCACATTTATTTCCATCAATAATAACGTAATATTATGGCGTAACATAACATCATAGCGAACCAAATGCCCCCTAAGTGTGCTCTCAAGGCTCATACATCAATCGCCAGAAGCACTCTTAAAGTACGTTTGGTACACTAAATGTACATTACATTCTAATAGTAATCTTTATTACTGGGAATAGAAGATATTGTAATAGAATAACTATTACTATTCATAAGTTTGGTTATAACATATGAAAAACTTATAAAAGATGATGTATAAGGAAACTTTATATTGTAGGAAATATATTAATTTTAAAACCTTTTTTTTTTTTTTTTTTGGCTGGGTAATTGCACAGAATAGAACCCCTGAGCTAACGGTTACAACGGAACCGGGTACCACTAGTTTACAAAACCCGGTGGTAATTTTAAAACCTATTATATACACTAAGGAATAGCTATTACATCCATTTTGAAGAGGAATAACTATTCTTCAATTTAAAGAATAGTTATTCCAATGTAATAACTAATTCATGTAATAAAGATGCAACCAAATGACCAAATTGATATTACACATGAATAATTATTCCATTACTGGAGCTATTACAAAATATCAAACGTACCCTTAGTGTAATGATCCAATATTAAATATATTTCTACTTTAGTTGACAAAATGATCAAATGCATTTTTTAAATTAAATTTATAGCTAACTTTGGCTCCATGTTAAATAATTTGAGGAAGTCGGTTCGAGTCACTCAAGTATACCATCCTATAAATCTTGCAATTTTTGTGATGAGGCTACTTCCTCTTCCATTATCTTGGACGACTTAACATCTTCTAGGGTTATCTTAGAACTTAAGAAAGCCACGAGCTTAGGTAATCTTTTCTCCCTTTTTTTTCTAGGGTTCGAGAAATCCAGAGTAAGGGAAAGGATCCCCCCCTCCCCCCTCTTAACAAAGTTCCATTGAGGGTGCGCTTGTTCTTAGTAGTGATCTTCATGCCTTCTTTATACCCCTACCCATACTTGCAGTTGAAATCTTGAGCTTTCAATCCAGAAACTTAGTACTAATTCATATGCTAGCAATGTTAGGGATACAAAATATTTTATAATCTTTTTTATAATTGTTGATATGATAAGTTGTGATGGAAGCACATGAATTCTAACATAGGTTTATACAAAAAAATCTGCCTGACCCGCTTACTCATGCCAACCCATGTATGTTTATTATATGAGGCAATGTGGGTTGGGCACATGACTATCAAATTAGCAAGTCAATTTGACTTTTGGGTTGAGATTTTTATAAGGGCACGTTTGGTACACTGTAATGATTATTACATGGGAATATGAATAAGTATTACAATGACTACATTAAGTTGGAATGTAATAAGTATTACTATTCATTAGTTTGGTGACTATTTAAGAATAGAATTCTAAATATGCATCCATAATTTAGTAGAGTATAAAAAGAATGTGTAATTAAATCATTTTTAAGTCAAATTTCCTAAAATACATTTATTTTAGGGTGTTCAAAATATAGCTAATAATTAATAACAAGGAAAATTTATTTTCTTTCCTTTTGAAGATGTGACAACTAATGGTTTTTTAGGAAATTTTTTTTAAAAGTTATTACACAAGGTGAAGGAATAGATATTCAGTACTTTTGATAAGGAATAGTTATTCCTCATTTTAAAGAATAGCTATTCAAAAGGAATAACTATTCATTGTAATAAAAACATAACCAAACAACCGAATAGTTATGCCTTAGGAATATCTATTACATTACAGTGTCTATTGCAGTCTACCAAACGTGCCCTAACTTGTTGAGAATCGACTTGTCTGACTACAATTATATATTAGTATATTAGTATATATTTATTTAAGAATAAATAATGTTGTTATTTTTCTCTTTCCTTTTTTTATATTTATTTGAAGAACAAAGATTTATTTGAAATAATACCCATTAAAAATATCTGAAAGTTCAATAAGGGTATGAAACACCCTTAAACGTTTAGACCTCAAATTATAAAATATCAATTCAAGCTTATAATCAAACAATTAATGTGCGGAACATAAACATAAGCCAATCACAGAATTGATAACTAATCTAAGCCAAATATAAACACATCCACAGCAGTAAATATAAGGCAAAGATAAAGGGAAGGAAGATGCAAACACACGGACAACACACGATGTGTTATCGAAGAGGAAACCGAAGTCCTCGACGTAAAACCTCTCTGCCGCCCTCCAAGCGGTGATAAAATCCACTAAAGAATATAGTTGGGATACATGAACAGCAAAAGACCCTCCAAGCCTAATCTACCCAGGTACCTAAGCCCTCCAAGCTTCTTGCTCCAACGAGGTTACACCGAACCTATTTCTTCTTTAGCTTCCCAAATTCCGCTACTAGACCATAGCATCAACCAATGTATATTGGTTCCTTCCAAACTGCTTCCCTTAGCACCAAATGAACCTTCTCACAGATGGGTGTGGTGAGATAAGGATTTGGTAAATGACCTCTCAAGGGTATAACAATGGAGAGGAAGAGAGTAGAGGAATTTATAGAGTCTCTTAGATGAAGATTGGGGATGAGGCAATCTTGTTTTTCTCTAGGGTTTTCTCTCACAAAATTCTCTCTAGAAGCTCTCTCAATTTAGTGGGTATAAGGGTTTATATATAGTGGAGTGAGAAAAGAATACGAAGAGACAATTTTTGCCAAACAGGGTAAATTGGAGACTTGGTCTCGCGACTTGTCCAAGTCGCGAATTCAAGTCGCGACGTAACGGCCTGGCCAGCCTGGGACTTTTGTCCTGTAGTGCGACAGCTGGCGCGACCCTTCAACTTCCCTGTGTGCATCTCACGTGCCTGAAGTTGGCGACTTGCAGCTGCGAGCCACCCGCGAGTCCTAGCTGCGAAACTCTGCTTCTTTGCACATACTTGAGCTTTTCTTCACATTTTCTCACACACTACCCTTACAATAATCCCACATAAATACAGGGTTACTAAGTGCTTAAATTACAAGCAAATTGGCACGGAATAAAACCAACAAGATGGTTGATAAATTTCAACCTTACAATATCAACTTAAAATCTCTATCTTATGGCCCATTTAAAATGCCTTAAGTATAAATGTGTTTCGAGTAAATTCATCAACTTGCTAAACCTGCCTAACCTATCGATTCAAAATTGTTTAGATTTTCAACTGTCTTGTTTGTTTTTAAAGGTTGATGGATTGGTAATGGATTGGAATATATCTAACTTGCAAATAACAGTTTGATTAGGAATATTAGCCTCAACCTATGCAACCCGAGTCACCCGACTCTCGTATACACTCCTAGTCTAATAACATTTTTATTGACACTAATCACCAAAAAAAAAAAAAAGAGATTCAAATATATCTTAATATTTTTAGAAAATGACTTAAAAAATCTGTCTATATTTATTGTTCATTTTTAAATCTTCATGGGTCAAAAGAAAAAGAGAGTAAAGTCATCAAAATCAAGCCAAATTGTGCCTGTTTGGTATAGATTTCAAGCATCGTTGTTCAAAATAATGTAAAAACTGTAGTTTAAAAAGTGTTGTGAAAACACGTGTTTAAAATATTCATAATGCAGAAAATGTGTTTGGTACCATATTTCAAATAACATATTTTAAAATGTGAAAAAACATAATTATGTGTTTGGTGTTTGATATGTGTATATGTAATAATAAAAAAATAATAATAAAATAAAAAATAAATAAAATAAAAAAACTTACAATCACAGTAAAAGTATTTTTATTTTATTTGGAGAGGGAGAAAGTCGAGAAATTATAAGGTCCTTATGGTGGACAAGGGACATGGTCCACCATTCCACTAAAAGACTTCCACCTATTTAAAATAGCTAAGTTAAAAAAAAAATTAAATAGAAACTGATTACTGACTCATCAATTTTAAATAAATGAGAGTCTTTTAGTGGAATAGTGGACAAGTGATATGGTCCACCAGAAGATTGTATAATTTCGTGAGAAAGTCCCTCATTTTACTGTTGCACAGGACCCTCTCTCTTTTCTTTTCTCCCTTGCTGAATTTTTTTTCCATTTAGTGTTAATTTTCTAAGAATATTGTTAGTTGTCCTATTGCAAAACAAATTGGAAACCTAACATCTTGAGTTTTTAAAACTCGAGTTCAATAGTAGAACTCGAGTTTTTAAAACTCGAGACCCAAGCAGTGACATCTGATGTGGAAAAAATTCCACGTAGAACTCAAGTTTTAGAAACTCGAGTTCCACCATTTTTCCCGTTTAGATCAGCCTTTGTCTTCTTCTTCTTCTTCCCCTGTTTTTCAGTGGATCTCAAATGCAAACGGAGGCAACCCATGTCTCCAAGAACACAAGCAGTGACACCCACCAACTCTTCCATTAGAACCTTGAAAGAAAATTGTGGATTTGCAGCAACCCATAATCATTACCAAAATCATTCCCATCTCCTCCTGCTCCTCCACTCCAGCCTCCATTACTACCGCCACGTCCATTCTCAGCTCCGCCGTCGCTGCCTTCGCCAGCAAAAGGCAATAACTTGTTGGGGATTGATTTGCCGCTAATAACTTGTTGGGGATTGATTGTTACCGAGAGATGATGATGACGATGAAGAACATGGAAACGAAATTGAAGCAAGCGGGGCAGCACCAGCATAAAACGAGTCTATAAAACTCGAGTTACAAATCGAGTCTTAAAAACTCGAGATCTACGTGTCATAATAGTGTCCATCTCAGCAAGTAGGAAACGAGTCTTTTAAGCCTCGAGTTTTATATAGAATTCAAGTTTCTAAAATTCCTTTCTTCTTACTATATTATATGCTCTCATTATGCTAGTCTCAAAATATCCCCCTCCCCTGCTCCTTTCCTCTTTACTTTTTCTTTGTGTCCTCAAAACCCACTGCTCGACCTTCTCTCGGTGGTTCTCATCACTATCAAAGCATTCCAAGGTGAAGCAAGTCGCCTTTGTCGCCATCAACAACCACCGCAAAACCCACGTATCAAAGACTCTGGCTTGAACTCTGAAAATCCACAGATCTGATTGCAAATCCAGGTTTGAACAAATCTTTGAAATTGTACGTTAATGGGTTTTTAATGTCTCCATAATCCTCTTTTCCTTCTGCACATAACATTTTAATTGATAAATATTATTATAAGATGGGTTTTGTGAAACTTGTGAAGGTTTCTTTAAATCTGAAAAAATGCACTTGCCTGATTGGGTCTTTTACAATGCCCTTCATTAGCTCCAATAGTGCTGCCAAATCTGATTGTCTAGAGGCAACTACTACCCACAACAATATTATCAACAGATTACCTGCATTCTTTGATTACACAAAGACCCAGCTCCCAAAAACTTCAAAAAGAAAAAAACAAGGTGAAAGTTCAAATAGCGTTGAAAACACTATGAACGTTTAGACCCCCAATTACAAAATACCAATTCAGGCTTATTATCAAACAATTAATGTGCGGAATATGAACATAAGCCAAACACAGAATTGATAAACAATCTAAGCCAATTATAATCACATCCACAACAGAAAATAAAAAGCAAAGATAAAGGGAAGAGAGATGCAAACACAAGACAACATACGATGTGTTATCGAAGAGGAAACCGAAGCCCTCGGCGTAAAACCTCTCCGCCGCCCTCCAAGCGGTCAATAATCCACTAGAAAATGTAGTTGGGATACATGAACAGTAATAGACCCTCCAAGCCTAATCTACCCAGGTATCTAAGCCCTCCAAGCTTCTTGCTCCAACGAGGTTGCGTCGAACCTTTTTTTTCTCTAGCTTACCGGATTCCGTTATAACCCATAGCATCAACCAATAACCATTGGTTCCTTCCAAACTGCTTCCCTTAGCACCAAAAGACCTTCTCACAGACGTGGGTGTAATGAGAAAAAGATTTGATCAAGAACCTCTCAAGGATGTATCAATGGAGAGGAAGAGAGTAGAGGAATTTGAAGAGTCTCTTAGTGAAGATTGGGGATGAGGCAATCTTGTTTTTCTCTAGGGTTTCTCTCTCAAAATTCTCTCTAGAAGCTCTCAACATTTTATGGGTATAAGGGTCTATATATAGTGGTGTGTGTTTGGAATACAAAGAGACAGTTTTTCCCAAACAGGGCAAATTGGCGACTTGGCCTCGCGACTGGTCTAAGTCACGAGTTCAAGCCGCGAGTTAACGGCCTGGCCATCCTGGGACTTTTATCCTGTAATGCGACAGCTGGCATGACCCTTCACCTCCCCGCATGCTTCTCACGTGTGCTGCAGTTGGCGGCTTGCAAGTCGCGAGTTAGCTGCGAGTTCCTGCTTCTTTGCACAATGTTGAGCATTTCTTCACACTCTCACACACACTACCCTTACATGAATCCCACCTAAATACAGGGTTACTAAGTGCTAAATTACAAGCAAATTGGCACGGAATAAAACCAACAAGATGGTTGATAAAATTCAACCTTACACAAGGTATTGAAGGAAAATGAAAGATTGGAATGATACATAACCAATACCAGCAATAATAATGAGTAAATAGAGGAGTAAAGATGAGATAGAGTCCAATCTCATGTGAAAGAGGGAGAGAGAGGAGTTTGAAGCGTTAGAGGGAATCTAGACCTGAATGGTAGGAGACAGAGAGAGAAAAGAAGTCTTGGGCGCGTGAGAGAGAGAGAGAGAGAAGAAGTTCTGTTAAGTGTGGTCTGATTGGGGTTTACGGTCTTTAACATATTTATAAAAATATCATTGAATAATGATAATTGAAAACTAAAAGTTTTCTAAATTCAGGCTTATTTGGTAATGGTATTTAAATAATAAAAATTGTTGTTTAATCACCGCAATACATATTTTTATATATTTTTTTTACCTAGATGTATTTCTACAAAATTTAAACAACATTACTAAAAAAATTTTACCAAACAGGCTCTCATGTTCTTTTTTTTTTGAAAATATTAATAATTTTTAACACAAATAGGGGGGAATTTAAAAAAAAAAAAAGAAAGAAAAAGGACCTAACCCTCAGTATTCATACACCCTAAAGTAAGAAAGTCTTATAAAAAAATCCCTTATCATAGGCATTATTTTTTTTTTTTTAACTCATAATTTTTAATATTTAAATATTAAAAACGGTTGTTTAGGCTTTTCACCAGAGAGGCTGATATTCTTTTTCTTTTTGTTTCTTTGTTGTTTTGTTCCCCGGCCGGCTGTAATAATAAGCGGGCCCAGGATGATAAGAGCATCCAATTCCAATCCCAATTTACGTTTGATGTAGCTAGAGCTACCTAGTTGTACGGGTCAAACTAAATTGCAAGAAGAGGAAGAAATAAAGAAGGGACAAAGAGCCAAAAGATGCGCACAGACAAAGAAGCAGTGAGGCAGAACAGTGTCTGAACTGAACTGTGGAGAGTGAAACAGAGAGAGAGAGAGAGAGAGAGAGAACCTTTTCAGTCAAAAAAGAGCAAGCAACATGGGTGAAACGGTGAAGCGCACACACAAAGTTTGAATTTTGAAGAGAAAGAGAGTAAAGATGGAAAGGAAAGAAAAAGGTGGTGGGGAGAGTGAGAGAGAAGAGAAAAAAAAGCAAGGATTAATGGTGAAAAAGTTGAAACAAGGTATGTTGTTGGTGGGGAAAAGAGGAGGAGGGCCTTGTACTCCACCACCCACATGGAGACTTGAGCTTGATAACAACCTCACCTTTCCCAACAACGCCAACATATCCACATCAATCTCTGCTAGAAAGCTCTGTGCTAACCTCTGGGAGATTCAGCCCCACCACCACTACCCCGTTGCTAAAATGAGCAAGAATGGTGCTAGGCTTCGCCGCCACAAACGCAGGGAAAACAAGGGGTTTCAGATTTCCAAACACTTGGTTGACCCTCCTAGTACCCCACCTAAGCAGGTACCACTTTTACCTTTGTGGGCTCTGTAAGTTAACTTTTCATGTGTTCTTGTTGGTCTTTGTCTCTCTCTCTTGTTTTATTTATGTTTTGCCCGGGCAAGGCTAGGATTCCACTAGTTTGGTTGTTGAAGTGTTAAATTTAGCTATAATCTTCTTGGCTCCGTGAATTGATCACATATTGAAATTTAGCACAAGTTTTATTTTCAATTTTTGGTTCATTACCATATACTTTATAGTTTCACATGTTCATTTGGGGAATTCAGTTCCAAGTTTTCAACTGAATGGTTTCTACTTTGGATTCATGACTTTTTGTTTGCATTTTCCTAAGCATGACTTTTCTTGGGCACGTCTTGATGGATCCGTTTCATTGAAATAGGAGAATTTTAATACATGGTTTCTAGTTGTTCAGACTAGTAACAATTCCTCAATTTAAGTTTATAAATTCAATCTGTAACAATTCCTCATTCCCTCTACTTTTTTTTTTTTTTGTGGGGGGGTTAGCATGCCTTTACTCAACCATGGTGGAGTGGGCATGCTTTTACTCAACCATGGGAGCCACTAACAATATTCGCAGTGACCACTTGTCCCGTTGAACCATCAGCTAATACCACTTGTTGGCATTTTCCAGGTTGTGAGAGCTTCATATAACATCTTAGGACACCGCTTAACCCAAAAGCTTAAACTAATGAGTTTGAGCCCAACAATGTTATCTTAATTACTAACTTTTACAATTATTATATGATTTGGGAATTTACTACTTAAATAACCATATGACTCACACATGAATATTCCAACATATTTTTTCCATGTTTTCTCTTCCTCTTTGTTAAAAGTATATTTTCAATCCAAATAGTAATTTTTGCCATATGTTTTATTGCAGCCAGAAAGTAAAAGTAGCTTGAGGAGGCATGTTGCAGCATCACTTATACAACACCCTCAATCTGTTGACAGGAATGATAGTGCTCTACAGCCCATATCTCCCTCAAGTTATAGTAGCTCATTCGAGGTAAGAATTATACTCACCCTCTCCCCCTCTTCCCCCCCCCCCCCCAACACACAAACAAAAACGGTTCTCTGTTGTTGGACTTTTCTTCATTTCTCTCTCTTTCTCTCTCTCTCTCCTGTAAGCTTTTGTAATATTCTCAGATCAACAATTTGCTAAATTACAATATAGAATAAATGTATTTGATTCATAAACTGTGCCTGTATTCCTTTGGAGCACAAAATGTCTGTTTATCGGAAACTTTTTAAGTACGCGAGTGATTAATGATTATGTTGCAACTTATCTACTGTATATTCCGAAGTTGGTATACATATCTTGTCTCTCTCTCTCTCTCTATATATATATATATATATATATATATACATATAACTTATATGTTAGTGATATATCAAACATTTCACCTTTGGATTTTATGTGAGTGTCAATTTAGTCCTGCATTGTCAATGTGAACAACTAACAGCTTGGACATTATTTTTGTCACAGATAGAACATTCTATTAAATTAAATGTTAATGGAGTTAATCACATTACATGTGTGATTTTATCGATTTTTCATGCATTTCAGCCCCCCTCCTCCCCTACTCTCTTAACATTAAAAATGAAAGAACATAACACATACAGATTAACCAAATTTGCCCAATGTAGAGGCAATAAAAAAAGCTGTATAAATAAATATATATATATATATAATCTACAGAAAATGGCCTAGTCCAACCAATCTTACTTGATGTTGACTAAATCACTAAAGTAAAACATCCTCCCAAATGAACCACATACTACAAAAGAAAGAAAAACAAAAAACAAAGATTATGAAAGAAAGGATGCCATTTTTGGTTATTAATTTTACAAAAACAATGCCAATGAAGAGGAACTAAATTGGCACACAAACAAAATGTCCAACGGTTTAATTGTTCAAATAAAAAATGCAAAACTAAATTGGCACTCATATGAAAATTAAAGGGTGGTATTTTTTTTTTTTTAAACCCTTATTTTTTTTTCCCTCACATACAGTCATTATTATAATATTGTTCAAAAGGGAGGCCTTTCTAAAAAATCCCCATTTTAAATTATACAATATCCTATCAGATTTAGAATTTTTACGTTAAATTTCAGAATGTGCTTACTTGTGATTTCTCTTTTCTAATTACATCAACAGTTGTATTAATCCTTGCCTGTCATGCTTGTAAATTATGCCAAAGACCCTATTTTTATGACTTCTATAAAGGCAGATACTTGCTGATGAGCATCATGACTGTCCTACAGTAGTTGGTTAATTAATCATGAAATGGTGACGAGATGTAATCATATTAGTTGATGATTTGTTAACTTCCTTGTGGAATTGCAGTTACTACGGGCGGAACTAGAATTTTGAGAATTGTTTTGGGGGGGGGTGGCGCTGGGGGGCAAAATAATAGTAAATATAAAAATTGAACCAATTTAGAAGTGTCATACAAGAAATAAGAAGAATTTAGGAGGCCAACTTCATATCTTTTGAAAACTTTAAGTAAATTTAGGGGTAAAAATATAATATTTAGGAAGTTGGGGGGGGGAACCATATTTTTTTGAAAACTTCAAGTAAATTTGGAGGTAAAAAACTAATATTTGAGAAGTTTGTGCGGGCCATGGCCCCCCCAAGCTTCAATGTGGTTCTGCCCCCGTGCTGCAAGAATGCCATATATCCTACTATACTTATCATAATAGATTCATTAAGTTCACTGCTCATATTCTCCTCTTTATATCCTTCTCAAAATAGTCCATCGACTATTTCACTCTATTTTATGCTGGTGTGCTGAATTTGGAGACCCTTTGCTTTCACAGGTGGTACCCTATAACCCTGTTGTCACTCCCACAAAGTCTTTGGACTTGAACGGTAGAATGGGCGAGTCAAGTTATAGCCTTAAAACATCCACAGAATTACTCAAGGTAATCAATCGGATTTGGAGTCTTGAAGAACATCATGCGTCCAATATATCATTGGTGAAAGCACTGAAAATGGAACTGTATCTTTCTCAAGCTAGAATTAAAGAATTGCTGGAAGAGAAGCATTTGGAAAGGCATGAAATGGATGACTTGATGATGCAAGTTACAGAGGATAAAATTGTTAGGAAGAATAAGGTGCAAGATCGAATCCAAGCTGCAGTTGAATCAATCAGGGATGAGCTAGAAGATGAGAGGAAGTTAAGAAAACATTCAGAAAGCCTGCACCGGAAACTAGCTCAAGAACTTTCTGAACTGAATTCCTCTTTTTATAATGCTTTGAGAGAGCTTGAAAGAGAGAGAAAAGCACGAATTCTGTTGGAAAACTTGTGTGATGAGTTTGCAAAAGGAATAAGAGAATATGAACAAGAAGTACGGTCCCTGAAGCACAAAACTGTGAAGGGTAGTGTTGGTAGGGAAAACCCTGACAGGTTAATTCTCCATATTTCAGAAGCATGGCTTGATGAACGGATGCAAATGAAGCTAGCAGAAGCTCGAAATGATCTTGCAGAAAAGAAAACAATTGTGGACAAGATAGGGTTTGACATAGAAACCTTTCTTCAAGCTAAACGGTCTATTAAATCAAGGAAAAATGGGAACTTCTCCCTAGTGGAGCTAAAGAAAATTTGCTCGCGTAAACCTTCATTGGAGTCCTTTCCTTTTAATGAGCCCGTTAGTGCAACTCAAAATGCAGTTGATGAAGGAGATTCCTCAACTGATGGTGATTCACATTGCTTTAAACCAAACAAGGAAACTGATGGAAAACAAAGCAAAGGTAGCTGTAAACGAAACAGTGATAATGCTGCGGAAAGCCATCAGAATAAAATAGTGAAATCAAATTCCATAAGAAAAAATTTTGGATTATGGGAAATTGATGAAGTCTGTAACCCATCCAGTTTGCAAGGGCAGTTCAACGAACATATGGCAAAGGCCATGCCATGTAATGGAAACAACGAGTTTCCTGGGAGGCAACAGGGTGAAATGGGTGGAGAAAAGCAAGATGTAATAAACTATCCTGAGAAATTTGGAATGTGTGAAGCTACCGAAGGTCTACATGAAAGACATGGCAAACGGGTTGGGGCCTGTGGATTGAACACAGGACATAGGCCTGATAACTTGATTAGAAGTCATTCTTTGCCATTGGAGGATGACAAGATTCATCCCCAGAGTAATTGCAAGGAAGATTCTTGCATTCGATCCATGTTAACAGGTAATGCTAATCCAGTGCAACAGTGGATGTCAAAATTAACAACCCCAGATGTTGAAAAATCAGAATCTACTTTAAGATGGCCTCAGGGCTTGAAGAAAAATACATTGTTGGCAAAGCTACTTGAAGCAAGGTTAGAGGCACAGCTTTCTCGGTCAAAAGCTTCCAAAATTTCCTTTTAAATTTAAGGGAACCATAGATTTTCCTGTAGAATGAAGCTTCTAAGTATTGGTAACGAAATGTCTCTGAAAAAAAAGGTGGCATAATTTTTTTTGTTTCTTTATCTTGTTATAATAGAGTAAATTTTGTATAAGAGAATTGAATTATTCTGTAATTCACATGGTTAGATCAACTGGGAACATTCAAGATAACTACTTCTTAGAGTGGACTTTACTTGTCTTTGCTGTTTGTAATATCTATAAATTCTGTAACAACGAGTCACTTAAGAAAGTAATAGAAAATATGATTTCAGTGGTAAAGAATACATATAGATCCTGACTAGTTTGTTGAGGACTCATAAGGACAAAATTGGCCTTTGCCCTTTTCGGGCAAATTATATAGCCTTATGCCCCCCTTCCCAAACTAATTAGGGAAATGCCCCTCTTTTGAAACTCGACTTACTCAAAATCGAGTTAAGCTCTATAGTGACGTTTTTAAGGACTTATAGTGGCGTTTTTTAACTCGACTTCCATGAAATCGAGTTATAGGTAAAAAGACTGCCTATAACTCGATTTCATGGAGGTCGAATTAAAAAACGCCACTATAGGTCCTTAAAAACATCACTATAAAGCTCTAGAATTTTTTTTTTTTTTTTAAACTCGATTTTGAGTAAGTCGAGTTTCAAAAGATGAACATTTCCCTATTTAGTTTGGGAAGGAGGGTATAAGGCTATATAATTTGCCCGAAAAGGGCAAAGGTCCATTTTGTCCGGACTCATAATCAATTCCAAAATTTTGAGACTAAGGTTTGGTAGTTTTTGTTTGTTATTGTTTGTCAAGTGTGTGATCAACCCATCTTTGTTGCAACGATATGCGTATGGTTATAAGAATCAACAAGCATTAAAGGATCCATTGTATGTTCCAGTTGGGCCTATTACTAGAGCAAGGTCCAAGAAGATCAAAGAAGCACTTAATGGGCTGATTCAAGAGATTTGGGTTGATTCTAACACAAGACATTCCAAGCTTGGCCCAAAGGAATATGAAGGTGTAATAAATTTAATCCAAACTATTGAGGGCTGATCTGGCTTAATTGGGCGTGATTTATGGTGTGGATTAATGACTAATTGACTTTCCAACTCCATACCAATTAATAGATATTTTTCCGATTCTGGAGTTGCTAATTTCAGACCAAATCCACCTTAATTTTAGGATTTTATTATTTAGAATGTTTTTTAGCTATTTTCCTATTTTGGAGCTACTAATTTCAGACCAAATCAACTTTAATTTAGGCTTTTATTATTTATTATGTTTTTTATATTTTCCTATTTTCAGTCATGTCTTATAAATAGTATGCACTCATTGTAATGGATGATTATTTTATAAAAATCAGAAAAAAAAAAAAAAAAAAAAAAAACATGAGGTTTTGCTTCTTCTTTTGGTTCTTCAAGAACTGTGAATTTATCAGGGATTCTTCTTTCTGGCGTTCAAATTTTATACCTTCATTTTGTGATTCAGTTATAATCATTGTGTCGGGGTCTGTTACTTATACATTTGGTTCACATTTCATTTATAAATGTTGGGTTGGGGTTTTTATCAAAATCTGAATTTTAGCTTTCTTGGGCAAGTATTCTAATATTATTTGTTGGATCTCAAAGCGTGTCGATTGAGATTCGCATCATTTGGTATCAAAGCATAGGTTCTAAAATCAATTTTACTATCTCATTATCTTTGTCTCCTGTATCATCCTATCTTGTTCCTTTTGTATTCTTTATTCTTTATTCTTTATTCTTATTTTGTGACGTGCACCAAGTCAAAATTGTGCACCAAGTTCAAAAAAAAAAAAAAAAAGTGAAAAAAAAGAAGAGACGTCAGAAAAGAAAAGAAAAGAAAAGAAAAAATTGTTTGTAGTTTCAGTTCTCTCAAACCAAATTTTTTTTTTTTTTTTTTTTTGTCCTCTTCCTTTGATTCATTGTTTCTGTAATATTTTCTTGCCGTCAGTATTGGTTTAAATACTACAAGTTGAATTTCTTAATCAAGTTTATTAATTTAATAAAGATTGAAAAATGGAAGCTATAAGTGGAAAAAGGCAAAAGAGTGTGAGTCTAATATGCGAAAAAAGCCAATTTAAGAATGAAACATGAGTGTGAGTGACATAATTTGAGTGCAAACACATGAGGGAGTGTTGTGAGGAATTATTTCTAACATTTCTCTATAGTTTCAAAAAGTATGTCTTCCAGAGGCAAAGCATCAAATAGAAAAGGAGGGGAGGAGTCGTCCTTAATGTTGCAGGCTATGCAACAACAATTTGAACGCATGAACATGGTGTTTAATGAGATTCGGGATCGGATGGATGGGCAAGACGCTGTTATTGCTACTTTGCATAAGGAGCGTCCCCAAAGAGTCCCTAATGCTAGAAGGCAAGCAAGGCGTGCGTGCGTGGATGATTTTGATGACGACCACGAGGATGAGTTCAAAGATGAAGAGGATCAAGTTTCATTAAACAATGAGGGTAGGTTTATGCCAAGGGGAGAGAGGCGTGGTAGAGGTTTCCGAAGAGATCCGAGACGGCAAGATGGGATTGACAGAACCTAGGAAATATCAAAATGAAGATATCATCATTCCAAGGGAAAAATAATCCTGAAGCATACTTGGAATGGGAGATGAAGGTGGAGTTGATCTTTGAGTGCCACAACTACTCTGAGGAGGAAAAGGTAAAACTCGCTATCATTGAGTTTACTGACTATGCTATTATATGGTGGGATCAACTTGTGATGAATAGAAGGAGAAACCATGAGAGGCTTATTGAGAGATGGGAGGAAATGAAGGCCACCATGAGGAGGCGGTCTGTCTCTAGTCACTACTATAGGGACTTGTATCAGAAATTATAGAGTCATACTCAAGGCTATGAGAGCGTGGATGACTACCACAAGGAGATGGAGATTGCTATGATTCAGGCTAATGTAGAAAAGGATAGAGAAGCTACCATGGCTAGGTTTTTGAATGGGCAGAATCAGGACATTACCAACGTGGTGGAGTTGCAACACTACGTGGAGTTGGAGGACATGGTGCATATGGCAATAAAGGTGGAATGACAACTTAAAAGGAAAGGAACTCAGTCATTTCAAAATTTAGGCTCCTTTGCTTCATGGAGTTCAATTGGGAGTAAAGATGAAGGGGTTGTTTTTAAGACCAAAACTGAACCACCAAAAAGGAGAGACGAAGTTCCCAATGTCAATAGAGGTAAAAACGAATCCCAAACTCGTAATCGTGATATTAAGTATTTTCGTTATTTAGAAGTAGGTCATATAACTTCACAATGCCCAAATAAGAGGACTATGATCACACATGTTGATGGAGAGATGGAAACTGAAAGGGAGGGTGATGATGACCAAATGCCATAACCTAAGCATGCTTGTGACGATGATGTGGAGTATCTAGTGGAGGGTGAGTCACTTGTGGCTAGGCGTGCTTTAAGTGCCAAAGTCAAAGAGGATGACATGGAACAACAAAAGGAGAACATTTTTCATACTAAATGCCACATCAGAACATTTTTCATACTAGATGGGGGGAGTTGTACTAATTGTTGAAAAAATACATGTTCGTATCGTATACAAAACATACATAGCGGAAAATTAACGGATCTACTTCATTCGCAATTGATAACATGTATTATGTAAATTTCAGAATATAAGGATAAGAGAGTGTACATTGGTGCGATGAAATTCAGAACAAAAGATTAGAAGTACTCGAGAACACTTTTAATCTTCACTCCAATTCCACTTATACCCAAGAAGTGTGGTCTCTCAATCAGTTTCTATAAATATGTTCAAGGGAGTATTAGAGAGTGTCCAACACTCACATACAAACCATTTCATCCTCTTACAAAATTCTGTATGTTTCTCTCCTTATAAGTGATTATCTAATTGGGCTAGCCTCTTGGGCCATTCCAATTGGATTTTAGTATGTGGTTTGGAGTGGAACCAAAAGGAAACAAATAAGACACTAGCTCCAACAGGCCTTGGGCTTTTCTGTCAACTCTTGACAAGTCCAAAGTTACCATTAATTATATTTAATACAACTATATAAATATAATTGCACTCTAGGCCTTATTAATAAATTATATCCCAAGACTTTATTGTACATGCAACCCCTTCATAAAATATTCGTAGTAATACAAAATCATAAATGTAAACTACCACTTTGAAGATTACTACATCTTAATCCTTGAGTACCCAACTTAATTCTTTAAGTTATTCATTATATATTTATGAAATCCAATTTCATAAATATATACTTTAGTAACTCCTTACTAAAGTGGCTAGGCTTAACACTCTGAATAACCGAATCCATTAAACTTATCTCAAGAGAATATTTTATATCTCCGTTAAGAGATTATGAATTCCATTTTGAGAATATATGTTCCATCAACACTAAATGTGGCTATCCAACATACTAAGGTTTTGACCGTTACTTTAGATATCACTCTTAATATATCAAAGCAACCTACACTTTAATGATCAGATCCATTATTCTCTTAGGATTAAGAATTGATGTAAATAAAAGTCATGAGATTTATTATTCATTTGACTATCGTTAGGAGAATAATAAATCTCACAGTGGTCCAATTCAATATGTCTTAACTCTTAAAACATATCAACATACCAACTAGAAGTCTCCACTTGCATGATCAAGACAAATCATTTTAGTTGATATGTAATAGTCTTCGCAGATGAAATGCCTAATTTTATCACCGACTATGAACTAAAATTCTGAGTTTACAAAGAACTTATGACTTATATCTTCTATGACTAAATCACATAAATCACATACTATGCATCTTATGGACTATATGATAATGTCAAAATATTCATGTTATCATTATTTTAGATAATAATAAAACAACTTTATTAATTGCAACATTAAGTCATACATAATGTGATACATAACATCATACAATAAGATTTAAGGGCATTAATCCTAACACTAATGTGGCTAGCACTACTTTAGTTGAAAATTTGAATTTACCTACCTTGAAACACCCTAGACCGTATAAGTTGCAGTGGTTGAATGATTGTGGGGAGGTTAAGATAAATAAGCAAGTACTGGTTTCTTTTTCAATTGGGAGTTACAAGGATGAAGTACTTTGCGATGTTGTTCCAATGCATGCGGATCAGATATTATTGGGCAGGCCATGGCAGTTTGACAGGAAGGTCAATCATGATGGGTTCAAGAATAGACATTCTTTTGTAAAAGACAATAAAACCATTATTCTTGTACCGTTGACTCCAAGACAAGTGTATGAAGATCAAATGAAATTGAAAAGAGAGAATGAGTTGAAAAAAAATTGTGAGACTGAGAGTTCAAAAAAAGATGATGAGAAAGAGAGTGAAAGGAAAAAAGAGAGTGAACAGAAAAAAGAGAATGAAAAGAAAAAAGAGGGTGAAAAGAAAATAGAGAGTGAAAAAAATCAGAGAAAAACAAAAAAACAAGCGAGTTTTTATGCTAAGGCGAGTGATGTCAAGAGTGTTTTTTTATACAAACCAACTTATATTTGTACTCTTGTACAAAGAGACATGTTTTAATACTAACAAACTTGACAAATCTTTGCCTAGTGTTGTTATCTCTTTGTTGCAGGAACATGAGGATGTGTTTCCTAACGATTTGCCTAGTGGATTGCCGCCTATTAAAGGAATAGAGCATCAAATGGATTTTGTGCTAGGTGCGACAATTCCTAACCGACTAGCCTATAGGTAATCTGGAGGAGACAAAGGAACTTCAAAGGCAAGTTGAGGAGTTGCTGACCAAAGGACATGTGAGAGAGAGCATGAGTCTGTGTGCGGTGTCGGTGCTACTTGTGCCTAAGAAGGATGGAAGTTGGAGAATGTGTATTGATTGCAGGGCTATCAACAACATTACGGTAAAGTATAGACATCCCATCCCTTGGAGCTGCTAATTTCATACCAAATCAACTTTAATTTAGGCTTTTATTATTTAGTACGTTTTTTATATTTTCCTATTTTCAGTCATGTCTTATAAATAGCATGCATTCATTGTAATGGAGGATTATTGAATAAAAATCAGAAAAAAAAAAAAAGAAAAAAAAAAAAGAAAAAAGAAGAAGAAGTGAGGTTTTACTTCTTCTCTTGGTTCTTCAAGAACTGTGAACTTATTAGGGATTCTTTCTTATGGCGTTCAAATTTTATACCTTCGGTTCGTTATTTAGTTATAATCATTGGGTTGGGGTCTGTTACTTATACTTTTGGTTCGCGTTTCATTTATAAATGTTGGGTTAGAATTTCTTTCAAAATTTGAGTTTTAGCTTTCTTTGGCAAATATTCCAATATTATTTGTTGGGTCTCAAAGCGTGTCAATTGAGGTTTGCATCATATGGTCTATGATTGATAAAATTTAAGCCAACTTGCATGAAAGGACCTATTTTCATGATGTTTTTTGAAGATGATCATGGACTTTTCAGACTCTCTCTCTCTCTCATCATGGTCCATACCCAAGACCTTGTACATGGTAGTTAGGCTTCAAGGAGTGTTTAAAAGGCGCTAGTTTTAAGCTAATGGACTATACGTACATTTGGTTGCCACTTTTGTGTCAACAGTGGTATTTATATGACAAGTCATGTATCTAAATCCTTGGTATGGGTTTGAGATGTTACATATTTTGTCAAATATTAACAAGAGTTACACCAAGTATAAATCTATATATATAATAATAGGTGAAGCTGAGAGAAAATCCAATTAGATTTCAATTGGATTCTCAATTTTGCACCACTTGTCCTAACCAAAACTCAAAAAAAAATCTAATTAGATTATAAATTTGACTCCAATTTTGTGTCATGTATCTTATCTAAATTTTCTAATTTTTGTGCCCAAATAAATGATGCATTAACATTTAACACGGAAGCCAAGAAAACCACAATGATAATACTCATTGGCCTAAGCAAGAACATCTTACCTGCACACTTTTATGGAGATTATAAATTGGACTCCAATTTTGTGTCATGTATCTTATCTAAATTTTCTAATTTTTATGCCCAAATAAATGATGCATTAACATTTAACATGGAAGCCAAGAAAACCACAATGATAATGCTCATTGGCCTAAGCAAGAACATCTTACCTGCACACTTTTATGGAGATTATAAATTGGACTCCAATTTTGTGTCATGTATCTTATCTAAATTTTCTAATTTCTGTGCCCAAATAAATGATGCATTAACATTTAACACGGAAGCCAAGAAAACCACAATGATAATACTCACTGGCCTAAGCAAGAACATCTCACTTGCACACTTTTATGGGTGATCTCAATAGAGTCTGGAACTCTTCTAATCCCACAACCAGAACCAAGGAGTCCAACGAGAAAGACTATAAAAGTAAAACATCATCTCCTCCTAATTCCATATCGTCATCCCATGTCTCCTCCTCTCTCAACCTCTACCAACTAGATCCACACACTGCCCTCTCCTCCTCCTTACGGATTTCTCAGAGCAAGGCTAGGTTCAAACACAATGTTCAATCCCACTCTTCCTTGCTTCACACTCTCATACATTAGCGATTCATTGGCACCTCCAAGAAGATTCCAAGCTCAATGATCAGTTCTTATTTTTTAATAGTTTTTAGTGTGTCTGGATTAAGATTTTGTTAATTTGTTAAAAGTGGACAAAAATATAATCATATATATTATATTAAGTTGAAGTTCAATTTTAGAATTCAAATCAAATCAAATTAATTTCTAATTGTAGTTTAATTTTGTGCTATGTGTCCAATTTGATTTTTAAATGTTGGTGTTAAGTTACCTCCATTCATAATGCTCAATGTGGAAACTGAATCTACCAAGATAAACATCTTATTATTACAATTGTTAATATTTCCGTGCGTAAGCACGGACTACATGCTAGTTATATATAATGTGTAATAAAAATATATATGCCTGTTTTTTTAGCAGAAAATATGCCTAAATTTTCATCAAATAATTAATTTTATTCCATAATCAATTTATAAATCAAAAAGTAAATAATATATATTTGTAACATTGTGGTTACATAACAAGAATATTTATAATATCTAGTTACATAATAAGGAGTCCATTAATTTATGGTAAATCAATAGCCTAATAAAAACAAATTTCAAATATCAAATTAAGAAAAGAAAAAAAAAGAAAAAAGAAAAAATATATATATATATATGATGAATCAAATCAATAATTCAAATTGCTTAAAATTTCTCGTGGCAATAATATCAAATAAGAGAATCAATTTCAAAATACATATTCTAAGAAGGAAATAGAAAAAAAAAAAAAAATTATATTTTGTTCATGATTGTCAAAATTGAGATCCTAAGTAGGATCTATGTAAAGGTTATATGGATCGAATTGAGGATCGTAAGATCCTACTTTTCATTAAAAAAATCAAAATAACATTGGAAAATTGATAATAACTATCTAGGTTGAATAACAATTAGAATTATCTATGTAAACAAGTTAAAATTTAACATAGTGCAAGATTTCCACACACAAAAATTAACTAAAAGGCTTTAATACCTTTTTTGGTCCTACATTTTGGGCCATTTTGCACTTAGGTCTCCACATTTTTTGGGCTTCTATTTTGCTTATTAAAAATCAAAAATTATTTTCAATTTAGTCTATACTATCATCTCACAAATATAAATAGTCTACATGGTAGACAGAATGCAATGCTGGCACATTAGACACTAACATACCTAATAAAAATATATTACGCATTTTTTAAATGCCTCATCATCATTTTAATAAATAAAAACAGCCACGTCAAAAAATTTACACAAAAAAATTAAATTAAATTAAAAAACAAACCTTCAATCTAATTAAATTAACTCCTTCTTTTCTTTTTATTTTTACTTTTCCTAAGACATTCATATTCTTCCCCAAAGAACATGTTTGGCTTTTCTTTTCTTGCATTTTCTTAGCAACCAAACATGCAAAAACATGTACAAAACCATGATCAAAACCAAATTTAGATATAGCCAACCACTCATGATCAAACTCAACAAATTCTAACACAATCAACAAATTGATTTCCAATAAATAATCAAGCCCAAAAATTTGAACCCAACATACACCATCAGACCTTAAAAAAAACCCAGAAAACCCTCACTTGCAAACCTAAAAAATGCACAAAATCATTCAAATCAACCCTCCAAACCCATAAAAGATTAAGAGATAATTTGATGATTTTTTTTTTTTTTTCAATTTCAACTGATGATCTCTCTCTCAACGCGTAAAAGCTTTTCTAAGGGAAAAATGTCACTAAAGTCAACACCACAGAGATCTGCATCTTCCTCATTCACAAAATCAACACCAACCGCCAAAATAAAAAACATAAAATCAAACTTAATGTACTAACAACGGTATTAGTGTTGGATTCAGACTTGATCTAGGTGACGGTAGTCATCATTGCTTGATTCGGACCCAATCTCTACATCTTCTCTCTCAAGTTTGTGGGAGGAAAGCTCTTTTAAGCTTGTTCATGGAGGAGGGTACAAAGAAAGAGAAAGTGAGATAAGAGAAAGGAGATTTAGGTGGGGCTGAACAAAAAGAAGAGAAGACGGAGGGGGTGGGGATGGGGGTGGGTTGTCAAAAAAATTATAGAAAATGGGAGTAGATGTGGATTCTGTTGATGCTTGTTCTCGTGTATTGGGAATCTCTTTGTATAATATTTTATGTACATGAGTTCTAAGGGTTCTTATTGTGTTTTTGTGTTGTTGTTGTATTATGGGTTTGTGTTCTTGTGTTTAAATTTTTTGGATTTGTGTTTTCGTGTGTTCTTGTTCAAGATAAACCCAAATCTAAATATTCATGCTTTTTTTTTTTTAATTATGTTTATTTTTTTATTTTGTTAAAATTGATAAATTAATTTTATTTAAATTAGATACTGATGTAGGAGGAATTAGAGCGAATGAAATTAGTTTTAATGAAAATTTTACTAAAACTCCCAAAAATACCCATACATATTTAGCATTTTCTTTTAAAATAAGTATTGTCATAAAACGATTTCATTCTTTTCTCTCTATATTACTCCCAAATAAAATTACTTACTTTCCATTCTTTTCCATTCCATTATTTTAAGACATTCATTTCCATTCCTTTATGATCTATTCATTCCATTTCATTGTATTCCTTTATGAACTCCCAAATGAAGATGATTTACTTCCCAAACCAAATGTTGACACAACCCAACAAACCACTCATTTTATTTATTTATTTAAATCTAACTCCACTAATTAAAAAATGTAAATACACTCCTGGGGTTTCAATTAGTCCTTATAATTCCCTAAGGTTTCTATACCCGCCAAATTAATTCCTAAGGCTAACTTTTATAGACAGAAAATCACGTGACCATCATATGAACACATTAAGAAAATTCACAAGCTAATTTGTGTTACTGCTCATGTGATTTTTTTTCCATGAGAGCTAATAAAAATTAGTCATATAGGTCAATTTTGCAATATGCAAACCTCATGGACTAATAATGAAGATTTTTTTTTTTTTTTTTTTTTGATGGGAATAATGAAGATTTGAAACCTCATAAGGTGTTTTTGTAATTGACCTAAACTTTAGGGGATGTTTTTGCACTTAGGCCTTAAGCAAACTAAAGGCTAAATTACAATTTGCACGGTTTAACTTTGCTTAAAATTTAATTCAGTTCTTTAACTTTACTCTCATTCTATTCAGTCCTCGAACTTTTAACTTTGTTCAATTTAGTCCTCACATTAGTCTTTGTCAACATTGAGCCATCAAAGACCTTAAAAACGAAGTAGTTTTGTATTGAATAAAGTTGTAAACAATAGGACTTAGATTGATAGGAGAACTGAAATGAACAAAATTAAAAATTAGAAAAATAAAATTAGAGGACTAAATTGAGTTTTAAACAAAATTAAATACTGCAATTTGTAATGCTTTCTTCTTCCAAAAATAAAAAGTAAACTAAAACCTTAAAAGGAGCTAAGTGTTGAGTTAAGCTCAAATTCCGTGGCCATTGTCGATTGATTTAATTCTAAGCGGCCAACACAAGTATGTGTGAAGGTTCAAATAGTGTGTAAAACACCTATGAACGTTTAGACCCCCAATTCACAAATTACCAACACAAGCTTATAATCAAACAATGTATGTGCGGAATATGAAAATAAAATAAAATAGAATTGGTAAAACAATCTAAACCGAAATTAATCACAACCACAGCAGTAATTAAAAGGAAAAGATTAAGGGAAGAGAGATGCAAACACAAAAACAACACAGCGATATGTTATCGAAGAGGAAACCGAAGTCCTCGGCGAAAAACCTCTTTTCCGCCCTCCAAGCGGTTAATAATCCACTAGAGAATAAAGTTGGGATACATGAATAGTAGAAGACCCTCCAAGCCTAATCTACACAGTGAACCTAAGCCCTCCAAGCTTCTTGCTCCAATAGAGTTACACCGAACCTTGTCTTCTCTAGCTTACCGGATCTCGCAATCGCCCATTGCATCAACCAAAATGAATTGGTCCCTTCTGAACTACTTCCTAAGCACCAAAATACCTCTTTACAGATATGGGTATGATGAGATAAGAATTTGGTTAATGTACCTCTCAAGGATATATTAATGGAGAGGGTGAGAGTAGAGGAATTTGGAGAATCAAATGATGAAGATTGTGGATGAGTCAATTTTGTTTTTCTCTAGGGTTTCTCTCTCAAAATTCTCTCTGGAAGCTCTCAACAATATGTGGGTATAAGGGTATTTATAGTAGGGTGTGTATGGAATGCGAAGAGTCAGTTTTTTAACAAACAGGGTGTTCTAGCGACTCGAGCTCGCGACTGGAATGAGTTGCGAGCTAACGGCCTGGCCAGACTAGAAGTTTTGTCCTGTAGTGCAACAGCTGGCGTGACTCTTCAGCTCCCCTACATGCTTCACATGTGTGCCACCTTTGGTGACTTGCTAGTCGCGAGCCAATCGCGAGATCCAGTCGCGAGGCCTTTCTTGAGTGCACACTCTTGAGCTTTTCTTCACACTCTCTCACACACTACCCTTACATGATTCTCACCTAAATACAGGGTTTCTAAATGCTGAATTACAAGAAAATTTGGCACGAAATAAAGCCAACAAAATGATTGAATAAATACAACCTTACAATCTCTCCCTTTAGCTATTCCGTGACAAAACCCTAGAACAAACTCTAGACTTAACATGTGAGTTGAGAACAGTTGAACAAAACTTACTCACACCTAACTCTAGAATATGTGAAGCTCTTGAACCATACAAACAAGTATTTCCTGAAAACAACAACACAATACGAACATTGAAAGCAGAAAACTTGAAATGCATATAGAGCAAGCACAATGCAATCAAGCAAAAAGGAATGAAACAATAAAGCATGGCTTGACCAAAACATGAACAATCACTACAAATAGTGACCACAATGATCATTCACATAAGGAATGAACATCCGGACATGCAAGCTAATAAGCTCAATGCAAAGTATAATTTGCATGTCCAACACTCAACCAATATAACAACACAAGGTAATTGTTGAGGATATAAAATCCAACAAGGGCACAAGAGTGATGTACTTAAAGAAATGCATAACATTAACAACAAGTACTAAGCTACAAAGCATGGGTACAAAGTACAAGTACTAAATAAACAACTGAAATATATAAACCAAAGTACCAAAAGCTTTAAACAGTAGCACAATGTAAATACTAAGAGTTATAAAAACTAAAAAGAAATAAACTAAAACCAAGACAAGACAAAAGTAAAGTATGTGTGTATGTGTCAGTATTCTTCTTCTGAGCTCACACAACTCCCCCTTTCAATATGCATACTTCCCATTCTTGTGTTGCTCTCCCCCTTACCCCCTCTTTGGCACGAATAGCTAAAGGCTGTCCTCCAGCTTTTGTTGAATAGCATCTAACTGTGTCTCAATGGCAGTGAGACGCATTTGAACTTGATTGTTGGTGGAGTAGAGAATCCATTCAAATCTGGAAATACGCTGATACAGACCCTCAATTAAAGTGCTTATTATGTCAGCTTGAGAGCTAGGATGTACAGGCTGAGTGCTAGTTGTTTTCTTGAAGAGATATCGTGGATAATGGTCGAAAATGTGTCAGTATTTTTCCAACTGTTGGTGGACGAACTCCTTCAAGGACCATGATCTTCATGAGAAGACTACAAAAAGGAAGACATGTTCGTGCTGCCGATCGAGCTGTTGTTTTCCCAATGGTCTGAAAAATGTGGTCACAAATGTTAATCGGAACTCCGGTGATGAGATCACATAAAAATTGCACTCTCCTAAGGTTGATGAATGCAATGTTCGAGAGTGGATATAGGTTGAAGAACATGATCAATTTGAGAGTTGTCAGATCAGGTGCAAACTTTGCTGTTCCAATGGACATGCCTTTGGATGAAATTTCATGATCTGGCCCAAGAATTTGAAGAATATCTTGAACCTTAGGAAGTCTGTCATCATATGGAGTGAGGTCTACATTTGCCGGTCTATTGATTCGAAGAACCTTTGCAATGTAGTCTGGATTGATGCTGAAGTCCTTTCCTCATACCCAACACTTCAACTCAACTCCTATGTATCTAGCATTTGAATAGAACTCCTTAACCAATTCATCAATCGGGTCCTCGAAGTTCCCGAACAAATCAGCCCAATATTTTGCTTCAAAGATTCTTGGAATAAATGTTGTTCTCAAGGTATCAAACTTTACAACCCTTTCTACCACAGTAGGAGCATCTACAAAAATGCTTGAGAAAGTTTGTAAATCGAGCGGAGTCTTGAATCTCTCACTGTTTGAAGCTTGAGACGAATGTCGAGTCTGTTTTGAAATGGATGTTGGAACATCAGTTACAGGCTCTTTTCCTCGAGAGGAGCAACAAGACATCTGTAAAATAACATACAACAGAGATCCAAGTGCAAATCCACAAGACACAAACATAAACTTGATTAGATCCAAGTTAGTCCATGAAATAAACACACCTTGTTATTTAGAAAGACATATCACTCAAACATGGTAAATGAACCAAGTATGCAGTATTTAATCATGTATTTAAGCATGAGCAACAAAGGTGCATGTGGTGCGCAAATGTGATGAGTGTGCAGGCACAGCTAAGCACAATGTAATCAATGAAGCACAAGTAACTGTCTTTGAGACAATTTACTATGAGCATGATCTGAACAACATAGTACAATCATGATATACTACTCAAAAATGAGGAACATACACGAAAACATGTATATCAAGCATCATATTATCAATGTCAACAATAACCATTGAACAAACTCAATCAAAAATACCCAAACCATATTCGAAACTCATGTTTTTCAACAACTCAACAAAAACACAAAATCCAAGCATTTACAGGTTATAAACATGTAATACTATGAGAAAAATGAAGAACCCATACCTTTTCTTGAAGATTGATGAAGAGATGATGAAGAAAATGGTGGATTTTTTAGTGAGGACACGGTGAGTTTGTGAGAGAGATGAACGGACAAGACAATGAACAGTCAAAATGTTCGAGGGAAAACTGAAAAGATTTTAAAAACTGTCCTTAAAGCGCAAAACACGCGATTTTTGCAACTGACCTGAGTCGCGAACAAGTCACCAATGCAAGTCGCCAGAAACCTTCATGACAAAATTTTTGAAAAATTGTCAAAGTGTTTTTCGGGACCGGAAGTTCCACCTGCAAGTAAGTTGCGACGAGAGTCGCCAAACTTTCTGAGTACCCCTCACAACTGAAGCTTCCACTCGCGAAAAAGTTGCCAACATGAGTTGCGAATATTCCAAAAACCCAGATTTTTGAAATTTTTCTAAGTCTTTTTCGCAACTGGGACTTTGACCCTCTAGAGAGTCGCGAAAACCTTCTGAGTAAGCTCGCGACTGGGGCATGTGACTAGCTTGACCCGCGAGGCAAGTCGCCAAAACAAGGTTGCACAGTTTTTGAAATTTTTTGAAATTTTTCAAAACAAAAACACTTTCCAAAACAATTAAAACACTCAAAAATCTTTTTGTGTTTGATCAACATATAATTGAGCATGTGCAACACATTTAATCAAGTACAATCACACAAATGAATAAGACATTCATTGCACATAGATATGTGTGATGTGTGTGAGTACCAAAGATGAGACAGTCCTTAGTCTAATGTGAAGCTTCAATGATCAATTCAACCAAGGCATACACAATTAGCACTAGGAAAAGTGACATATCTCAATTATAGAAATATGCATATATGACCTCCCACAAAACTTGATAACATAACTTTGAAACTTTTCATTTGGCTCCATATACATCATATCATCTTTTTGAATCATTACATCTTATTTTGAGATTGATGCCTGAAATTTTTGATATTTCGATTTGATGAGTAAACCTTTGGCTTTTTGGGCATCATACATTTTATTTTAAGTCACTTTCACTTTTTCCTAGTCAAATACTAGTATGTGTAACGGCTTTTGCAGCTCATTATCTCTTTTTATTTTGAGATTTACATTTGTTAAGCTCTTTAAGCAACAACAACAACAACAACAAAAAAAAAAAAAAAAAGTGGGAAGATATATAGGCACAAGTCTATGCAAGTTTCAAGATCAACAAAACCATTGACTAATCATTCATGACAAGTTTGAAGATCTATTTACAACAGTCAAATAGATTTCAAGATTTTTCCCACAATGATATGAGTGCATAAAGAACAAGCTACGCTCGTAAATGCACAAAGCCATTATTTCAAAGGTACAAGGCAAAACATGCTAGTGACAATACACAATAATGTTGATCAAACTTTTTGGATTTTTGACACAAAACAAGAAAAGATTGACCAAAAAATGTAAAAACATTCAAAGCAAAAATGCAAACAAACACAATTTTTCAGCACATGCTGGAACAATTAACAAAAGCACACAACCAATCAAAGTCACAAAGCATAGGAAGAATTAATGCATGGACATGTTGTAATGCTTATGCATGAGTACCCCTTTTCACCCACATGGCACGTGCGTTTGGGGTGATATCCCTAAAGGATTGGGTACTATTGTTTTGGCTTTCAAACCTTTTGTTGAAGCTTGTCAAGCAGGCAGTGAATGCATGCTTCTCCCCCTTTCGGTTGCTTGGGGTTCCCTTTATCATTTCTTTGTCCACTTGGCCTTTGATAGTTTCCATTCTTTAATGCTCACAGCTTACAACAATTCGGTTTGGTGTGTCCTTGAATTCCATAGTGATGGCAGAAATGTTGAGTTCTCGGACATCTTTATGACTTTGGAAGTGATTTCCCTTGAGCCTTAGGTTTGACCACTGATTGGTTAGGAGGCTTAGTCAAAAACCGTTGGTCAGTCACATTCCGCTTCTTCTCCGGCTTCACTTTCTCAACAACTAAAGTTTCTACCACTGGTTCCTTAGCTTTCACAAACTTCATATCTTTGGACACTTTGACACTCGAACTGCTATCTCCAGTGTATCCCAATCCACTTTTGTCGGAGAATGGTTTTTGACGAGCAAGTACATCATCAAGCTTTTTGGAGGAAACCCGCTCTACTTTAGCATTTGCTTGAATCACCTCAAGCTGAAGGAATTTTTGAGTAAGCTTCAGTTAACTCTCCGTTCAGCGTCTCCATTTCACATTTGGTCTCCTTGTATCGCACTAGAAGACTTCTATAATCTTCCTCTGCCGTCTTCATCTTTTTAATGGCTGCGTTAGCAACTTTTGCATATTCACCGGTCTTCTCAAGGAGGGAATTGTATGTCTCTTGCAGTCCCACTGTTCCTTCATCTCCCTCATCATCAGATTCCTCTACTATCCCTATTGACTCCAATTCAGTGTGCTCACCAAGCTCTTCCACTAGCATACTCAAATCATCTGAAGATTCTACTGGAGTAATGGTCATGAATGTAGAGGAGTTTCCCTCTCCATCACAGCTTTCATCTGAATCTGAATCAGAGGAGTCAGAATCACTAAATTGGTGGCATACACCTTGCCCTTCCTTCTCAAACAATTAGGACACTCTTTCTTGAGATGTCCATGTCCATTGCATTCGAAGCATGTGATTACTTGAGAGGATTGAGACTCCTTCCTATCTTTCCTCTTGGAATCCTTTTTCTCATTTCCGAAACTTGGGAATTTTCCATTTTCAGCAAATTTTCCATTCTTCTTGAACTTCAAGAACTTTCGAAAATTCTTCACAAGATATGCCACATCTTTATCGACCTCATCCTCATCCGATGATTCGTGATCTTCCACCCTCTCATTAATAGTCTTAAAAGCAAGGGATTTGCTCTTCCTTTGTGAAGGTAGAGACAGCTCATATGTTTGAAGTGAGCTAATTAATTCTTGAACTTTGATATCATCAAGGTCCTTGCTCTCTTCAATTTCAGTGACCTTTGCACAGAAGCTCTCCAGCAATGATTGAAGGATCTTTCTCACAATTTTTTAACCCTCCGTCTCCTCACCCAAGTTGAACTTGCCAATAACCACCTCATTCAACTTGCCATAGATTGAGTCGAATGACTCGTCGTCACTCATTTTCAACTCTTCGAATCAAGTGGTTAGCATCTGCAACTTAGTATCCTTCACCTTCTTCGTTCCTTCATAGGTGGTCTCCAATATCTGCCATGCCTCCTTGGCAACTGTTACGTGAGAAATCCTGTGAAACTCATCTGGAGAAACACCACAAAAAATAGCATTTAGTGCTTTGCTGTTTGCATTTGCTGCTGCAAGAGCCGTCTTATCCCATGTGGATTTAGCGGCCTCTGGCCCAGTCCATCCTACATCTACAGCATCCCAAACAGTTTCATCAATTCAACACAAGAATACCCTCATCCGGACTTTCCAAAAGGCATAGTTGCTACCATCAAAATATGGTGGAGCATTTAGAGATTGAGACCGATCCATCTCAAATGGGGTCAAGGAGCGCACTAAGGTAATTAAACCACAGCAAGTGCACCTGCTCTGATACCAATTGAAGGTTCAAATAGTGTGTAAAACACCTATGAATGTTTAAACCCCCAATTCACAAATTACCAACACAAGCTCATAATCAAACAATGTATGTGCGGAATATGAAAATAAGCTAAAATAGAATTGGTAAAACAATCTAAACCAAAATTAATCACAACCACAGCAGTAATTAAAAGGCAAAGATTAAGGGAAGAGAGACACAAACACAAAGACAACACATCGATGTGTTATCGAAGAGGAAACCGAAGTCCTCAGCGAAAAACCTCTCCGCCGCCCTCTAAGCGGTCAATAATCCACTAGAGAATAAAGTTGGTATACATGAATAGCAGAAGACCCTCCAAGCCTAATCTACCCAATGCACCTAAGCCCTTCAAGCTTCTTGCTCCAACAGGGTTACGCCGAACCTTATCTTCTCTAGCTTACCGGATCCCGCAATCGCCCATTGCATCAACCAAAATGAATTGATCCCTTTTGAACTGCTTCCCAAGTACCAAAATACCTCCTCACAGATATGGGTATGGTGAGATAAGGATTTGGATAATGTACGCCTCAAGGATATATCAATGGAGATGGTGAAAGTAAAGGAATTTCAAAGGATGAAGATTATGAATGAGTCAATCTTGTTTTTCTCTAGGGTTTCTCTCTTAAAATTCTCTCTAGAAGCTCTCAACAATACATGGGTATAAGGGTATTTATAGTAGGGTGTGTATGGAATGCAAAGAGCCAGTTTTGTAATAAACAGGGTGCTCTAGCGACTCGAGCTTGCGACTGGAACGAGTCGCGAGCTAACGGCCTGGCCAGACTGGAAGTTTTGTCCTGTAGTGCAACACCTGGCGTGACTCTTCAGCTCCCCTGCATGCTTCACATGTGTGCCACCTTTGGTGACTCGCTAGTCGCGAGATCTAGTCGCGAGGCCCTTCTTGAGTGCACACTCTTGAACTTTTCTTCACACTCTCTCACACACTACCCTTACATGATTCCCACCTAAATACAGGGTTTCTAAATGCTAAATTACAAGCAAATTTGGCACGGAATAAAGCCAAAAAAATGATTGAATAAATTCAACCTTACAACGTGTAAATCTGCAACATTCTCTCTCTCTCAACCAAGAGTCGAGCCCCTTTTTTTTTCTTCTTTCTTGCAATTTCTTTTGCTTTCAATGAACAACCCGTTTGGTTGCTAAGAAATCGCCATTAAAAAAAAAAAAAAAAAAAAACCTTGATATTCAAGACCCAAAAAACTTTGTTTAATGGTTATTGTTAACAGTGGATATCGGTACGGTCAAAGAACTAAAAAAGGGACTGATTACCAGTTTTATGGTCCAATCGAGGTTTAACCAGTGGTTGAATTGATGACGTAATAAATATTTTATTTAATAATTTTTAAATTATAAAAATATATAGTATTGCCAATTAGTTATGTGTATATTTAACTTTGATAATGTTAATAAGTTTTTATAATTTTGATAATATTAATAATTTTACGCACAACTTATATAATAAATATTATTTAAATCTTAAAAGTAAACTACTACATCTGTTCACAAATATTTTTAAAAACCTCCATGATAAATTGATAATATATATATATATATATATATATATATATATATTAATAGGTAAAACTGAGAGAAAATTCAATTAGATTTCAAGTTGGAATTCAATTGGAGCCTAATTTTGCGCCACATGTCCTATCTAATTAAAATTTTTAAATTTTTGTGCCAAGTGAGTTAATTCAATGTAAAAATTGGATTTCAATTAGAGTTTAATTTTGCGTCATGTGTCCCATCTAATTTAAGTTTTTAAATTTGTGTACCAAATGAGTTAATTTAGTGTACAAAACGAGAAGTCCAATATAAATAAACCATAAAATAACCTAATCATATATTTAACTATATATATATATATATATAATTAGAGTATGAGAGATTTTGAATGATTTTATATTTATGAGCCATTTTTGTTTGTAAACTAAAAACAATTCAAATTTATAAGTCATTTATGTAATATACCATGATTATGTACGGTCCATTACTAACTAGGTAATATATATAATATATAAACTAAAGTTTAGATAAAATTCAATTAGAATCAAGATTGGATTTTGATTTTGTTAGCTTTCCATACAAATTAAATTTTTTAGATTTTTGCTGTTACTTTTTCTCTAAACTAATGAACATATTTTTTATACTATTTCTATTAAGATATTTTGTATGTGAAGATATTGAACATAATAAACTGTAATTGAGCTAAACGTTCTCATGCATCTATCCCCATTCAATTTAGGAGATACTATTTGACCAATTTATTATTTTATTTTGTGTTGCATATAGTAGAATTTCACAAATAATAATTGTAAACTAATATTGTATATGTAGTATCCAATAATAATTTTCAAAATTATATAAGTAGAAGCAATATAATGGGAAACTTAGCATAACCAACATCATGAAAATTGCAAGGAAAAACTATTTTAATACTTCCAAATGTCCTAGTTGAACTATATCCTATATGTTTAATAACTCAAACTAACATCAATAGCACCATTATAATTCATCGCACGGGTTACATACTAGGTGCGGCTTCTATCCAATGTCTATGACACTAGACCCGTTGCAATCATGATATGTGTCCAAATAATGGATACATGTCATGATCGCAACGGGTTTAGTTCACTGGAGGCACTAAACAGAAAGCTGCGCCCTTACATACTAGTAGTAATGTAAGTAGGTCTACTTGATTGGGATCAATTAGTGCAACACGTGTCTAAAAATATTGTAAACTAGTCGCTAACCCATGCGATGCACGAGAAAATTTTGAATGTATTGTTTAACTAATTTCTTCCCAACGCAATTATTGAAATAAATTTGTAGCATTTTCACAGTGATCAAACATCTTCTTTTCTATTTCAGCACTTTTGTTGTATCCAAATAGAGAATCACACTAAAAAATTATTAAACCCATCCCAAAGCCTATAATTCTCAAAGTTAAAAGAGAGTCCTAAATTTCATTTAATTCCATTAACTGCTTAAGTCAATAAGCACATTGGTATGAATAAAAAAATGAATGGTGTCCGTGTCTATTTAATTATCAACCATATATCTGTTATAGCAATTAAGGTGATTTATAAATTTCAACCAGTTTGTTTTGTAACACCTTTTTTTTTTCTTTTTCTTTTTTTAAGATATATACCTAATAGAATGACTTTTATTTAGAAGTAAAAAACTATATACAAAGGTAAAGACCTGGGTACACTGCCCCAGCTAGTTCGTTAGCCATACAAATTAAGAAGAAAAAACATACAAGGCTTCCCTCTGAACCAACTAAACAAAAGACCCTTCTACATTTGCTTGAGTGGCCGAGAGCATTTGATATGTCACTAGCAATGCTAGAGCTACATCCAAAATGACTTTAGGTTGTGTTTGAACTTTCTCAAAGTATGCTTTGTTTCTTGCATTCCAAATTGCCCAAGTCATTTTGGCCCACAGTTCTAGCTCCTTCTTTGTTTTGTAACACCTAATTTACTGTAATTAGTAAAAATCTTAAGAAGATTCAATAGAAAGTAGGAACACATTGATATCACTTTAGTTATTAAAAAAAGTCTCAAATGATGACAATTATAAAACAAAATTCTTCTCAATGAGTTTATAATTAGACATATCTATCGTAGAAGCAAGCATATATGATGTCTTGGAAATAAAATTGATAGCCTTCTTCATGGACATACAAGGCCCCAGATTTTTGGGTTTTACATTTTACCAAAAAAATAAACATTCTTAAGGAATATTATAGAGACAAATCATTATGATCTATTGCAATTCAGAATCATTTGGAAATGATTTTTTTTTTTTTTTTTTACTTTAAATTTAAAAAACATAAATTATACATAGACATTTGGATATTGTACTTCCATATGGATATCTAACAATTTCACTAATACAAATCTGCAAAAAAAAAAAAAAAAAAAAAAAAAAAAAAAAAAGGGACAAAGTGTTATCATACAACCACAATTGAATTGAAGGATAGTCAAATTAGCATGTTGTGTCCCAAGAGTCAAGATATCACATAATCTAAGAATTGTATAAATATTGGACTAATAGATGCATTCATATCAATCTTTGTCAAAAATATATAAAGTATCTGGAATATGCATTATGCAGTAGAAAAATGTAGTTATAATACATTTGAATTCACCAACAATTATCATTTGAATAATTGCATTGACTTTATAGTTTTTATTTATTTATATCATGTACTATATGCATAGATGTCTAAAAATATGGTAGGGGAGTAAATCAAAAACTAAAATGGGATGAAGAAGCTCATTTGACAATCCCAACTCTTTTTTACAAATCAAATAGAAGCAGCAAATTAAAAGGAAGCAAATTGCGTGATGCTGATCTTGCCTATTTATCCATCTTTGGGTGTTTAGAACTTTTCTCTAAACCTACACATCAATCATTATGATTAACCTATCACTGATTGTAATTGGTAAAAAATCTAACAGCCCACAAGGATTTAACCATATGCCAAAAGAGTAACTTTGGTTCCACCCACGGGCAGCTTTACTTTGTTTAACCCAATTGTAGTGTTTTTTTTTTTTTTTTTTTTTTTTTTTTTATATATATCCTAGAACTTTTTAAGAACACAGGCTAATCCAATAAGTTTTTCATATAAATTTAACCCAGCATGAGATCAAAACTCTAACAGTGCTTGCAAATCAAGAGGCACAAAACCAAAGTCTTATAAATTTAATTTATAAAACCAAAATCAGCAAAATAAATCTCAATACAAACCATGACAGAGCAAATAATAACAAAAGTAAATCTCAACATACATGTAATATTTAGAAATGAGTTCAAAGGCTTACATATGAAGGTTTGGAATATATGTTCCTTCCACGTCATTGCACACCACAGCTACCTTTTCAGGTAGAACATTTTGTCCACTATTTTCTGAAGACCTGCTTCAAAAATTGTCACAAAATTAGGCTTAAAACCTGATGATAAACTCCTTAGTCTATAAATTCAAATATACAGTTGCCCCAAAAATCAACTGGAGGGAAAAGAATTGCACACACACAAAAATAGGGCAGACATACTTGACATCTAGCTGGCATTTTTCTAAAGCTGATAACTCATAATTAGACTTTGATTTACAATTTGGGCAATAGTAATCTACATTCTCCAGATCCTTTAAACCATACACAAGTCAGTGAGTAAACAAATATATGACAGAAACAGAAATTAACATCACAATTCATAAATCAAGTATATTAAGCACACCTTGAAAAGCCTGCTGGAAATATTCTCACACTCAGCATGCACCCAAACATTACAACCATCACAACACACCTAATCAACATCTTTGAATTCATTGAATTGTTTTTTAAAAGGAAAAAGAATAGGAAAAATTATAAACCTAATTCAGATTTGCAGGTAATCTCACCCAATTACCGAAAAAGAATGGTCTGATATTGAGGCCGAGAAGGAGAATCTAATAATTAGAAGAACAGAGACAGAGATTGAAATTCCACTATGTTCCAGAAATTTAATGCTAAAAATTCTAGAAATTTTCAATCAATGCAAACAAATAAAGAAAGGAATAAACTACAAATTTTTTACTAATATATTGTTGTGGCAAAGTTTCTGAGAAATAGTTTGGTACAAATCAGTTGATGAATGAAACAAAATCACTCACTATCTCTAAAAAATCATAATTTTTCAACCAACACAAACAAACCCATATTGCTCCTTTAATAGAACTCATTGTACGAAACAAAAAATTGGTTTATAGAAAGTTATTCAAAATAGTGTGCAGTGCAGATTTTTGAGACATTTTATCAAACACACATCATGCATTATTATTGCAACCATTCCTTGCATATAATGTGATCAAAGAACTACATTGCTGTCAGAAGAACTACCTAGAATTTCAACAATAATAGAATACCATAATACCTCCAAAACATAGCCAAATAACAATTTCAACAATAACCGACTCTAATCAAGAGTATAGTCGAAACAGACAACACAATAGTTATAGTTCCAAAGCCACACACAAAAAAGCGTCGTTTCCAATTCTCTCAAAGAAAAAAAAAATACAGCGTTTTGAACTCTTAGGTAGCACATAAACCAAAAGTCACCTCTTTTCATGTTTTAATAAAACAATTCATCAACAGCAACATAAATCTATAATATAAAGAGCTAGAATTTCCCAATTCAATATAATTGAAGAAAGAAAACCTTGGATTTGAAGTGTGACCGCAGGTCAACCTTGCAGACCATCAAGAATTCTGGCTTCTTCATCATTGTACCAGGTTCCTTTCCTTGGTTTGTCAGATGGACAGTAAGGTGAACTCTGAGAGGTAAAGATGATGGGTCAATCGTTTCCCAACATATCCGATCAGCTCTTCCTTCTTTCTCATCCTAAGTTTTGGATTTTGATTTTGGATTTTTGGGGGAAGGAGAAGGTTTTGATTTTTGGAGGGAAAGAGAGTTTTTGAGGAGGGAGAGGAATGGTCGTATATGTTGCCCGTGGTTTTGCCATGGTTTTGATTAGGATTTAGGTTTTTGTATTATTGGGTTTTAGAAAATAAAAAAAATCAGAATTTTTGTTTGTTTTTTTTTTTTTTAAATAATGCTGATGTGAAAAATTGTGAGAGTTTCAAAGATTTCGGTTTTATACTTCTACTACATACATTCAAACCTAAATAATTTAGTATATTTAAGCATATAGTATCCAATATCCCCTAAAAATTTTAAACATTAGTCTCTTCAAATCACATCAAGTATGTACTTCCATTCTCCAATAGACCACTTGAAGGAACATATGAAATGAGCAACCACCACTTTTATTACTTTCATTGTGTTCAAATGAGTTTGAATGAAGGGAATTCTCTAGAATGCTTCACTATTTTGCATGCAAAAATGCAATATCTTCAAAACCATCCAATATCTTCAAAGCAATTAAAACTTGACTTACTTTGAGCAAGAAGATTGACATAAAAATCTAAACTTAGTGTACTTGTCGTAAACTTGGTGTACTTGTCATTAACTAACAAACATCATTTAGAAAATAATAACAATTTATTACAATGGAAATTATTTAGAAAATAGTGCAAATATATCTAAATGAATTGGTATAACATCATTGTCTAAACATTTGGGACTAATCTTTAAAGTCGAGTCAGTACATTAAAGAGGATATTCATCAAGGGTTTGTTGTAAATAATATTTTGATGGGACCTTTGTTTTACATTGGTTAGATTAGGCTTGGAGGGTCTCTTGCTAACCCATATATCCCAACTGATTGTCTAGTGGATCGATTTCCGCTTGGAGTACGGCAGAGAGGTTTTTCGCCGAATTCTTTGGTTTCCTCTTCGATAACACATCGGCGTGTTATCTTGTGTTTGCATCTTTCTTCCCTACTCTTTTACATTCCATTTTACTACTGTATTGTTTTGATTATGGATTAGAGTAGCTTGTTTGTTCATCCACTTGCTTTTACACTATTCTGCACTTAGTATTAAGTTAGTGTAAAATCAATTGAGCCGTAACTTTAATTTTGAGGTCTAAACAGCTCTTGTGTTTTCAATACATTTTCGATCTTTCAATTGGTATCAGAGTGGGTACACTTGTTGTGGTTTAAATACCTAAGTGTGATCCTTGACCCCTTGTGTTTTGCCATGGATAGTGTTTTGTATGCTTCTATGGATGTTTGTGAGTGTAACATGCCATGTGTTTGTGAAAATGCCTCTATGAGTGTTAATCCTCATAATTGTGATGACATGTTACTTGAATCTATGGGTGTTGTTGACAAACTCTTGAAGAAAGGAGCTAAGAAGTTTCAAAAGAATTTGAGCAAGTTAATTTGTGAAAATGATGATTTGATTGCTAAGCTCAATGAATCTAATAAATTGGTTGAAAAATATAAGAAGCTTGCTGAAAATTCTCTTGAAAAGATGAAAGAGTTTGAATGTTTAAATATGGACTTGGATGCTAAACTTGTTTTGTCTAACAAACTTGTTGAGGAGCTAAAATGTGAAAATAAATCTCTTAAAATGCATGCCAAGTGTTTGATTGCTGAACCTGTTGCTAAAAACGAAGATAATATATATTGCAATCATGTTGTGGTGCTCGATTTTGTGCCTAATGTGAGTTCTATCTCTAAAGACAAATCGGTGTACATTCCTCCACACAAAAGAAACCAAAAAGTGAAGAGAAAGGCTCTTAAGCCTAAGCCTCTGTTTAGGTGACAATCTAAGGCTTTGGATGGATCTAAGTTTGTTCCAACTTGCCACCATTGTAGTGTGAGTGGTCATATAAGACCTCAATGTCATAAGTTGAAGAGAGAACAAAACCATGTTACTAGATCCCTTCCCAAAAGGCCTAGTGGACCTAAACACATTGTTTGTCAACATTGTAGTGCCCTTAGTCATCTTAGACCTCATTGCTCTAAGTTTCAAGCTCTTAAAAGAATCAAATAAAAAGAGAAACTTGAGCTTCATGGAAGTTGTGCTAAAAATGGTAAACCAGATTTGAGTGAAAATAGCATGTTGTTAAAGAAAGTGTTTAATGCTCTTAACTCCTTGTCTATGTGCATCTCCGGTTCTCATTCTTCCAACTCTCGTCTCACTTCTCATAAGACACTCATTCCAAAAAATCATTCTGTTTGGATGAGGAAAGGTTCCTATGGTTGAGCTTTTGCTCTTTTGGTCCTTGATCTAATTCTTTCGATCTTTGTAGGACCCTTCATGCATTAGATGCTTCATTGTCATGCATTTGTGCATCATGCATCTCTTCATATGCATTGTTTTGTTTTTATTTTTTATCTTAACTTTTGTCTTTGTTTTGTGTGTGTAAAAAATCCAAAACTATATAAAAAGTGAAAAATTCAAAAAGTTTGATCGTATATGTTTGAGCACATATCTCATGTGAGTTTGGCCTAGTACCTTCATACTAATGGCGTAGTGCATTTACAAGCTTAGCTTGTTTTGTATGCACATATATCTATGTGGGAAAAATCTTGAAAACTATGTGTGTTTGTTGTAAATAGATCTTCAAGCTTGTCATAAATGATTGGTCAATAGTCTTGATGGTCTTGATACTTGCATAGACTTGTGCCTATATATCTTCCCACTTTACTTTTATGTTTTTGCTGAAAGAGCTCACCAAATGTAAATCTAAAAATGAAAAAGAGATTATGAGCTGCAAAAGCCTGTCTCACATACTAGTATTTGACTAGGAAAAAGGGAAAGCGACTTTTTAATTTGAAATGTATGGTGCTCAAAAAGCCAAAGGCTAATTCTAAAGGTTGAAATATCAAAAATTTTAAGCACCAATCTCAAAAAGAGATGTATTATCCAAAAAGGATCAAATGTTGTGATTTATGCAGAAGCCAAATGAAAAGCTTCTAAGATTTGTAATCAATTTGTGGGAGGTCATATATGTTCATTTCTATAATTAAGATAGACCACTTGATTTAGTACCAGTTGTGTATGACTTGATTGAATTGATCATTGAAACTTCACTCTGGTCTAAGGACTATTTCACATTTGATACTCACACACAACACACAAGTCTAATGTTCAATGAATATCTATTTCATTCGTGTGATTGTACATGTTCAAATGTGATGTGTGTGTGCTCAACCATATGTGGTTCAAACCAATAAGATTTTTGTTTTTTTTTTTTTTTTTTGCTTTTGGAAGTGATTTGTATCACCTATGTTTTTCAAAGTTTTTATAGTGTTTTTTTGTGAAAAAACATGTTTTCTGGGTGTTTTCGTAACCTATTTCATGTATAGGCTCAACTGGGAGTTAAATAGTCCAATTTTAAAGTTTTTTCAGCTTTAGACAGAGACTTTCGCAACTATTTCGTGAGTGTCTCGCAAGTAATACTTACCTGCGAAAAATTTCGCGAGTAACTTTGCGAGTAAGCTTCCTGCAAAAATTTCGTGGGTCTCTTGTTTTAAACGTCTCCCATCCTCTCCCAAACCCCTATTTTAATGCTTCAACATTAAAACCGAACTAATTTCAAGTGTTTTAAATTTCATAAGCATCTCTAAGGTAATCTTTAACTCTTTTCATCAATTCTGATCCTTAGATTATGTTTTTGGGGATTTTATGTTCATAGTTGGGATTTTCTCAAATGGGAGTTGGAAAACTTATTTTTTGTCAATCTTTTTGATTTGGCTTTGTTTTAAATGATGATTTTCTTTGGATATTGGCCCCTTGTGGCAAAAATAACATGTATTTAGGCAAGATTTTCATATGTTCATGCATTGTTTAACATACATGTGTAGTGTGTGCACTCTAAGTGTTTGATAAATGCCCAAATGACATTTTCTCGTTGTTTTGGACTCCGATGAGTACCAAAATTTGTGGATCACCATAATTATTCATGTTTATCATGTTTTAATCATTGGTTGTGTGTTTTATACAGTTTGCCCCGTGAGTGCTTATTCATGCATTGGTCATGCATCTCACATGCACACTAGATGCACCTTTGTTGCACACATTTGAACACTTGACATGTTTTTGCATTCATTCATGCTAGTTAAGTATTTTTAGACCTTTTAGCACATATAACATGTTCTTGTGTCCTTGTCATGCCTAGGTTTATATCATGTTCCATCATTCTTAGCATGTCATGTTTACTTTATGCTTTATAGCATTTTTTTAAGTTTTTGTCTTATATTTGAGCTTTATTTTCTCATTCATCTTGCACCCCTCATGCATCATCTTTTATCCCTGTTTATATCTTCTTTTCTTTCCCTCCTTCCTCTTGATTCATTTGTCTATTCGTGACAAAAAGTGGGAGAGTATCGTCATTTTTATATGACTCATGTGCACACTCTTAGGGAGAGAAATTCTACCTTGTGCACATTCGTAGGGGGGGAAAGCCATAAGGGAGATGCATATACCAAAGGGGAGAAGACATTTTTTTTTTAGAAAACCTTGATTTACTTTATGCTTGTTTTCTCATTGCTTTATGGTGCTTTGATTTGCTTTATTGCTCTCATTACATCATGCTTATGTGTTGGACATGCATACATCCTTTTGCTACTGTGCTTTATTGGTTGCATGTTTGGATGATCATTTGCTTTGTTATATGATCATTGTGGTCATTTTCATATGACTGTTTTGGTGTATGATCAAGTTGCTCATATGTTTTACAACATATTTACTTGATCGCATTTTACTTGTTACATTATACTTGTCCTTTTATCACTTGATTTACCTTGAGAGTCTAATGTACCTTGTGCAAGTGTTTCAGACTACAGGTATACATGTTCCAAGTTCATCACAGCTTCTAGATTTAGGTGTGAGTAAGTTTTTCCATTGTTCCCAAACTCACGTTTAAGTCTAGAGTCTATTATAGGGTGCTTTGTCATGGAATAGCCAAAGTGGGAGATTGTAAAGTTGTGATTTACAACTAGGTTTTATGTTAGCTTTATTCCATGACAAAAAGTGTTGTAATTGCTTTAATTTTATTCCTTGTATTTTGTGGGATTTTATTGTATTGGGTTTAGTATCAAGTTGGTGAAAACTCAAGCTAAAGTGAAGAATTAGTGGATTTCGCGAGAAGCTAACCCGCAAAAGAGCCATGTGAGAAGCACATGACTGGAAGCTAAAAAGTCATGCCAGGCTGTCGTTTTCGCGAGTGTCTCGCGGGTAAGGCCTTCCCACGAGGTAGTCGCGAAACATTCTGCCTGGAGGATTTGAATGTGTGACTTTCTTACCCTTCACCCATATTATATATACCCTCATTACCCACAAATGTAAAAGAGGTCATTCAGAGAGAAAAACCCTAGATAGGTTTTCTACAACACGCACACCCATCTTTTAGAGAGAGAGCTACTCATCCTTCGTGAAAAATCACTGTAGCCTCTTCTTCATCCCTCTCCCATTGTCATACCTTGAGAGGAGATTTGTACCCAAACACAACTCACACCTATTCAGAGTGTAGAGAGTGTTTTGGAGCTTGGGAAGCTTTGGGGATTTGCCAAAAGAAGCTGATGAGACTTGGTGGATGCAATCGGGCGTATTGCGGGATCCGGAAAGCTAGACAAGACACGCATCCGAGAAGCCTTGTTGGAGTAGGAGCTTGGAGAGCTTAGGTACATCGGGTAGATTAGGCTTGGAGGGTCTTTTGCTAACTCATGTATCCCAACTGATTGTCTAGTGGATGATTTCCGCTTGGAGGGCGGCGGAGAGGTTTTTCGCCGAGTTCTTCGATTTCCTCTTCGATAACATATCGGCGTGTTATCTTGTGTTTGCATCTTTCTTCCCTACTCTTTTACATTCCATTTTACTGCTGTGTTGTTTTGATTATGGATTAGAGTAGCTTGTTTGTTCATTCGCTCGCTTTTACACTATTCCGCACTTAGTATTAAGTTAGTATAAAATCAATCAAGCTGTAACTTTAATTTGGGGGTCTAAATAGCTATTGTGTTTTCAACACATTTTCGAGCTTTCAATATTGAAAAACTTTAGCCCATAACATTCTCATAAACTACACATAATTTCACAAATGATGATTTAAAAAATGAAATATTATACAGGAACTCCTTATATTGCCTAATTGTGCTAAGTGCTAACAAATCCTAGATTGTACGATAACTTAAAACAATATATTAAAGCAATCACAATATAATGCACACACAATGAACATGATAAATCAACTCTAACATTTGTGAAATCACCCAAATAGGAAAAACTCAGAGATTTGTGTAAAATCAATTCTTAATAGTCACAAATTTACAATCAATATTGTGGTATCCAAAACCATTGTCGATGTCCCATATGCTAACATATACAAAACAGTAGAGCTTCTGTGTCCACATGGTCTTTTAGCATCAAGTAACATGGTCTTTCATTTTTCATCCTCTCATGACTAACACAATTTAAAATAATGAAAATCTTCTTCAATTTTCATCGAATTATGATTGCTAAGCCTTAATAAATGATTTTTTAAATTATTCAAAGGATTAATTAATATGTAAATATCTTCTACATTAGATACCATATCCATATGCTTAAATACCCTTTCCCTGAGTAGATCTTATTTATACAATTAAAGTATAATTACTTCAAATTCATTAGACTACAAAGTATAAAGAGGCCAAACACAAATATGAATAAGGATCTCCTCAAACTCTACACCACAAAACGCAATACCACTTCCAAAATGACAATAAAATTGACATGTACGTTAGGAAATTAAAAAAAAATTAATAATTAATATTTAAATTTCAAGTTCTTAGCATCAACACACAAATAAAACCCATGATGATAAAACTTCAATTGTTCATTACATACTAAAAACATATTAAAAAAAAATCAAAACAACATTGTAGCAATTGTTCATCCCATCAATTCTGTTTTCTCTAATTTACATTGGTAAAAATAGAGAATTTGAGTCCTTGAATCTATAGACAACTTTCACAATCAAATAAAATAATTTATATATAAATCCAGAACTATTTAATATAATATATAAAAAAAAATGGTCAATTTGTTTAGCAAGAACAAATTTCTACCATGAGTAATACAAAGTGCATTCTTGTCATTCCTTCCAGTAATTAATATATATGTTTTTCCGAAAATGAAGGAAAGCCATTGAAAAAAAAGATTCCCCATAATTTCTTTCATTCCAAGAACTTACAAGTTGTTCTTAAGGGTAATTCTTCTAATTCTCGGCCTGAATGATTTGCTACAGATGTTTCCAGTGCTTGCCTTTGAATTTGCTTGAAACAAAGGTGGGTTGGCAACACTAACCCTACTTTCACCACTTGTATCTCCTTCGTCTTCATGGAAACCGGATATTACTGAAACAATGAATGCTTGGAGGTTTTTTTTTTTTTTTTAAAGATCTTTTTGCACATTCTGGAAAATAAGGGAAAAAAATATTTTCAGATTGATTGTTTATTTTGCATAAATTTAAAATTTTAATAAGAGTAAAAAAAAAACACACACACACACACATTATGAGAAAGGTTATGATGAAGCAAATAATATAAAATTAGTATTAAGATTTTGTTTTCTTACCAATTTTGCATTTTCAAAGATATCATCTATTATGTTGTCATTAGCTATATCCTTCAAGCTGGCAAGCTGACTGGCGTTTTTAAATGTTTAACATGAATGCTATTAGCAACAACATCTCCTTAGTGTTTGTTAGATTTAGATTTAAAGGCACTTGTGACGGTGCAAGCTTCCCATTCCTCTTTGACATTGTAATCATCAACTTTTATTTGGAATGTATAAGATTTTCCAATCAAGTTCTGAATTTTTTGAGGTACTTATTTGGCTTCTGATTCTGCAAAGAGTGATGCAAAATTTAAAGTTTGGTTAGTATTATAAAAACTTTAAGCATAAGTACAAAATTGGAAATGGTTAAGAATTTAGATTTTTTTTTTTAAAGAAAGCTTCTGAGTGAATGATTTTTTTTTTTTTTTTTTTTTTCTGATTTTTTATGAGTCGCAACGTGATCTTTCACTTGGATTTCTACTCCATAACAGAATATAAGAATGAAAGAAATTAGAAAATGTTATAAGCATATTTTTACAAATATAATTAAAGCAATTATCATTTTGTTTTCCAGCACAATCATTTTCATAGGTATTTAATATATGTAATGAACAATTTCTACTTCTTAAGGTAACCAACCAATTCGTGAGATAAACTCTCTAAAAAAGTGGAGGGTCTGATGTGGAGATTGGCAAATGTACAAATAATCTATTTATGCATCAGAAGTTAGAACAGTGACTAACTTGAAGGAAGAGAGAGATTACATGTTACCATAAACTTTCACCTCCAAAGCATCTTTAATCAAAGATTAAAATGAAACTACAATTCAAAATAATTCCAGCAATTACCCGTGTCCCAAATTCTAAGTTTCAATTTTTTTTTTTCCGCCAATTGTGAGTAGCTTAATCTTAAAATTTCATCTCACAGATTATTCAAAACAATTTTTTTAGATCAATAAAATAAAAAAATGAAAGAAAATTTTAGAAAAACAAATTACTTATTTTATACATCACCTTGCTTCTCTTTATGCTTGTACTCTTGACTTATCTTCTTCTTTTTTGCCTCCACCAATTGCAACTTGTTTATATTAAATTCCTAACCAATATAGAAAAATTTTCTAAATTTCAAAAAATTAAAAAGAAAAAGGGAAAATGAGACTATTTTATGTGACAAATATATACTTATGAATTTCAAAACAATGTGTAAATCTTATGTGATATAGAAGAAAAAAGGCACGCAAATAGCCCAATTACATTTTCCCCCCAAAAATAAAATAAAAGGAAAAATCAAAATCAAATTTAGCTATCCCCAAAAAATAAAAATCCAAAATCAAAACGAACATTTTAAACTCCAAGCAACCATATCAATTCCCGCTCTGTTTGTAGGAAAAGGGAAAAGGAAAAAGGAAAATTACTTGAGTCTTACATTTGAGCACTAACAACCAGGTAACCCTGTCCTTAGAAAAAGCATGCAACCTTAGTAAAAATGAACATTACAATTGGCAAACAATTTTAACCACCATTGACAGCTGGACCCATATTAATCAGTCATTGATGATCATAAAGAGGTTCTAAAACGCAACATTAGACTCATAACATCAAGATTACATGAGAAAAAACAATTCTCATGCAGTCGCAGATATCTCAATAACATGGCACTACACAGTACTAAACATCTCATTCCAACATTGCATGTAAAAATAAAGTGAGGACATTGGTCAGGGAGGTACCGCAGGTCATAGTCAAGGGGAGCCTTTGGTGCAGACATCTCAGCCATTGCAACATTGATTTTAAAACCCCTCATATCATAATCTGTGAAGAAAGGCTCTTGGTAAGAACACTACTAATAAAATGATGATATCCCCAAAAAGTTTAAAGTTAAGCACTGTTGTAAAAACTGCCAGCTGAATGCACAGCAGACGGATCTTCATCGGACAAAATTGCATCGCCTTTGTTGTTTCCCATCTCAATTGTATATATTTTTATATTCCATGGCCATTGATCCTTATATCCTCGCTTTTGCTTAATTCTTCCAATCTAAGTAACATGTGAATAATTAGATTTCTTTTTGATACATCAAATAGTTGGGGATGGGGGAATTGGAAACTTCAGATTCATCACACTAAAATCCCTTTTCCACTGTCATTCCATCACAGTTGAGACAGATGGAAATCCAGCACATTCAAACACAACCAAGATGGCAAATTTTTTTTTTAACAAACAACCAAGATGGTAAATTTTTTTTAAGTTTATCAGATTTGATAGTATTTTCATCAAATACATTATTAAGATAGGGTTAGAGGAAAGTGAACCCCATGGTTTGATAATTTCAAGGTCAAATCATCCTCCTGTTGTATAAAACAATAAAGTAAACTAAAAAACAACACCCGAATACAGACAAAATGTTGTACACATTCTGCAAAGGGCACACAGATGGACAACAATATCATACTTCAAAATTAAGCGATAAAAACTTAAATTCAAGGAGTTCAAAAATAAAGATGTAGTATATTACTTGTCCAATACCACCAAAAAGCTCCCTTAGTTCTTCAGTTGTCACATCTGGGGCCTCAGCAGAAGCACCACCATAACCCCCTTTGACCACCAGTACCATGCCCACCATCATATCCACTTGGTGGGCCAGATAATGATAAGTTGCAACCACAAATGGAGTCAACCTACTCAAATTCAAAGACTACATGATCACAATCACTTTCAAATAAAAGAGATAAGATAGAAACACGCTGAAGCTATATTCTAGGAGTTTTGTTTATATTGATCTTGTAGTTTAAATTTAAACATCTATATTGTAGTTATCCAAATCTGTAAATCGAATCCAGCGTATAATATCTATACAGAAACCTTAACGATTGTTTTGGTAAGGCAGAACATTACCTCATATTTGTTCTGTCACAATGACCTAATGCTTGTCGTGCTACTTTATCTCTTAAGCTTTATCTTACATCTGGCTTCCTGGACAGCTTCTACATCTGCTTGCCTTCATGCTTCCACTCACCTTAAACTAAAATCAGAATTAAGTAGCAATTGACCAAAAATTCAATTCAAGCCTTTCTTTGAATAGTTTGATGGGAATTGAGAAACCAAGGAAAAAATTGATTTGAAAAAAAAAATTTAGATAATGGAAAATCCTTAAGAGAGAGTTTGAAGGTAGCCGTGAAAGCAGAGATCGTTGGAAGCATAGTTAATCTGTGTTTTCCATGCCCAACAGCGATGGAAACAGATTACATGTCACTACTTTCATTTTTGCAATAAATCTAATGAAACACACATGAACAATTTTTATCTATTCTGAAAACTCATTTATCAATGAGGTTTACCAACAAAATAATTGAGATTATTCAACTGACATGATTATCATTTTTCTTGTTAACCCTTCTCATCGGCATTTCTTCAAATATATGAAACCATAAAGATACAAAAATTGGAATTATTGTTAGTAACAAAATAAATGGCAATGCAGGCAATCCATAGTAAAAGAGAGAAGAAAAAGTACTTAATATTTCAATATAAAACAAATATTGAAATCAATAGAAAAGTAAAAACACCAAATAAGAGATACGATAATGGGGAAGAATTGACAATTTCTTCTTCTTCTTTGGACTTGGCTTCCCATTCAACACCATGAAATTCATTAAAAAAAAATTAATTAATAGTAAACATCAAATACCAAATCAAATTCACGTATAAACAAACAAATGTTTTCCAAGTTTCACACTATAACAAAGCAAAATGAAAAGAAGAAATCATAAAAGCACTACCCATTTCATAAAGCAAAACATTCACATACAAAATGACAATTCCTTAATCACAAATAAATTCAACAAAGAAAAAACAGAATGAATGAATGAATCATAATTTCCCAAATCAAAAGTTACCAAAAAAAGAAGAAAAAGTGAGCATAACTTACTGAGATTGTGAAGGAGTGAACTGAGGGGGGGAGAGAAACATGGTTGTGAAGAATGGGTCACGCCATTATTAGAACAACATTCAACCCTATGCTTATTTAATCCCAATGATTTCGTTAAGATTAAATCAATATTTTAGTGATTTTTGTAATCTAAAAAACAAAAAACAAAAAACAAAACAAAAGCAAATATCTAAAATTGAGAGGACAAACATTTTGATAGAGAACTCCAAACCAAAACAAAAACGAATCAAATCTAAACCTATCCAACAAAAAAACTTAATTAAAAGTCACCTTTCATACCCAAATCTGGAAACTGCATCATCAAACTGTTCCATAATTGCATCCCCAAACCCTACCCGTAAGTTGTTCTCCCTCTCTGCCTCTCTCTCAAAACCCCAAAACCCTAACCCTTGAGAATTGTTATAATAATTTGACTCTAGGATTCAATTTGTTATGTTTTGCAAAATCCAGGGTTTAATTTGTTATATTTAAAAGTTGAGGGTTTAATTTGTTATCATAATAAAACCCCTAAGGTGAGGCTTAGGCTAGCTATCACTGCCTCTCTCGCCTTCTTCATCCTCTTCGCTGATCTCTCTCTCTCTCTCTTCCCAAGTGTTTACGTTAAAATAGGTTTCGATTTCATTATAGTTGGACAATAAGTCTAAATCAAACCAAACCAAACAGGTTTCTGGGACTCACTCTCTCTCTCTCTTGTTCGGACTAGGAATAACTTCATCTTAGTTTGTTCTGCTGTTCATCCTAAGAGATGGGGAAAGCGAAGAAAGGTCCCAAATTTGCTGCCATGAAAAAAATGGTCACCAAAAAATCCATTAAAAAGTAAACCTCTTTTTTTTTTCTTTTTCTTTTTTTTCTTAAGTTTTTTATATTATTCTCTAATCAGTAGTTTTTGCTTTTATGTACTGGGTTCAGTTACAAACAACAAGTTTTGGAACCAAAAAAGAATGATAACAACGAAAAGAAGCTCCCAAGAAATGTGTAAGCCTTAGTGTAGTTTATCATTGTTATTTATCTAGTTTTCCTTAGAATTTTCTAAGTATTTATAAAAGCCTGTATATATATATATATATATATATATATATAGATTTTTGGTGTTAAATTTTGGGTATAGGAGCTTTGGGATTTGTAAGGGTTTATATTGTGTTGTAACGTGTTTAATTTTGTATGATATAGGCCGAAGGTTTCATCGGCACTTTTCTTCAATTACAACACCTCGTTGGGACCACCATATCGGGTTTTGGTAGATACCAACTTCATCAATTTCTCTATTCAGAATAAAGTGAGTGATTAGTAGTTTTATTCCATTTTATTTTAAATGGGTTTGGTTCATAAAAATGCATAGTTTGAGAGAAATTTTTATTGTTCATGACTTACTGAATGTGTGTAATTACCAATTGAGAAGGAAAAAAAAATCTAAGAATGAGATAGAAATCCTTATTCAATTCTAGAGCTTGTTCTCTTCCCATTAATGCATTGAAGGATATGTTCCGGAAGCATGGATAAAAATAATAACTTTTTTAATGTATTTTGACTCGGTAACTTTGCATTATAATCCTAACTTATGCAATTTCTTTCATTGTTGTGTAGCTGGACTTGGAGAAGGGAATGATGGACTGCCTATATGCAAAATGTGAGTTTAGAATCACTGGTTTCTTCAATTTAATGTGAATATTAATTTGCTGCAAGAATTGTTGTGCCGTGTTGATGAGGTATCCTAAGTTCAACATAATTGTTAATGTGGTTTTATAACAAGCATTGAGTGCCATGTATCATTGACAAACACTTAAATATGTGTTGGTTGCTTAATGATATTTATCAAAATATTACTCTTGGTTGTGTGGATGTCCATGAGAATGATTAAAGAATAAAATGAGGATCTTTTTTTTTTTAATTATGATTTTATTGAATCCGCCTACCTTGTGGATTGAAGGCACTCCTTGTATCACGCAATGTGTGATGGCAGAGCTTGAGAAGCTAGGTCAGAAATATCGAGTTGCTTTGAGGTATCTTCCCATGCTTTTTACTTACTCTGCAATATTTCCCAATAAAGTTTTATATGCTTGTCATCTACGTAGCCCAAAAAAAATTTATGATTGTCATTCACATTTCTTTATCTATGTTAGTATGAAGAGGATCAAGATTTGTTGGATGCATGTGTTAATGTGTATATGGGAGTAGGATTAATTGTGGATCTTATTCAATATACTCTGTGTACTATTTTGTTCGTTTAATTCCATATCCAATAGTATTAGCTATCAATATATTTTTTTTAATAACTAAAATAGTAGATATCCATATTTATAATCTGAGTGAGAAATGAGAATTCTTATGGTGTTATGATGTGCTATTTAAGAAAAAATGTTATTGTTTTATGGAATGATTCTCATTCAAGTTGATTTCAGTTTTCCCCTTTTGGATGAATGAAATCTATTCAATCAAAAGGAAAAAGAGTAAAAAGTAATTTATTAATTATATTGATTATGCATTAAAATTCTGAACCTTGCATGTTTTCTGTTGCCATTCTCTGCATCAATGGGTCATAAACTACCGTTTTTCTGCTCTCTTTCTATTAGATTTTGATATTGAGAATCTCGTTGTATACTGATAACCTAGGATTTTTATTTTTTGGGAATTAGTAAACAATTGAAGATACAACCAGTGATGATCATCAGCTAATGAGTACTGTCCTTTATACTTATTTCGGTACAGGATTGCTAAGGATCCTCGTTTTGAAAGACTAATTTGCACTCATAAAGGGACCTATGCTGATGACTGTATTGTTGATAGAGTTACAGAGGTATGATTTGAATTAATTTGATGTAAAATTTCTTGTGTGCATCACCAATATTTAGTAATAGTATCAATTTTTCCATTTTTAAAATGTCTTTCTCCAAGAATTATTTAAATGCTCCAAAATATATGTGAGGTCCATATGATAAGATGTAAGACAGTTGACTGCTTCTTGAAAGGGTTTGGGATAATTCTTATTTGAGGAAATTTTAGGAACTTACCTCCTCGCACTAGAATAGCACTATGACCCTTAAGGAGATTAGATTTTACAAGTCAAGATGACATGGATATAAGTCACATAACCTTCTTACAGCAATGATCCTACCATTTCTGAAGGAATTAGAGTTTTCATCTAATCAATGTAGGACAAACTGGGGGATGTTTACTTGGGCTTGGGGTGGGTTAAGGTTCAAGTGGATTTGAGGATCTAGGGTTTATAACTTTGAATAGGGTTTTGTAGGGAAGTGAAAAGATTTGATAGGGTTAAAAAGAGGTAAGAAGAACGGAAATTAAATCTGTAAAAAATGGCCACGAACAATGGATATTAACAGTATGGGTGAACAGTATCATAAACAGTACTGCAAGAAAGAGTAGAAGAAAAAAGAGGAGAGAAAAAGGAAGAAAAGAACAACTAGGTCTACATGCCTCAATACTCAAAACACAGATTTTTTTTTTTTTTTTTTATCAACTTCCTGTTTTGACTTTTGAGTACAATACAACACGTATTAATAAATAAAACCTAAGATACTTAGGATCTCCTTGAAAATTTTAGACTCAACTAAATTATCAAAATACCTTAATAAGCAGGGATTGCAGAAAATAATATCCTGTCTAAGTTCATTAGGGTGCATGAGACAATAGGTTGGTGTAATTGACCCAAGGATTTGACAGACATAAAAGAACTGTGATATGAAATTGAAGGTGCTCCTCCAATTTTTTTTTTTTTTTTTTTTCTTCCAAAGCATATGTTATTAGAATGAATACTAGAGAAACTTACAGTAATGATGTTGAATAAATGTAATAGGTTGTCAGCACCCATATTCGTTCTCAAATGTTCACTGGATTTGTTAATAGATCAGCATGGGTGTGTTTCAATTAAATTTACAACTAAGAATGACATGCCATTAAAATAATGCATCAGAATACCCAAGCCACGTCAGTGTCCTTGTTTCTTGGATATCAAATTGCTATAACGTTTATGGACTGACTGATACAAGTGTTTTCAGTCTTATGGTAATAGCAGTTTCATTTCAACAATATTTATCGAACAATGAATGGGTTACAGATCATTTGAAATGCAGCCTAAAAATTGGTAGCAAATAGAAACAAAAACATTAGTTGGAATGTGATGAATGAAAAAGCTCTTAAACTTGGTGCATCCACATTTGGCAAGAGCACATCACATTTGTTGACTTAATGATATGCATGCTTCACCTCTCTTTGCTCAAAAAGCTGTAGCAAACACCTGCAGTCATCTATGACAGCACATAGCAGCCTATTATTAGATTTGTAATTTGCCCACTAATGTCACTGTATCCTCACCTTCTGTGGCTGTAGTACCCATAATGCATATCTCTGCCATTAAACTAGTGCCAACAACAGATCTAGAGTAACTTCTAACACTCCTCCCCTGAGTATCTCTGGCTAAACCCCTTCCTTCTGTTAGCATAGGATTAACTAAGGAGGATTCATCAGAGTTGTGTTTAAATCATTCCTCAGGTGACTTGGCCCATTTAATTTGGAGACCACATACTGCGTTTAAAATTTTTTTTTTGTCACAATAGATGAGGTTTACAGGTATGCCCAGCCAATTAAAGGGGAAAAAAAAAGACACAAGCAAAAGGGCAATCAGACAACCTGAACAAGTGATTTTGTACATGAATGACAAAGGGACATTGATTAAGAAGGGAAGTACCTCATGCCAAAAAGAAATAAATAAATGACTGGCAAGCTATTATGCATGCACAACCACACGAAAAGTTTCACTCTAGGAGTCATCCTATGATTTCTGCACCCTATCCTCAATGACTTTTTCATTAGTTTTTTAAAATTAAAGCACTTATATGCAGATTTAAGAAAATATCAAATGAGTAGAGAAGGTCCAAACCAAGGAATCATCATTGCTGGAATGTTGCTGGATAGGAATGGCTTTCAAGGCTAAGTAGGTAGAAGATAATTTAAATTCCAAGCACCTTTATCTGCCATGTGATCCGTTACCCATCATCCTCTCTAGTTAAAGCCTCAGAAACAGGATTACAGGTTGGGCCAACCAATTATTAGTCCAGAATAAGGCCTCGTTTCCATTATGGTCTTCACTTTATGCATTGTTCTCAGTCACTGAGACTGTTTAGATTAAAGTTCTTTGTCAGAATACTTGGGTTGTTTTGAACAGATGGAAATTTTCTTTTCCGCAGTCATGTTGCTCTGGTATTATTTATTATGTTTGTAATTTTTGGGCTCTTTCCGGATGAATGCAATTGTAAATTAAGTTTATTGTTGCGTTTAGCTCTTTTTCCTTCTGGTAACATTTGTGAACTATTTTGTTGGAAACAGCATAAATGCTACATTGTTGCTACATGTGATCGAGATTTGAAGCGAAGGATCCGAAAGGTATGATCTATTAGTAATGGCTTGACACCATCACAAAACTGGAGTCCAATATTATGTGAAACTGGGTTCTGATATATAAGGTTGCTTATTTACTGGCAGGTTCCTGGTGTACCAATTATGTATATTACTCGGCACAAGTACTCAATTGAGCGGTTGCCTGAAGCAACAGTCGGCGGAGGTAGGCTAATGACTAATTATTAACTTACAGCTGTAAATAGTTTGAGAGTTTGAAATTACCTTTTGCTATTTTGATTGACACAGTTTTTCCAGATTGACCCTTTTTTCAAAGTTAAATGACGCAGGACAAGGGGGAACAACAAACTCTGATTTAGAACACCTGGGCAGATCTGGTATAGCTTAGGTTTTGAAGAATTAGGGTTAGGTTTTGGTGGGGAATAAGCTAGAAAATAATAGGATTGTAGGGTTTCCAAATGGGACAAGGATTAGTAGGGTTTCGGAATGAAAACAAAGGTGAAAATCAAGATTTGGGTAGCTGTGAACAGTGATATAAATAGTAACCGTGAATAGTAAAATTAAAGAAAATAGAAAAATTCTAGGCATCACATCTAGACTTCCTAAGCATCACACCTAGGGTTCCTTGGCATCACGCCTTGGAGAAGGTTGCATCACACAAACCTTAAGAAAGCTTCATAGCTCTTAAATTCTGAAAACATTCGTTTTTAACCAACTCAATAGAAAGTATTACAACTCTTTAAATAGAAAACTAATACCTAATCCTAGTTGAACTAGGATTTCTTAAAACCCTAATGACTTGGACTCAGGCTTTTACTACTAAGCCCAACTAAATAACCAAACTTAAAATAAAGCCCAAAAAAAGATCTAATGGACTGTTAGCACAACCCATTCCAGAATATTATGAAATTACAAAACTGCCCTTGATACATAAAATCAAATAAAAATAATAAATCTGTCTTCCCATTGCCTCCTGCATCATTAAATGTGCACTATGTAGTTTGGATCACTATGAATTATATGTAAAAATTATAGGCATTTTTTCTGTTTACATATATATGTGGCTGGCTTTCCCCTTTTTTGGGGTAATGTTTTCTGAGACTTTATGGTTTTTCTGGTGCAGCTCCAAGGTATTGATGATGGAAGTAAGATGTTCAACAACGGGAAGGCTTAGATTCTGTTATGATTAATCAGGTTGAGTACTGATCTTTGTTTGAACTTGCTTCTGTCCTGAGTGAAAGAAAAGGAGAAAGAAGTTTTGTGTAGGTTATATAATTTTGGATTCTCACTTGTTAAATTGAATTAAATTTTTGTCTTGATTTATCTTGACTTCTATAATTAAAGAACCCATATATGTATCTCCTACTTGTTAACTACTGCAGTTTGTCCCAACAATTACTCTCTTGCTGTGGTCTAATTGTCTAAAATCTATTCAACTCATAAGCACTGAATGTGCCAATGCGTGTGTGAATGTGCAAAATGATGTATAGCTGGGCCCCTCTGCAACTACAATGCATAAAATATGATGAAGCTTACTTGTAGTTTATGTAAACATGTGGAACTTTTTTTGCACAACTAATTAGAATTCACATACGATGGGGCATTTGGATATGCATGAAATGAAAATAGGCTAATTTGGTTCCCATTGATGACATAAAGCCCTCTCTCTTTTACACACCTGTCCAAGTTGTACCATGAATGCTTTTAGGGAAGTTGCCAGTTAATACTTCTCTTGAAGTATTATTCCTAGTAAATGCTTTTAGGGAAAATCTTGTGTTTGTAGCATTACTCTTAGGTTTTGGGTTTCAATTCTTCCATATTAGCACCTTCACTTTACCTTCAGAAATTAAGAGTAATATTATAGACACAAACTATTTTACAACATTTTTACAAAATGCTGATGTGGCCATCCTCTTATTGGTTTTCATCTACACCCACCATTAATATCACATTTTCATTTACCAATAATCATTCACCACATCAGTAGTTTGTAAATTTTTTTGTAAAATAGTTTGTATCTCTAGCATTATTCAGAAATTAGAAGGTAGTTAAATTGCTATTTGTGGAAGGGTACTACTTATTCCACAAGCAAAGCAAACGGGAGAAAAAAGGGTGTTTGTTTGCCTAGAAGGAAGGTGTGGCCGGGGTTGAAACGCTTTACAGATTGGAACAGAGCTGCAATTCTCAAGCATATGAAATCTTCTTCTTATAAAGGTAGGCTCACTATGGGTAGCATGGGATAATCGAAATTGCTTTTGGGGATGGACAAGCTATTGAAGTTAAAGAGAATTGGCTTGGACCTTTTTCAAGCGTCTGAGTGGAAAAGGAGATAAAACGTTTCCTTAATTTGATGATTGATATCTTGGCTTCTAAAGTTGGGCATAGGGTGGCTTATGATACACTGTTAGTAATCTAGTATTGTTTTGGTCAAAAGTCCCGAGTGTTCTCTGATTATTCTTCAAGTTGGTTTGCCCTCAGTTCAATTGTTTGAGGAGTATATACTGTGGTGTAGAAGCCTTCCAAATTCGGAATCTTTTCTTGTCGATCAGCTTGGAATGTTATTAGAAATTGGTCGAGTTTGGTGTGGTCTAAGGCCATGGTTCCTAAGCGTTCTTTTTGTTTTCTGGTTGGCTACAATGAGGAAAGGTTATATCCTCTACCCGCTGGATGCAGCAGCAGGTCTCTCAAATGTGTGCTTCATTAGTGTGTTGTGCTTGTGCAAGGACTCGTATATAGTGGGTATACCTTACGCCTACTTGTGATGGGCTTGTCAAATGTGGGATTTATAAAGGCTCTCTTTGGTTGGGAAAATAAAAAGAAGACATAAGAAATTTTAGTTTTCCACCGTATCTGTTTGGTTGGGAGAATAGAAAAGTTGTTTGGTTGGGAGAATAGAAAAGAAGGCTGAAAAATAAATATGATTTTTTTTTTTTTTAGTTGGGAAGAAAAATGAGATGATGAAAATGATGGTTTGCATGAATTTACTATTATGTCCATATTACATAGTATATAAGAAGGATTTTTTTTTAATTATAATATAAGAAAAATATTACTTCTTATTAATTAAATCAGTGAATGCTCTTTTTCCTCATTTTCTTCCCAATTGGGGGAAAATTATCGCATGCACCAGACACATGAAACACGCCTCTCACAGGCATGTGATTTCACATGTTTGTGAGAAATGCGCTGGGCGTATGGAGCACAAGATACCAGCTCCCGATTTGGCGGAGATTAATTTTTGTGTGCTAAGGTAGAGAATACCCAGGACCACCCATTTTCTCTTTCATTTTTTGTTGTGAACCAAATAAAGAAAGACACATCTTTTCTCTCCGCTTTTTTTCCCCCCACGTTTCCCATCAGCTATTTTTCGCCATAAGGGGATGCAAAGAAATGCTTGGTTCATAATGCTAATATCCTATCAGAGGAGAGAATTTTCCAATCAAATAAGCAAGATACTGGTTTCTGAGCTGGGGCTTGTCAATTGGACTCATAGTGTTAATGAATCTTGCCAATAGAAATATGTTGTTATGAATGGTTAAGGTTTTGTGTTTAATTCCTTATTTTTGTAGTCCTTGTATTTGCGAGTCTCTGTTTTTTAAGTGAAGGTTTGCGACTTTGGGGCTGTTGCGTGTTGGTGTGTTAAGGATTGACTTGTGTTCTATCCAAAATAAATAAATAAATAAAAGAAAAAAGATTGACTTGTGTTCTATTTGTTTCTTCTGTTAATAAAACTAGTGTGTAGTCTCGTGCGCACAAATATAATTAAAAATAATCACAATTATACAGTTCAAATTATACATTTTTTTTTAGAAGAAGTTCAAATTATACAAGGTATTAACTTATATATATATATATATATATATATATATATATATACACACTTGATTCCAGGCCGAGGCCCAAAAGCCATAAGGTTATACTTGAAGAAATGGGCTGGACCCATCAATGTGGACACAAGCTAGGGTGTCTAAAGAGTCACAGGTAACTCACCAGAGCAGCTCTCGTGGAGATCCAAGTAGGCCACCATTACGAAAACTCTTATCTAAGGTAAGGAACATGGATGGCATTCAGCGAAAAAGAGTGGGACTGTGCGGGTAACTATTTCTCTTTTTAATTCGAGATGTTACTCCCATCAGATTCGCCTCCAGAAACACCCTAAAAGGATAAGGATCATAGAAACAGTCACCTCCACATTAATGAGAGGTTCTCTACTTAATCTTTTTCACATTAAATACATATAGGACAAAACTAAATAGTGCAGACACCCCCCAAAAGTCTTATTTGGTGATGAAAGAGGGTAAAACCGAGGGGTGATGTGACAAGTATCCCAAAAAAATCCGGCTGGAAGTAGGCCAGCTGAGGAGATAAGGGAAGGGAAAACGCCTATAAAAGGGGAGGAGGTTGCAACAAAGGGGGATGGGAAAATGTGAAGAAGAAAACCTTAAGGAAAAACTATAGAGTGCCTTACTGTATTTTTCTTTTTTGCTTACTCCATGTACCTCGGGAAAACAATTTATCGTATCTAAAAGCATCTCCTTTTTACTCCTACTTTCTTAATCAGTTGTTTAAGCCTCACTTTGTGGGATTTTTACCTTATGCGTATGATAAATAAATTGTGTAAGTCAGTTATCTAGACATTTGTGCTTGGTCGGTGGTGTTTGGATTTCTTTCCCCCACAATTGGCGCCATCTGTGAAAAAATTCCACCAAGCAATAGGCTTAGAAGCTGGTTTAAGTAAAAGGATGGCAAATCGATCAACGAGTGGGCCTGCCCACTTCTCTCTTCCGAGCATCTTGAAAGAATCAATCCACAAGGACAGGCGTGTACGGTCTGAAGTGCACAGGGAGAATCAAGAACAATCCTCGCAGCGTCATAACTTGTACCTCCCCCACACAGGGAAAGGTCGGCTACTAACACTATGTGACCATCTCAGTCTAGCAGGGACAAGGAGATGGACAGGTTGAGGGAGCAAGTACTGGACCTACAATGAGAGGCTAGGAGGAATGAAGAGCGCCTTTGAAGAAGCGATGAAGAACGCCTCCGCCAAAGGGCCCTAGTCCTACACCGAATCAATCCCGAAAAGTGGAAAGTAGCATGGGGGAGCGACAGGGAAACTGAGATAGAAAACAATCTCCACCTCACAGGGAGAGAACAGTTTCTCCTCCTTAGAGGCGTAGAAGGGAGGAATCCCCACCTCATAGGGAGAGAACAATTTCTCCTCATCTGTAGAGACATAGGCGGGAGGAGTCCTCACCACATAGGGAGAGGATCGGGATACCACCCCCTCAATGTCTAGCATTCTGGGGTCTCGGAGAGCCCTTTACCTCTCAATTGTAGCAAATATCACGTTCTTCGTTCTCAGAAGAGATAGAAAGCACAGATCTATCGAGAAGGTTTACTAGGCCTACCTTTACCATCTATGATGGTAAGACTGATCCCGTAGAGCACATCAGCCATTACAATCAAAGTATGGCAGTCTACTCTAAGAATTAGGCCTTGATGGGCAAGCTTTTCCCCTCTAACCTAAGGCCTACCGCAATGAGACGGTTTGATGGGTTGGAGAAGGATTCTATCCATGGTTATGACGAATTGATAAGATCATTTGGAGCACAATTTATAACATGTAGTAGAACTCCGAAGGCATTTGACTCTCTCTTCACCATGTCCATAAACCTTAGAGCATACTTAGATCATTATTGGGATTTGTACAATGAGATAGGTGGCGACAATGAAGGAATCACAGCCAGCACATTTAAAGTGGGTCTCCCTATCGATTCCAAGCTAAGGGTTTTGCTTGCTCTAAAGCCAGTCACAGATATGCATAAGTTGATGGAATGGGTAGAAGAGTATAAGAGGTTAGAAAATGATTAGTTATAGGATAATTCTAAAGCCAAAGTACCTACTAGGTATAAAAAAGAGGTTAGGATAGACCATCCCCCTCAACCAAGAAAAGACTTCTCCCCCTAGGTTTAAAAGCCAAGGTCCGAGATGGTAAGTTCACTATATAATGAGCCGGTCTATCCAATCGTGGAAAAGATAAAGAGCGAGCCTTACTTTCAATGGCCAAACAAGATGAGTAGTGATGTATTATGGAGGAACCAAAACCTTTTCTACTCTTATCATTGAGACAAGGGTCACACAACCGAGGACTGTCAAACTTTGAAAGATCATCTGGGCCAACTCAAGAAAGTGGGATACCTTAAGGTGTTTATAGCCCAAGATAACCCTTGGCCCTAATAAGGGAAGGGGGGGAGTTCGTCGCGGGCCTTGGCTCCCTCTCTAGGGCTCATAGAGTTTATTCATGCTGCTAAGCCCCAAGCCAAACTGGGGCAAGCCACTTCCCAAGTTCTGAATGTGGCCCCAGTATCAGACCTAGAGATGGGTCCTTCCCCTTCTAAAAAGGCACGATGGGAGGAAGAATATTTAGGTTTTTAGGGAAAGGACAAAGAGGGCACTATTCAACCCTATAATGATGCATTGGTGGTTACTTTACAGATTGTAGGTTTTAATGCAAGGAAGGTAATGATAGACCAAGGGAATAGGGCTGAATTTATGTATCCAGATCTATATGAAGGGTTAGATCTAACCCCCAAGGACTTAACCCGATATGATACTCCCCTAGTTGCCTTCAATGGCACTATGGTCACACCAGCCGGCCAAATAAGGTTAGCCGTAAAGATAGGAGGAAGAAAGGAGTTAGTAGATTTTATTGTGGTTCACTCATATTCCCCTTATACAGCCATCCTCGATCGTCCATGGATTCACTCTATGGAAGCCGAGCCAAACAATCCGTCATAGCAACTATGGGCACAACGCATGATTTGGGGAGTGCGCCTCAGCCGAGTGGACTAGGGCGGAGAAACAAGGAGTCGCCACCTAGTTTTATGGTCTAGGAACCATGAATATAGTGCCCTTACATGAAAATATTGATCTTATTACCAGAGTATGGGTTCGAAGTTTAGGTACGATGGTACCCAAAACCGCCTGACCCATGGGTCGGCTTCCACTCATTGGGTCAGCTTCCACTCATTGTGTCTTATGTCTTAATCTCATTAAAGGAATATTCAACATTGTATTCTATACTCACACACTAACATGCAGCTAACAATCAACATGGCATCAAATATCCCAAAACCTAACATTCATCTATCATGCTTACATATCAAACCTAGCATACGTCTACCATACATATCAACCATCACAAACCCTAGCATGTTCCTATCAAAAGCATCTCATCTCACATGGCATCATATCATGGTCATGGTAGCACATAGGCATGGCAGCAAGCAAGCATACATCATATCCAAGGCAGCAAACAAATCATGGAATAATCAAACAAACATGTTATTGCATCTAACTATTGAGGGGAAAAGAAAAAAAAACAAACCTCATCCATGTTCATCATCTAAACAATATCATTTTCAAATCAATGCATGCTCATGTGAATGCATGACTTATTATACTGCATCTCAGCACCTGTGCATTAATGGATGGACATGTGAATGCATGATCATGGCATCAAAGCAAGAAATAAAAGAAAACCCTAATCTAGCATGTTAAAGGCAAACAAACAATTAAACAAATGAACAAAGACTTAGAAAGCATAAAAAAAGGAACAAAACAATGGCATATGATATGAAAGAAACAAAGAAATAGAAGCAAAAAATCTAAATTAGGGTTTCTGGGCACGAGTATGAGTGCGCATACATAGGCTTGCGTACGCAGGCCAGTTGTATGCGTACGCATACTACAAGCCTACATACGCATATAGAAACATGCATATGCAGACACGCCTGAAGAACCCTAACCTAGAAACTCAAAAACATATAAAGTAGAGCAACACTTTAAAACAATAAATCTAGCAACCTAACATGCTTTTAAACCAAAAACAACAAAACCTAAACTAAACAAACATATCTAAACACAAATTAAGCAAAAAAAAAATTATAATGAGTTTAAAAGCAGAAAAGAAAGAAAAGAGGTTAGAACATATACCTCACAACAAAAATCTCTTTGGCTTGATTTTGACGATTCCCCTTAGTCAAATCTATTCACAACCAAAAAAAAATGATTAGTAAACTTCAAAATTTGAAGATCAAGACCAGAAAATGTCTCAATCAAAACAAAATTGACTTAAGGATGTTTTGTGAAAAAAAATTCTCTTTTTTATACACTATTTCTAGTGAATCTTAGGTTTTCCCTTAAGATTTTCTGTGTGTTTTTGAAATATACCATGTAAGGCTTTATATAGTTGAAAATGGGGGTTTGGAATGACTCCCAGATGATGTGGGATTCATTCCAAACCTCAGTTCTTAATGTAGAAAACTTTCCTTTCATAGGTTTTTGAAACTCTAGCTGCGTGCCCAGATCCATGCTTACGTACACAAGCTGAGGGTTTCGTTGGCCTTTTATTTTCCAAAAATAGATTTATTTGCACATAAAAAGTTATATTTTCCATTTTGACACATCTCAAGTTAATTTGTAATCTAACTGGGCCATAAACTAACCTTGGGCCTTAGAATTTGGGCATCATTGGGGAACGGGGGCCCAAATCGTAAGGGGTACAAAAATGCAGTATCTACAGCAACTACAATCTCCCTCAGAAGATCTGTGTGAACAATTGGAGAAGGTGTACATAAACCTTGGAGATAGATATTTTCAAGTAGGAAAAAGCCTCCAAATCATGGAAAAAGTGGAGCTTCTACTATTTATAGTAGATAATGTGGATGTGTTTGCCTGGAGCCCGTATGAAGCCCCCGGGGTGGACCCTGAGTTTATATGCCATCGGCTTAATGTGGATCCCAACCACTCACCAAGGAAGCAAAAGCCTCGTAGGTCCTTGGATATCCATGTTGATGCAGTAAAAGAAAAGGTAAACAAACAAAAGGAGGCTGAGGCTATCAAGGAGGTTTTCTACCCCGAGTAGCTAGCTAACACGATGGTAGTGAAGAGGAAAAACAAAAAGTGGCGAGTGTGTGTAGATTTCATGGATCTAAACAAAACCTGTCCAAAAGATCTATTTCCGATACCCAAAATTGATCAACCTGTCGATGCTACCTTTGGACATCCAAGAATGAGTTTTCTCGATGCCTTCTAGGGTTACCATCAATAGCCCTAGCTCCCGAGGACCAAGAGAAAACCTCATTCATCACCCCCATAGGTAACTATCACTATAGGGTCATGCCATTCGAATTGAAAAATGTGGGGTCAACATATCAAATGATGGTTACCAAAATGTTCAAGGGACAATTAGGGAGGAATGTGGAGGCCTATATAGACGATATGGTGGTGAAAAGTAAAGCTATAAAAGAGCATATTTCGAATCTCATGTAAACATTTGAAACTCTTTGGAAGCATCGCCTAAAGTTGAATGCCTCTAAATGCGTCTTCAAGGTAAGTTCGGGGAAGTTCCTGGTATATTTGGTCACAAACTAGGGTATTTAAGTAAACCTGGACTAGATCGTAGCATTGCAAAATCTAAAACCCCCAAGGAATCCAAAGGAGGTCCAACACCTTACGGGAATGACAGCATCTCTTAATCATTTCATCTCTAGGTCTACAGACGAGTGTAGACCCTTCTTCCAGTTGTTAATGAAGTGGAAGGATTTTCGGTGGACAGATGAATTCTAAAGGGCTTTTCATGAGCTAAAGTTGTACTTAGCCCAAGCCCCAATCTTTTCTAGATCGGTAATGGGAGAAATACTGTACATGTACCTAGCTATGATGAACCACGTGGAAAGTGCTGTACTAATCTAGTTAGAGTAGGATATCCAAAAGTCGATCTATTATGTTAGCAAAACCTTTGTGGAGGCGGAGATGCATTATCTCTCCCTGGAGAAGGCTGTTTTAGCAATGATCCCCGCTACTTGGAAACTGCCTCACTATTTCCAGGCTCATACGGTGGTAGTCTTAACCGAGCATCCACTGTAGGCCTTGCTCAGGAGGGCGGATTTCTCGAGTAGGATAGCGAAGTGGGAGGCATCTTTGGGGGTCTTTGATATTCAGTACAAGATCAGAACCTCCATCAAGGGATAGGTCCTAGCGGATTTCATCGCGGACTTCACTCCAAGACATCCCAAAATCTTGCGCATCGGAGGAAATAAGCAAGGAAGTCCCCAGAAATGCACAACATGGAAAGTGTACGTGGATGAAGCCTTGAATTGCAAAGGAACAAGAGTTGGTATAGTTCTAGTCTCTCAGAAGGGTATCAGGTTTGAGAAGTCATTCAGGTTGGGCTTCCAGGCATCAAACAACGAAGTAAAATATGAGGCTCTCTTAGCAGGGCTTCAGATGTCTAAGCAGGCAGGGGCAGCTAAGTTGCGATTGCATTGTGACACTCGGCTAGTAGTCAACCAAGACAATGGTGAATTTGAGGCAAAAGACCAAAGAATAGTGAGCTACCTAAAAGAAGTCAGAGCCCTAAAGGGTTAGTTTGAGAAAGTGGATATCTTTTAGATCTCCAGGGGGAGCAATAGTCATACTGATTCTCTAGCTACTCTGGCCTCATCAGTGATTCATCCACTCCCAAGAATCATATTGGTAGAATTCTTGCCTTCTCCTAGCACTCTCCCCCCTAAAGAAGCCATGATCTTAAGTATACATCCATCTCCTAGTTGGATGGATCTCATTATGATATACCTTTAGGAAGAAAATCTTCCCAATAATAGACAAGAGATCGAGAAGATTAGACGAAAATCACCCAGGTATTGGATATCCAAGGAAGGAAAGTTGTACAAGAGATTATACTCGAGACCCTATTTGCTATGTGTCCACCCCGAGGCAGTTGAGGTAGTCCTGGAGGAATTACGCAAGGGGATATGTGGAAGTCACATGGGAGGAATGTCTTTGGTACATAGGGCTCTTACCCAGGGGTACTAGTGGCCGAGTATGGGAAAGCAAGTCCAAGAGTTTTCTAAGAAGTGTGATCAATGCAAAAAAATTTCTCCTAGCATCCGTCAGTCCAAAGGAGTTCTTAATCCGATATCCAGTCCCTGGCCATTTGCCCTATGGGGACTAGACATAGTAAGGCCTCTCCCTAAGATAATTAGCAACATAAGGTGGCTCTTAGTTGGAAAGGACTACTTCACCAAGTGGGTCAAAGCTAAACTCCTGGCCAACATTTGGGACACCGACGTCAAAATATTTTTGTGTAGAAACCTTGTGACCCGATTTGGCATACCTAAGGTTTTGAAATCAGACAATGAGCTACAGTTCGACAATAAAGCATTCTGAAGATACTGCTCAAAGCTAGGCATCATTAACAGATACTCCACTCCATCTTATCCCCAAGGTAATGGTCAAGCTGAGGAAACTAATAAGTCCATTGTGAATGGTCGAAAGAGAAGACTGGATGATTCTAAGGGAAGATGGGCCAAAGAACTACCTAGCGCACTGTGGGCATACCGAAGTAGTCCAAGAAGGTCAACTGGGTAAACCTCATTCTCAATGACCTATGGCGTAGAAGCAATAATTCTTGTGGAGATAGGACTACCTACTTCTCAAACTGATAGATTTGGTGAAGAAAGAATAACCAATTACTAAGCAGGCACCTAGACCTTGTGGAAGAAAACTGTGAGGTGGCCTCGGCGAAGTTGGCCAATTATCAACAAAAGATTAGCTGTGGATACAATAAAGGCATCAAGTGTAGGGAGTTTAATCCAGGAGGAAAGTCCAGGGGAACACGAGAGATCCCACAATGAGAAAATTAGGACCAAACTAGGAGGGGCTGTATTGACTTACATCCATCGCGGGGACAGGAGCATATCAGTTAGAAGACCTAGACGAAAGACCTATAGCTAGGCCATGGAATGTATTTAATTTAAAGAAGTATTACTTTTGATTGATATATAAGAGAATGTACATTACTCACGTTTATTACTATTAAATCTCAAGAATAACAAAGGACGTCAAGAAAATCCAAGCCACGGCATTGAGATTATAATGCAAGAGAACAAATCTCGTGTACTACACCATGTCTTTGCCTCGGGTGGGCCTTAAGCTGAACTTGCTGCCTTAGCCTGACTCTAGGGTCACTAACGGAAAGGGAAAATAAGACTTAACAAAAATGGCGAGAACAAATCCCTTGGTACTAGACCCTGTCTTTGCCTCGGGTGGGCCTTAAGCTGAACTTTTTGTCTTAGCCTGACTCCAGGGTCACTAATGGAAAGGAAAATTAAGACTTAACAAAAATGGCTAGAACAAATCCCGTGGTACTAGACCCTATCTTTGCCTCGGGTGGGTCTTAAGCTGAACTTTCTGCCTTAGCCTGACTCGAAGGGTCTCGTGGCCTCAAACTTTACGATTCCTTCAAATACATAAGAGATTTAAGCACGGCCACAGTGTGAAGATAAAAGAACGTCCCAATCCGCGGGATATTATAAAGCAACTCGCATTTTACCACGGTTCTTTAAATAACAAGCAAAGATGAACATGTGAGAAATACGGAACAACAATATAGATAAGGATAGTCAAATTACAAAATTAGCCCTTAAAACAAGGCACCCAAAAACAAAAGAGAAAAGAAAACGAAAACAACCAAAACTAAAGAGTTTAAAACTTAGCCTAAGCACATCTTTTAAGCCAGTCCCCCAGAGGATAGCTCCACAGCAGAGCTTGCCAAATCCCCCCACTACTGGCATAACCACAGTTAATCCCCCGACTTCCCTCACAAAGGACTCATCATTGATGATAGCCTGGATCTCGGGGTTAGGAACTATTATCAATTCAAGTGGAATCGGGATGCTGTAAGCCTTCCTTAGAGTAGAGGTAGCCTCTACTTGCATTTTGTCTAAGGCCATGGTCCACCCTTTGGTGAAGTAGACTTGAAGATTCTGCTCCACTTCAGGCTTCTTCGAGATAATGCAATTGGTTTGGCCTTGATAGTAGGCAACTTGTATATTCTCATCATCCATAGCTACAAAGGCCTTCAGCTCAGCAATCTTGGCCTCCAAGTCCTTCTAAATTTCTTGGAGCTCTTTCTCTAAGGCCTCTTTCCTCTAAGTTATAGCCTTAGTATTCTTCTCGGCCTTAGAGCGAAGCTTCTCAGACTCAAATACCTTGTTCATCACATCCGAGATTTCTTAAGAATATCTTCGTTGTCTTTGGTCAGCTCCTCCAACTTGGCCTTAGTTGCCAGGTACCTACTTTCCACCACCGCGAAACATTGATAACCCTGCAAACTAGGAGTTAGATATAAAGTAGCTTAAAGGTAAAGAAAAGAAAATAGAGAGACAAAGGGTTTACCATGATTGCCTCCCTCTCCATGTTGAGAAGGAGGGCATCATCTTCCCATTGCTCCTAATGACTCGTGTCTTCTGGGAGGAGGAGTGTTTTGCCCACGCACTTAGCCACACAACCCCCGCAGCCCTCCCTCTAGGGCCTGACTCTGTCTGTGGCAGAAAGAGGTTCCATGTCCATTATGAAGGCCCTGGTGTAGGCCGGAGCTCCCACGATGTCTATAGGAGCACTACCCTCCACAACGGGGGAGCTCTCAGGGTCAAGGACTGTCACTTGGGGCCCTGAACTTCCTTTCTCCCCCCCTCTGACATTTCCATCCACCTCGTGATCCTTGGGGCAGAGTAGTAGACACCGAGGTAATTTGTGAAGTAGCAGGAATAAAAGGGGCTTAACTTTGAGGAATAGGTGGATTTGGGACTTAAGTTGTAAAGGGATTAGCCAAAATCTAGCTAAAGGTGACCCAAGACCTCTGGTAAGACATCTCAATCGAAGTATATTCCGTAGAAAGGGTGGTCAGGAGTTCAGGTTCTTAAGTCCCGGTAAGGAGACTTAGATGAAAAGAATTTCCTGTCTTCCTCTTCCTTCTACGATGCAGGTGTTCGGCAAGAACAACTACTGTTATTCCAAGATCGGCCAGGGTGAAAGGAGGTGGGGAGTTGCTATGTCTTCTTCCTTCGTCCTTCCAAGCTCTTTCATATAGGGATAGAACATATCACTTTACTCGAACGTCAATGTATGGGAGCAACGAATGATTCTGTGTGATTGCCCTTCCTACGTTCTTAAAACTCCAGTATACGGGAGTATACCTAAGGATAAGGTAGGTGGCCCGAAGCTGCCCGTTTGAGTGAGGGTATATAGGGGATCTCAGTAGCCTGTTCAGGTCTATGAAGTTGATCAGCTATCTTTTCTTCTTGAATGCATGGTCATCTGAAAAGACAAAGGGATGAAACAAAATTTAGCATGGGAGATAAGATCAAGTAAACAACACGGATATAAAAATTGTTGGGATTAGTGCCCTAGAATCATATTGTATGATGTTATATATGATATTATGTATGACATTATGTATGACATGATGTATGACTTAATATTGTAATTGATAAAGTTGTTTTATTATTATCTAATATAATGGTAACATGAATATTCGGACATTATCATATAGTCCATGAGATGCATAGTATGTGATTTATGTGAAAAGTCACAGAAGATATAAATCACAAGTTCTTTGTAAACTCAGAATTTAAGTTCGTAGTTGGTGATAAAATTGGGCATTTCATCTGCGAAGACTATAACATGTCAACTAAGATGATTTGTCTTGATCATGGAAATGGTGACTTCTTGCTGATATGTTGATATGTATTAAAAGTTAAGACATATTGAACTGGACCGCTGTGAAATTTATTATTCTCTTAATGACTGTCAATCGAATAATAAATCTCACAACTTATATTTACATGAACTCTTAATCCTGAGAGAATAATGGATTTGATCATGAAGTGTAGGTTGCTTTGATATATCAGGAGTGAGATCTAAAGTAACGGTCAAAACCTCAGTATGTTGGGCAGCCACATTCAGTGTTGATGGAACATATATTCTCAAGATGGAATTCATAGTCTCTTAACGGAGATACAAAATATTCCCTTGAGATAAGTTTAATGGGTTTGTTATTCAGAATGTTAGGCCTAACTACTTTAGTAAATAGTTACTAAAGTATATATTTATGAAATTGGATTTCATAAATATATGATGAATAACTTAAAGAATTAAACCGGGTACTCAAGGATTAAGATGTAGTAATTTACAAAGTGGCAATCTACTTTCATAACTTTGTATTACTACGAATATTTTATGAAGAGGTTGCATGTACAATAAAGTCTTGGGATATAATTTATTAATAAGGCCTAAAGTACAATTATATTTATATAGTGGTATTAAATATAATTAATGGTAATTTTGGACTTGTCAAGAGTTGACAGAAAAGCTCAAGGCCCATTAGAGCTAGTGTCTTATTTGTTCCCTTTTGGTCCCACTCCAAGCCACATATTAGAGCCCAATTGGAAAGGCCCAAAAGGCTAGCCCAATTAGATAATCAATTATTAGGAGAGCAACATACATAATTTTGTAATAGACAACAAGTTTATGAAATAGTATGTATGTGAGTGTTGGACACTCTCTCATTCTTTTTTAGAACATACACATATAACTGATTGAGAGACCACACATCTTGGGCGTTAGTGGAATTGGAGTGAAGATTGAAAGTGTTCCCGAGAACTTCTGATCTTTGGTTTTGAAATTCACTGCACCAAGGTACACTCTCTTGTTCTATACTCTGAAACTTATATAGTGCATGTTATCAATTGCGAATGAAGTAGATCCGTTAATTTTCCGCTACGTATGTTTTGTATGCGATACAAACATGTGATTTTCCAACAAAAATATATATACATACCATGAAAATATGTAAAGGAAGATCCTAGAATTTCTACCCACCTGCTCAACCTGAAGTTGTGAACATTGGATTCCATCGGGACACCAATTCCCCGAGATGATCAGATAGTCCCCCTCTATCTCTTTGTCAAAATCCAGGAGACCCAATATAAGTCTAACCTCCTCGTGCCGGATTTTGAAGTAAAAACCCAAGGTTTTGCTAACTTGGAAACTATATACATAATTGATATCATGCTCAGTTAAGCTAAGACCGAGTCTTTTATTAAGTTCATCTACACAACTAACTACTCTAAATACGTTAAGGGTACATTGGTTGGGGCAAACTTTAAAGTGCCTCAGAAAATTGGTTAGCAACCTACTCATATGGATCCTAATTCCCTCTACAAATGCTACCAAGGAGATAATGACCCTTCTTTCCCCCCTTGAGAATATCACCTCGGACTCGGGGCAATACCTCACCTTCTACATCCTTAGGGACCCTATACACCCTTTTAAACCCGGCCAGTCTTTCAGGTGTGTCAACCATAGACTTGAATTTTCCCGTTATCCTAATCTACTCTCAAGTCGAATAAAAAGGGGGGGGGGGGGGGGCAAGGGACATACAAACAAGAAAGAGCGATGAAGTAATACTAGAGATCACCTGAAAGTGGTCGGAGAAACTCTTGGTGGAGAAAGAGGAGAGAAGCTTAATAAAAAATTGAAGGAATACTCGAGATCGCCTGAAAGTGGCCGGAGAAACTCTTGGTGGAGAAAGAGGAGAGAAGCTTAAGAAAAAGATTGAAGAAAAAATTGGAGCGACCCTTGATTTCCCGCACCTTCCCATTTTCCTAAGCTTTAATCTAACCGTTCACAAATACACGTGCCATTCATCAAAGGGCGGGGAATCCAGGCACGTTTGGGGCAGTCAATGCCGACGGTGCCACCTCCCATCAATGATAGTTAATGATTACCCCTCATATATCTCATGCCACGATCTCCACCTTAGCATTAATGATGTAGAGATCGTGGGGGGCTATTGTTGGGGGGGGGGGGGGGGGGGATGAACTTGATTCTAGGCCGAGGCCCAAAAGCCATAAGGTTATACTTGAAGAAATGGACTGGCCCATCAATATGGATATAGGCTAGGTCGTCTAAAGAGTCACGGGTAACTCACCAGAGCAGCTCCCATGGAGATCCAAGGTAAGGAACATGGATGGCCCTTCAACGGAAAAGGGTGGGACCGCGGGTAACTATTTCCCTTTTTAATTCGAGATGTTACTCCCATCAAATTCGCCTCATGAAACACCTTGAAAAGATAAGGATCGCAGAAACAATCACCCCTGCATTAATTAGAGGTTCTCTACCTAATCTCTTCCACATTAAATACAAATAGGAAAACATCAACAGTGCAAACACCCCCCAAAAGTCTTACTTTAGGGTGCCACTATATTTTTCTTTTCTTGCTTACTCCCTATACCTTGGGAAAACAATTTATCGTATCTAAAAGCATCTCCTCTTTACTCCTACTTTCTTAATTAGTTGTTTGAGCCTCCCACTGTGAGATTTTTACCTTATGTGTATGATAAATAAATTGTATAAGACAGTTATCTAGACATTTGTACTTGGTCGGTGGTGTTTGGATTTCTTTCACCCACAATATATATATATATATATATATATATATATATATATAATTTAGAATTTAATTGGTTTTAGACTCTTCGATTTTTGTACCTAATAATTCACTTGCCACAAAAAATTAAAAACTTAGATGGATACGTGGCGAAAAATTGGACTCCAATTGAAATCCAATTTAGAATCTAATTGGATTTGAACTCTTCGATTTTCACACTCAATAATTCACTTGGTACAAAATTAAAAATTAAATGAGACACGTGGCGCAAAATTAATAATCTAATTATAATCTAATTGGATTTTCTCTAAGTTTTGGCTTTTAATATATACTAGTTAAAAGCCCGTGCGTTACACAGTTTTATCATAAACTTATAGAATACATATTTTATCTGATAAATAATAATGAATATATATTTTATCCGATAAACAATACGAAATAAATAATTATTCTAATAACAAAAAGAATAGATTTTATAGGTATAATAATTATCAAGTATAAACTTATAACACCTAAACGAAAAATTATTATTTTGTAACATACCAATTGTACTCTAATGCGAATTTTGAAGATTGTTGAATGCCTCTTTGTACACTATATTTTTACTAAATCCTTGTTTTTGTTTGTTATTTTTCTTTATTAGAAAATTTAATAATCGATAAAAACCATATCAAGCCATATTTAATGATTGATTGAAAAAAAAAAAAAAAACACTAAATGGGCAACCTGCCTTCTTTTATAGGTCAAAGTGTACAGCTCTAATAGCTAGCCAAAGCTATTTCAATCAGGAAAAAAAAATCAAATTGTTATAAACAATTTATCATCAAATTTATATCAAGACATTCTTAATAATAAACTAAAAAAGATTGTTCTCTAAATCAAAATTGGGGGGATGAAAGCATCATATCACCATTGGAACCCAGGCCAAAATTGGCATATGCCCCTTTCACACATACTTTCCAGCATTTTGCCAATTTTCTCAAACTAATTAGGGAAATGCCCCTGTTTTGAAACTCGATTTTCTAAAAATCAAGTTAAAAATGTAAAACTCGATTTTTGGAACATCGAGTTATAGCGAACGTGGACTTAGAGATTTTTTTTTTTTTTTTTTGAAACTCGAGTTCCATGTGAAGTACTGTAGTTCATGGAACTCAAGTTCCATTTAAATTTTTTCAAGGAACTCGAGTTCCATGAACTCAAGTACTTCACATGGAACTTGAGTTCATGAAACTCGAGTACTTTACATGGAACTCGAGTTCCAAAAAAAAAATTTAATTAATTAATTAATTTTTCGGTTCGAACTCGAGTTCCAAAAAAAAAAAAATTTAATTTTTCAGTTCACTATAACTCAATTGTCCAAAAATCGAGTTTTAAATTGAAACTCGATTTTTAAAAAATTGAGTTTCAAAACAGGAGCATTTCCCTAATTAGTTTGGGAAATGGGGCAAAATGCTGGAAAGTTTGTGTGAAAGGGGCATTTGACAATTTTCTCCTTGGAACCCATGTCATAAAACACAAAATAATTTTAAAAATAATGTCTAAGCATATTTAATGATTGATTCTCAAACCATAATCATATAAATTGGACAAAAATTTAACAAATTAGGTTAAACAAAAGACAAAAAAATACACAAAATCTATTCAATGTAATGGAAAAAAAATTAGAGTAAACAAATACATACCTGCAACTCTGCAAGATTGTAAGTAGAAGAAGAGAATAGAGAAAAGGAACCATATGGTATGTAGGGTCCGTTTGGATACCGCTTATTTTGCTAAAAACTGAAAACACTGTAGCAAAATAATTTTTAAATGTGTGAATAGTAACGTGGGACCCATTTTTAATGAAAGTTTGTGTGAAAAAAGAGGTTTGTGGGTCTCGTGAACAATGCATGGAACCCATTGGAAGTGCTAAAAAGCGCTTTTCCCAACAAAAAAAAAAAAAAGGGAAAACGCAGACGTTGGAAATGCGTGAAACGCAGTATCCAAACACTGTTGTATTCATTATGAATTATTTGATATATATATATATATACACACACACTCCATATTGAAGAAGTTGATATGAACAAATAGTGAAAAAGATCAATCCATAGAGGAAATCAAGAATCTTTTCATACTAGTACCAAATAGCCATATCTGGAAGGTAAAATCCTGACTATGAGAAGGGATGAATGAAAGACTTCAAAGCTCAGTCATAGGACAAGTATTGGCTGAATGTTTTATAAATCATCTGTTGGACTTAGGCAAGCAGTTGCCCGATCAGAATGATGGAGAGGTCATTCGTCTGACCACAACTCCATGGCAAATGTATTTCGATGGCTCCAGTACGCAAGGTGGTGCGGGAGCAGGTATTGTTTTTATCTCTCTTAATGGTCTAGTTTCTCACCATTCATACCGGCTTTTTTTCCTATGCACGAACAACGTAGCTGACTATGAAGCCTTGCTTATCGGATTAGAACTAGCTGCGGCAATGGGCATGCGATCCATCCACGTTAACGTTAATAAGGGTGATTCTCAGCTAGTAGTGAGACAAGTCATCGCTGAGTATCAGGCAATAGAAGCAAAGCAGCAGCCATACACAAAAAGAGCCCTAGACTCGATTCGCCGAGTTTGATGAAATTCAGATTGACCATGTACCTAGAAGGCCCAATGTTGAGGTAGGAAATCTAAAGACTTTAGTGTTTTATTTAAACACTAAAAGTAGTTGCTTTCTTCTTTCTTTCTTTTTTTTGTACATGTAGTAATATAATTTAGATTTATAAAATAAAATAAAATAAAAAAAGATTAGTTGAAGATTTTGGATTGTAATCAAATTGATATTATTTATCAACTTATAAATTATAATAAGAAAATGATCAAATGAAGAATATGGATTGAAGTGGCGTGTGAACAGGAAATTTAAAGATTTTTTTTTTAAGTCACATTGTGTGAAGAGGAAATCCAAAAATTTTAGTGTTTTATTTAAACACTAAAAGTAGTTGCTGTTTTTTTTTTTTTTAAACCTTTTTTTTTTTTATCCATTTAGTATTAAAATTTAGAACAAAAAAAAAGAAAAGGATTAGTTGAAGATTTTAAATTGTACTCAAATTGATATTATTTATCAACTTATAAAGTATAATGAGAAAATGATTGGACGAAGAATTTGGATTGTAATTAAATTAATATTTTTATCAACTTAGAAATTATAGGAGAAGAAGATAAGAACAAAAATATATATATATATATATATTTAAAAATATAAAAAAATTTATGCAATTTGGTAAAGTCATTTGGTATAATCATGTCTTCTAAGCCAACTTTTATTATATAGTATATTAGGACATTCTGGCCTTTTGCCCCTTTTGGGCAAAATAATTGGCCTTATGCCCCTATTTTGAAAGTATATAGGGGCGTGCCCCTGTTTTAATACTCGATCTCCCTAAAGCCGAGTTACTTAAAATACTCGATCATTCCAGGGCCGAGTTATGTGTAGGTTCCTGACACGCTGGTCACCCAGCGTGGATTTTGGGCAATAAAATATTCCCGTGTAACTGTTTAGAACTCGGCATTGTAAAAATCGAGTTATATGCAAAATATACCCTAGTTTTGAATGTAACGTCTCCCAAACAGTTCGTCTTCCTCCTTCCTCAGTCCATCTACCAAACAGTTTGTCTTCCTCCTTCCTCAGTCCGATCAGTAGCCACCCTCAGTTCAACGCATCTTCATCTTCATCTTCAAGTTCTGTTATTTCTACCCGTACCCAAACCAAACTGTTCAGTATACCCTTTCCGAACCTCAACCCAAACCCACATCCAAACCCACAATCCATCTTCAAAGTTAAAGGATTAGAAACATATTAAGGTAATTTGTAAATGCCGAGTTCAATTTTTTCCCTTTGCATTTAATCTGAGTTATGTGTTGCTTGTGCATGTACTCTGATTTGAGTGTGGGTGTGGCTTATTAAGTTTTTCTCTGTTAGAGTTATCTCTATTCATTATTATTGTTGTTGTTTTAGCTTTGCTGGGTTTGGTTTTGAACTGGGTTTTGGGTACGGGTGTTCATTTGGCATGACAATGGTGTTCATTATTAGGGAAAATTGCTTTTTAATGCCCTGTATATCTACTGTCATTTCAGTCAGGTTTTGATGAATTATACTGACTTGTGAACGGAATTTTTGTATTATGTATCCAAAAGGTGTTTGTCATTGTAATTGATGTTTACTTTTCTCTTTTTCTGATTTTTGTTAAAGAGAATATGGAAATTTGCTGGGTTCATTGGGATGTTCTGAGTAAGATTCACATTTACAGCCTTTCATGGGGTTTCAGATGTTGAATTGTTGTCCTTACTCTAATAATGCTAACTTTTAGCTGTCAAAAGAAAATATGAAATTATGCCAAGAGCCTTCTAGGTAAGGCATTGCCCGATTCTCCCAATGAATAGAACTTGGGCTCAAATTATTGGAAAAATTAATGTCAATTGTTTAAATTGTGCTTCTTTGCTAGACTTTCAGTGAATGAATGCATATTAGACTTATGTGGTTGCATGTGTAAGAAATTTGCTGATTGGGAACATATGTTCAAAAGCTGAAATAGGACTTTTTAACATGTTTACAGAGATATTGAGCTGTAATCATAAGTCTGGAACTAGACTCTTACCTTCTTCTACTTCTTTTCCCCCTTGGAACTGACCTAATTTATCCATATTGTAAAACTCTACATTGGATTTAAATCACAGCTCTTTGTTTAATGTGTTTATCCATTGGTGATGTGATTATGTTGTGCTTAATTTTTTTAGTTTTCATAGAATTATTGTAATCCTACTCTATCATTGGGACTCATGAATTTCATAATATATTTAAGAAGGATTTGTTCCTAGTTCTGTTTTATGTTATGTTTTTTTGCTAGTACTAGAATCTCAATTTTTTTGTTATATGGAATATGTTTGTGAAACCTTATCGACTCCAATGTATTTCAGAACCTGGTATTCACTTAAGGCTACTACACTACAAAACAGACAGTATAGCCAACTATAGAATAGAGAAAATTATAAAAACTTGGAACAAATTAGATCGAATGAAGACTCTAAGTTGTGATTGCTATTTGCCTGTTAGATTTTTGGCTGTTAGATTTTTCTGTATTCAGATTTTTCTCTAAACTTGGAACAAAGTATATCGAACAAAGTATATGGAATATGTTGTATGAAAGGGGTCCCTCCTTTTCCCCTTTCCCCTTTCCCCTTTCCCTTGGGACCAAAACTTAATAAATAAAAAAATAAAAGCGTGAATGCTTTACATTCCCACCATTTTGTAATTTTTTAAATATCCTTATCTTTTCAAATGTTGTTTTGTGCTGAAAGCTGCATTTTAGTTGTTTTGATACTTTCATAGTTAATATGTAATAAGGTTAACTTATATTCCCTTTGAAACAAGTTGTATGTTTTTCGCAAGTCTTAGCTGTATTGGAAATTATGATTGTTAATAATTGCAAGTCCAGCGAACTTTGTTAATGTCTGCTTCTGGTCAACGGTATATTAACATGATTGCATGCGTGTCAGATATGCAGCAACTGCAAAGTGTGGAACCTGGACCCGCAAATGGTGCACAGTTGACGCGGCAGCCGGTGCATCGATCCACAGCACTGTGGGAGACACCTGCCGGTCAGGTATGTACTTGTATAGAACTTTGGACGTGTTGAAATTGTTTCATTTTCTTTTTGTAGGGTTCTTTGATTATTTGTAAATAGATGTTCGAAATGGTATCATTTCTGTTTTGGTTTAGGCAGTTTATTTAATCAAAAGAGAAAATTGCATGAAGCATAAATAAGCGTGAATTTAAAAACACTCTTTCATCAACAGCATCTAGTCTTATTTCCAGATAAATTGAAACTACTAATACTACAAAAAATATTAAACAATGAAAAGGTATATTCGATCTCATTGAAAAGTTATAGTAATCAATTAAAATTCGCTGCCTTTATTTTCCCAAAGGTGCGCACACAAACCCCACGTGGCTACACATAAGACAACCGACTTTTGAATTCTAATTCTTATTATACTCCATTTGACATACTGAAGCATTGTGTTTATTCATTTCAAAACATAATGCCCATCACCTTATTGCTAATTTTAAACAATGTCATTGATCTTGAATTGATCCTATCTGCTATTGAGGTAGAGTGAATAACCAGTTAACATTGTAATTAACATATTGCAAAATTGATCATAACTAACCAGTTAGCATACTGTTTCTTGCATATTATTATTATGTACCATTCTTATAGTTATTTCATGTGCACTATCCTAAGACAACGCTCTTTCGTGTGCAGGTAATGCCAGGCGTGCTAAAGTGTAGACGCCGATCTTGGGAGTTACCCCGGCATGGGCTAGGCCCACGGATTGCCCATTACATAGCTGAGGCAAGTTTTGAAGGGTTATTGAAGGTTCCAAACATGGAAGTTGATCACGCATTGATCACAGCACTGGTCGAGCGTTGGCGTCCGGAGACGCATACCTTCCACTTACCACATGGAGAGATGGGTATCACCTTACAAGACATTGAGGTGATGCTAGGGGTACCTGTTGATGGGTTGCCCATGACTGGGAGTGCCAAGGGGAATTGGCCTGCATTGTGTCGTGATTTACTGGGTCATCGTCCTCCAGACCCAGTACCGCATCCCCATGAAAACAAGTCTATCCTTGCTGGGGCGAGGTTAAGAATCAGCTGGCTGAAGGAACAGTTTAGAGGTCCCCTCACTGTGGATGCTACTGACAAGGTAGTGCAGCAACACACACGCTATCACATACTTGTGTTGTTGGGGTCCATTCTATTTATGGACAAGTCGGCAGATCGGGTGTCGGTGAGGCCTCTACTGTTTCTGAACCTGATCAGCAACATGAAGAGGTACAGTTGGGGTAGTAGAGCATTAGCCTGGTTGTACAGGCACCTATGCAAGGCATCGGAGACGACGGCGATGCAGATTGGAGGTGCGCTGATGTTGGTGCAGCTGTGGGCGTATTCAAGGTTCCCATTGATATGCCCTGTTACGAGGCCACCACAACCGCCGATGGATGCAGGTCCCCTCGCCTGTCGGTATGTTATTTGATTAGTTTGATTCAATTGTCATGGCATTTGTCATTCACCGTGCATGTCTCTATAGTTGACTTTAATAATAAATCCATTTTGTGAAACATATATTATAATTTTTAATATAATACTAGTACTTTCTTTTATATACAAATTTAATACTAGTACTAAGATGTGGAAGTTGAAGAGAAAATATTGGTATCTATTCATTCTCTCTCTCTCTCTCTCTCTCTCTCTCTCTCTCTCTCTCTCTCTCTCTCGTATAAAAATTGGCACATAATCAGTAGATACAAAAAGAATCACCCATACCTATCGAAGTGCTTTAAAGGTCGTATTAAAATCTTCCAAATCACCCATTTATGCTCTGATCACCTATTTACATTCTGACCGTAACCAAGTAACCAAATAGATATACAATATGCTTTTTTCCCTTTATTTGCAATGGTTCCCACTAAGGCTAATGCCAATAACTTTATCCAAACACTCGTGTGTGCAAATGATGAAGTGAGATGAACCATATTGTAAGCACACTGTGCAACCTGAGCATAATTCACCTTCTACTTTTATTGACTAGTTACTAACACACACACTCAGCGGGTCTTAAACCCACAAACTTACCCTCCACCATGATCTTACAAGGGAAGGAGGTCTCATTTGGGTTAGAGTTCGTTGGGCCAAAAGAAATATGGCACCTACTTTTTTCCAAGTGCAGGAAATAAATAAATAAAGAGTTGAGAAATAGCTGAACGTAGACAATAAAGGAAAAAATTGCTGCAAGTGCCACTTTTGCCCTGGTGAGGACCATTTAGAATTAGAGAAACAGAGGAATCTGTGAAAGATTTGAAATGGGGGTAGAGATGATACTGAGAAAAATTACAGCTTTTTGGTTTTGTTGTATAACAACTTGTACAGGAAATTTCAACTGACCTTCATATAGATGATCTAACAATAACAATAATAAGAATATCACAATGATAAGAACCCACTGGTTCTTAAGAGTTTAGACAATCTATGGTGATAATTGGCCTAACATTAATTAGAATTCCAGCACAACAAGAAACTGACCACACTATAAAAAGTATAGCTTTCACACACACACACACACCCAGATTATATATTGATAAAGGAATGCCAAGATTCAAGAATCGATTGATCTCAGCAGTAATTTAATAATAATAAACAAAAATAAACAAAACTTGGTATATATGATACCAATGACAAAAACAAACAAACCCCATTTCCAAAAATCAAGAACCCATTGATCTCAGTAGTAACAAAAACCAAAACCTGGAAAATAAATATGATACCAATGACAAAAACAATCAAACCCCATTTCCAAAAACCAATATTCTGATCAAAGAATCATAGATCAACCATTTCAACCAACTAACATATAATGAGAGATCCAAATCCACATCTCAGTCTTTCTGATTAATATATACATCTAAAAGGCAAAAAAAGAACAACCCATCAAAGCAAAGTCTGATACATACCAGAAGCAAAGCCTCTCTGGAACACAGGGATCCTAAGGTGTGAGGCAACCCTTGAAGCCATGTTTTAATGAAACTTTGAACCCAAAAACCAAAAAGACCTTGCCATTTCTGATTCTCTCTCCTCAAAAGTCAATACACACACTACACTATTTGGGTGGTTTAGAATTTCTATAAGGAAGGGGAGCCCATCGCCATGGCCATCTTCAATTCTGAATCACACATATATTTACAAATAAGTTCATTGGTATGATTGTTTTGCTAATCCTCATATAGCTCCAAAGTTCAAGTCTTTTGCATCACAACGTCTCTAATTTCATCCACAACAAACTCATTGCCACTGTTATCACTCCTAAATGCAATATCACACGCACTTTCCCATGCTCTATTTGCCAAGATTTTACATCAACTACTCACAAATGCAAATAAAGTCAAACAAAAAGCAAACTAAATTGAATAAACAGTACCACAACAACCATAACCCAGAAATTCTTTCATACACATATACACTGAAAACCCAAAAAGATCAAAACTTTCATTTCATTTACACACACACACACACACATCTATAGACAGAGACAAAGTCTTAGAGAGAACCTGAGGGACTTTTGATTAGTAAGAACAGATCTGCAAGAGAGAGAAGAGGGCTTTGTTAGAGAGAAATACAATAGTGAACTTTTACTGAGAAAAATGGTTTTTTGGTTCTAACTAACAAAAAAAACAAAGGGAAGAATGTTGCTGGTAGAATCTTAGGAGAGTGTCTTTGATTTGCTTGTTGTGGATTTCTTAATCCGTCTATTAATTTGTTGCTTGATAAATAGATTTCTTCAAATTTGATGCTTTCTGAAGTATCCTTTCTGCTACTATTGGCTATCCAAGAGTAAGCTGTTAAAAATTTAAAATGCAAACTGAAATTGATAATCGTTTTTGTGCTTCATGACTGTTGTATGGAGGAAAAAAAAAACAAACCATATTTCCTTACTTATTTGTAATAAGTATTTTCCAATGAAAAAGTAAAAGCTAATTACTGGCTTCATTTTTGGTAAGCATTTTACTCTTATGGCAGCATGGTTGTTTGATATTAACTAATGACCATTTAACACAATTGTATGTTTACTAGATGGAAGGGGCCGAAGAGCACGACAGAGCATGCCACACATGTGCTAGCTGCGTATCGTGCGTCATTGTCGAGCATACGGGCACACCAGGTATTCTACCGCTTCATGTCACGACAATATAATTCTCCCTAGTTTTATTGTTTCACCTGGTGGGTTGTCAACTACTGCATGTGTATAGTTAATAATGTAACGTTGGTCAAGTAGACCATATATATACAAGGAATTAGTTACGATCATTTCACAACTGTGGGCAGTCAATATAAAGTACCTTGATTGGCCTTCTTTTGAATTGATGTTTGTGGTTTTTATTCCACACATATTTAGCTAGTGCAACCAGTAGTATTCGGGTGCATCTTACCATGTAAAATCCAATAAGAGAGTCAATAATGACTTAGGATTTTAGTGAAGTGATTCTTCAATGGTCTTTTACATTTTTGCTCAAATTGAGGATTGCCACAAATAAGTACGTATTTTATTTGTTTTTTTGTTGAACATTTATTCAGGTTGTTTGGGAGCCGTATAGGGATGTCCTAGACTCACTGCCCCCATATTGCACTGCTGGCCGACATATATGGAGGGCCACAGTGCCGTTGATCTATTTTTGGATAGTAGAGGGTCATCATCCCGAACGTGTCTTTCGTCAGTTTGGGATGAAGTAAGCGCCACCGAGTCTGGTGGATACATCAGTTGAACTCCACAAAATCTCCCTCCAAGGTAAACTAGAGAGGGATTGGGTGCAACAACATGCTATCTACATTGACCGATGGGCCCATAGAGGGGAACGTGTTGCCAACGCACCCACTTTGGATGGGGACACAATGTACCTTGCTGCTTACATGGCCAAGTACCGAAGGTCGACCAGACGGTACATTACGCGAGAGTCGGCGTATTGGGAAATCCTGGTAAGGCAACCATTCAATGCTTCTTTTATGGATTGATATTATACGTGTGTTGCAAAGAGCATTATGAATATTAAGTTTTGTGGCGCCATTGAGTCAATATTTTGACATTCATTGGGTTTTTACATTTCATTTCTTGCCACTAGATATGCATTTGTTGCCACCAGGTATGCCATTTCAATGTTCATATATATATGAATAAGCTCTGCATAATCTGTTTCCAAATCAGACCTGAATTAGCTGCCAAGATATATACTCAAATATCATACGATTTGACCTGAAATCTTTATACTTTCTCAATGTTTAAAGGCACCAGAAAAGTTTTAATGTGACTCCTTTATTCCGTAGGTTGAGTCCAATGTGGAAATGCTATTGCAATGCCAACCAGGTTCTGAAATCTACAACCAGCTGACGAAGACGCTGGATCTTGTTGGGGAGTTAAACCGAGTGGCATTGGATAATGTGTGTGCCATGGCGAGTGAGGCGAGCACACAGGCCACAAGTCGTGGCGGGCGAGGTGGTGGATCTGGAGGGCGTGGACATAGTGGAGGTCGTGGAGGTCGTGGAGGTGGTCCTGATGATGAGGATGACTTGGGTAACTTCCAACTCTAACACCTCCACTTCTTATTGACTTCCAATTCTAGTAATTTAAGTTGTAATTTATTTAGAGGACGTATTATAGTAGCGAAGTATATTTTCATCACAGCCACACACGATATCCCATTCTTCTGATTTCACAAATTTAAGTGGCTCAAACTCCACTCTATTACCAAAACTGAAACGATTCTCACTTATCTTGTTTATTCAGTGACTCAATTCCTCATTGTCATCTTAATAAATACAATTGTCTTTGTACAGATGATGAGGCGTTGGAGGCTGATTGGGACACGTACATGGACGGCGTCGGGTCATCGCGATGCACGTCTGACACCACTGCCCAGGCATCCCATCACGTTGGCCATGACGATAGTGCAGAACACACATCCCATGCTCAGGCTCGCCCTCGATCCCTACTACCCACTCCGCTGTCTCCCCCATTATTCAGCGGCTCTACCCATGAGGGTGGTTGTATATTTGTACCCACACCTGGTCGACCGACCCCACCTGTAGTTCAGGCTGAGCCCACCCAGGAACCTTCACTTCCTAACCCCGACGAACCGGCTGCACAGATTGAACAAATACGAAGTGAAAATATTGAGCTAGTCCATGAGTTGCGAAGATCACTCCGCACTGACATACATCCCCCTGGTTGCGGGACCGGTGACGGTAAATACCATGCATTCCCCTACTAACTTCTTCCAAAGTTATTTAATCAAACAATAAGATGAGAAGCACAACCAGTGAATGCATTTAATGTGAAAGGGAAGATGACCCAATGTACATGTACATATAGCGCAGTTGGATATTGTCTTCATGTAGACTTCCATCCCACCAAATGTTGCATTAATGTCGACCTAATAGTTCAAATGGATATGCCAATTGTCGTAGTTGCATATAATATTGCCAATAACTGTGAATTAATTGTGAATGACTACGGTTGTGTATATGGTTATTTAGTCATAAATTTTACTCTGTAAAAAGTTCTTTTATTCCAAAACAATAATTAAACTCGGTTAAAAATATTAATAATAAGACACATACACGTAGACAGTACAAAACATGGTCTATCCCTCTGTTTAAACTCTATTTTGGCTGTTAGGGAATGTGTGCATTCAAGTAATGTGCTCTGCTTTCAATTTCAGGTAAGATGAGACCTGCCAAGGCAGCTGTGAGGAAACGAAAAGATCGTTGAAGCTCGGCATGTGGAGCATATGGGGGTAAAATTCCAACCAACACTGGTTTGGCTTATGTTTCTTTCTTACTTTGTTAGGAATTAACAACAACGAACACCAATTCAAACTTGTTTTGCTATGTTGAAGATGGTTTTCAGTAGGTGTTCACAAGGGTTTTAAGGACCAATTCAGAATAGGATGAGGTCTATTTATGGGGGTGGCAGAATTTGTACTAGGTGTTGTGGTGGGTTAAGAATTGATGTTGTGTCATTGGAACTAGAGTTTATAATTGTTGGACAAAGGGTTAGGGTCTTGCTTTACAAATTTTCTCTACTCATTGTGGAACTATAATTTTCTCTATTCTTTGAATTGTGTAGCCCAATCTATTGCTGATATCATACAAGCAACACCCCTCTACCCGATATAAGAAGCCATTAAAGAAGACTACTCAGTGATGCTCTTCAATTTAAATATTAATTAGTGAGATGAGATGGGTTTTACTAATTTATCAACTCAAACTTTTGGGACAAAACTTGCACTTAGAAATTAGGTGATCTTTATGTCTCTTTGACATTCTCTTCATAAATTCTTCATGTTTGTATTTTTGCTAGGGTGAGGGAATCAAAAATTTAATAGAGAATTTGTACATATATGTGATTACTTCTTCTTCTTGTTTTTTAGAATCATACAAAAATTTTGGAATATTTTGGAAATCCTTTTCTATAGCTGCAATGTAGTTAGGCAAATTATATCGTAGTTTCTATATGCATCTGCCTTCCAACATTAACATAGAAGGTTTTGTAACCTTTGAGCACTAATCATATTTTTGGAACAATTGAAGAACAAATAAGATAAAGCAATTGCTATAGATTTTGATTGTGAGGGTCGTTAGAAGGGGATGGAGGGGATGGAGGGATATATGGTATCCAAGTTTTTGGGTCTCCAAGATTAGATTAGATGTTGGTGGTGGAGGAGGAGAAAGTAAATAAAAAATAAGGTATCCAAGTTCTTGGGTCTCTTATATTAAATGCAGGTGGAGGAGGTGGGGAAAAAACGAGAGGGAGTTGGAGGAAAAGGAGGGAGTCTTGGGAATGGGAAGGGCAAAGATGGAAAAGGTGGTAGTGGAGGAAAGGGTAGTGTTGAAAAAGGTGGTAGAGGAGGAAAGGGTAATGGAGGGTTAATTGCAATGGAGGGAATGGAAATTGAGGGAGAGGGAATCCATATGGTGGGAAGTAAGGAAGAAAGCACTTTGAGGCATTCAAAGATCTTGAAAATTCCTGCTGATTTCCACATAGAGTTGCATTCTTCTTCGATGGCCTATAACTCAGTGCATTCAAGTTGTATATACAGGGATAGTCTTGCTTAGACTTGACTTTAATCACATTTGACGTTGTCTTTAAAACTGTCACATTCCAGGCTGTAGATGAGCTCCTTATTAAGCTTACTTTGCACAATGTTGTTACTGCTAAGTTGAAAGACCCAGGTTACATACTCCATGCTTTGTTGTTCTGTTGACTGAGAATGTGATCTGTTCTGTGGTTTTCGATGAGTTTGCTTTGAATTTGCATTGTATTTGAACATCCGCACCTGATCAATAAAACACCACACTTAATAACTTGGAAGAAGAGGTCTCATTTGGATCGGGTTAAAGTAATAAAATTTGACAATTACTCATTGATTTAGTTTTAATTCAAAATTACAATTAACCATGTTAAAGTCCTTTTTTGAGACCCATTATTTCATATTGATTTGACCCTTTTTTTTCCTTTTTTTGGTGACTCACTAATCCACTAAACCTATAAATTACCCTCTACGATTAATTTCTAATATGTTTATGGGAACAACAATTTTCTGTACGTTTATTTATTTTTTATTTTTGGAAGATTGAATGAAACTATAGACTAGATGTGGATTAGGGAATTAAACTATAGACTAGATGTGGATTAGGGGTTAATTCCCTGGCAAGAAGTAGCTATGTCTTGAGAAAGTGTTGCTAGAACAGATATCACAATAAACAATGCCCCCTACAGTAATCCGAGAGGGGATATTACTAAATTGGAATATTAGAGAAAGTGGATGAGTGAAGAGAGATGCAAGAACAAGGAGAATTATTGGATCCATGAGGGCAAGTGTTAGAGAAGTGATACCCACTTTTAGGAGGGCATCAATAGTTATAGCTAACACTCCATGAATGGCATGTGAAGCCCCTATAATGATGAGGAACTATATTTTCTCTGCATATTATGAGCCCGTGAGTAGTTGGTGTTGTGAACTTTTTCTAAAAGTGGAGAAGGGTGCATTAAAAAGAAACAACCAATGATAAATATAGCAACAAGCATAAGCATAGTAAAAGTTCAACTGAGAGGCCACTGCTAAACAGCTCACTTTCTATAAAGAAATTGGGTACATAAAGCAGAATCTTGGACTTCAGCAGCATAAAGAATACAACAATGTAAAATCTTTGAGAGATGGTCATTTTATACACAGTATGACTGATCAGGTGCGCCTTAAGTTTCTCTTATTGTTTTGTTATTGTTTTATGCTTACAATTCTCTCTACAAGGCACACTGACAGCCTTCAACAAATATAAAATTTTAACTCTAATTTTTTGTACAAGATCATGATGGTTCCCACATTAAAGGGCTGTTGATCAATTTTATTCATTCGTATATATGATCATGTAAAAAGTTTCATCTTTCATAATTGAGTTTATCACTCCTATTGTGAAGGTTGGTATTTTCAGTTAACTAGTTCAAATATTAGCATTGTTAAACTTGTTACATGTGAACCAATTACAGAACCTTTAATTTTATTATCTGTTTTCTGTCTTTTGCATATTGATTTGTTTGTCTTTTTAGGGGTTGGGAACAAGCACAGCAAAGGAAGGAAGAGAGTACTTTTTGCAATCTTGAGAAACACAGTAAAGATTTTATTTGGGAAGCTGAACAGGATGGGGAGGCCATTGAGCTGGCAATTACTAAGAAGAAGATAGAAGAGAGGACGAGCTACCAATCCATAGATGGAGACAAGATTACAAGGAATTCCTGGAATCTATTTCTTCTAGTAGTAAAGAATGCAAAGATCCCTTCATTGAGGTAAAGTTGCTCAAGTCCTTGAGAATTATGTTATCCACCACAATGTTTGTGGTTTTACCCAGCTTCTCATGAAAAATAATGATGGCTACAGGACTTTGATATGAATTGTGATGGCGTAATAGTAGAATTTGATGTCTTCTTGACCCCTAAGAACTTGATTAGGGTCACAATCACTAGATGGTTTGCTGAAGAAATTTAAACTAACCACTACAATTAGCACAACTAATATGCACCTATTTGACCCAAGAGGCGTGATTAAGAAGTATGACAACCCGGAGCAAAGTATGTGAGATAAATTGGAGTTCTTTACATTGATTTACCAATATAATTTCCATGATAACACAGTTACTGTTATATATTTAGCTTGAATCTGATGATTTTTTCCTGTTTGGATATTATTATATATTTATATCGTTTTTTTGAAAATATTTCATTTGAAATCAGCTGAAGCAAACCAATTGAAACAGATGGTTTAAGTAGCTTAGAGGCTTTGAATCCTATTAAAGATTTTCTGGGTTGTTTATATTTTGTGTTGAAGTGGCTGATATTTTACACTGGTCCAAAAGGAAAAGTTTATCATGAAAACATGCATTAATTTACAAGAAGATGGACCGTTCTGATTGATTCCTTTTGATTTTCTGCATGCAGGGTGTTGCTGATTGTGTTTGTCTCAGTCTCATTCCAACAAGTGAGGGTAGCTGGGTCACTGCTGTAAGGGCATTAAGGTAACTGCCAATACTCTGTATCTGGTTCCATTCAATTATTTTACGAAATTGGGGACTCTTGAGTACTTTCACTTGTATTTGGCTGTTTCATATGTTGTGCTTACCTTTGTCACAAGACAAGCTTTGTTGTGTAAAACCTGGCTTTCAATGATCTCGTGAGCCAAGTGTAAGCCTGAAGTGGTTTAGTTTACCAAGTTTGGGCAGAGTTCAACTAGGCTTGGCTTGTTTAATGCTCGGCTAGTTTCCATTGTCTTTTTTTTTTTTTTTTGGTAGCTTTAATTGTTGCTGGCCGTATACTCTCTGGTCAGACTTGGGATTATTCCAAAGTTACAATTAGGCCAAGTTTAGTGTAGACAGAACTGATTTTATGAACTTGTAGTGGAAATTGAAGTCAAGAGTTCTAGTCCAGGATTGAGAAATGAAAGGATTAACTGTAGGCGACTGAGTTATGCATTCTTCCCTTGTACTATTTTCCTATGGATGTGGATGGTCAAGCTTTATATTGAAATTGATCAGTTTTACGTAATTCTAGCCCTCAAGCTAAAGAATTCCTCTATGATATTGCTTAAAGATTATGGTACTTATTATTGAGGTTTCAAAAGGTATACCTGTAATTAAGTTTGGTTACTTTGTCTTGTTCTTTGAAGAGCATTTTGGTGCCTCCAAATAATAGAGAAGTTAATAGTGAAAAATTCATAAGCTATCACAATAACAATTTTTCAAGCCATGCTATAAATTTTCCAAAATGGTTTGATAAATTCTTAATTTTGAAGTGACAGGACATTTTATTTGTTTTGATAACTTTTTATCTTTTCTTGAAAGATCAAATAATGTGGTGATATTGCAAATAGCTAAAGTTTAATTAGTGTCGTATTTACATATTAATAAGTGGTTTAGGGACCAATTAAACTTTGGAACATTTGTAGGGTTGTTTCAACTTCATTTGTCAGTGCCTGTCTAAGCCACTTGGCAGTTTCAAACCCACCCCTATCCCCCTCCCACAAAAAACGCATGACAGATACCCTCAAATGCTCAAATCATACGGACTTTTACCACCACATAGTGCTTATTATGTCATTCGCTTTTTGGCTTTAATTAATGTCAGTAGCTGGGAAGGGTTAGTATATTAATCGCAGTTTCTACTGCCGCAATGATGTTCATTAAGTTATATTATGGTGATACTTTTATTTGTCTTGTAAAGTTGTTGATGCTGGCTATGAAGTTGTTTCTTTTATTTGATTTTAGTTTTAGTTATTACTATAACCATGAAGTGGCATTTCACTAGCAAGCCAAATACTTTCTAAGTTTTATTTTCTTATATAATAGATTACACAAAACACATTGAATTGTAATAGCTTAGAGAGGGAGCTCAAGTTTACAGCTGCAGGTTGGAAACGTGATTGTCTGGGGAAGTGGTTCAGAGATGAAAATGTGAGGTGAAGAGGATAATTTTGGGTTCAGAGTGGGCTTGATGGGTGTGATCCGCGGTCCGATAAAGGACGGGCCCATAGTCTGCCACCCTTACGGTACTAAGCCCAATATGAAGTGTCAGCAGGTCTGAGGCCCATAAGGAAAGGCAGGGAGGCCCTTTATATGAAATACTTGCGACACACTCCATAGAGTCCTATAAGGAAAGGATTTCTATAAGGAAAGGACTTCTACTCCAAGAAAGAGAAGTCCACTCTCTACTACTATAAAAGCCCCAATACCCTCGAGAATCAAGGTACGCATAATTTACCCTCTCTAGCACTCTAGAATTGTGAGCATATTTTAACCTAACCTTCGGAGGGTATTCGGCCGGCACCACACCGGTGCTCTCTGCAAGGTTTCCCCTTCTTTGTGTTGTGCAGGTTGACATTCAAGCGCATAGGTATCGTGTGGCTCATTGGTGAAATCCTTGACTTCATCAGTTGGCGCCGTCTGTGGGAAATCTCGACTATTGTTTCCCGGACTAAAGGGTTGCATGGTACTCACCCGCTCAATGGCAACTACCAACGACGTGCAAGAAGAGGAACCACCCACGACTGCCCTCGAAAGGCAGGTTCGGACGCTTGGTGCTGCCGTGGAACGTCTCACCAAACAAAACCTTGATCTGGAAGAACAGCTGCGACAGAAGAATGCAGCAGTGAACAACCAGCAAGAAGATCAGGAAGGAACCAGCGCCCCAAAGAAGAATCAGGAGATACCTGAAGGCAGCCACGCCCCGAGCAAACCCGAAAGGCAGAATTTGAGCATGCCATCCCTCACGAATGCAACGCCACCACAGATGGCCGCAGAAATGCAGGCGATGAGGGAGCAGATGGAGGTGATGATGAACGCACTAAAGGGCCGAGTCTCCAGTGATCTGGACGACTTAGTCAACCGAACGGACTCGCCCTTCACGGTCGCCGTGAATGCCTTCCCCCTACCCCATAAATTCCGCATGCCACATATCGAAAGCTATGACGGAATGAAGGATCCCCTGGACCACCTGGAAACCTTCAAGACACTGATGCACCTTCAGGGGATTGCTGACGAGATCATGTGTAGGGCCTTCCCCACGACGCTAAAAGGCTCCGCCAGGATATGGTTCAGCCGGCTGACTCCGAACTCCATCAGCACTTTCAAAGAGCTGAGTGCCCAGTTTACAACGCACTTCATCGGAGGGCACAGATACAAGAAGTCCACAGCTTGCCTGATGAGCATTAAGCAGCGGGAGGACGAGACGCTTAGAGCTTACATCACGCGCTTCAACAAGGAAGCACTGTCAATAGACGAAGCCGATGACAAAATACTGGTAGCAGCCTTCACAAATGGGCTGCGGGAGGGTAAATTTTTGTTCTCTATATACAAAAACGACCCAAAAACCATGACGGAGGTACTTTACAGGGCAACAAAGTACATGAACGCGGAAGACGCATTGCTGGCAAGGGGAGATAAGCCGAGGAAGAGAGAACGACAGGAAGACACCCGGCAGGACCGGGAAGGGAAAAGATTCAAAACAGGGGACCGAAGGGACGACCGACGATCAAGGCCGCAAGGAAGAAAATTTACAAGCTTTACCCCGTTGAATACCCCAGTAGACCAAGTCCTGATGCAAATTAAAGACGAAGAGGCTCTGACCTTCCCAGGAAAGCTCAAGAGCGACCCCAGCAAGAGGTCCAAAGACAGGTACTGCCGTTTTCACCGGGACCACGGTCACGATACATCCGACTGCTACGACTTGAAGCAGCAGATCGAAGCCCTTATCAGACAAGGGAAATTGCAGAAATATGTTAGGAAAGAAAGGACAGATCTTCCACCTCAAGAAAGGCAGCCCCGGAGGGAGAATGAGCGCCCCAAGCCCCCAATCGGAGACATAAGGATGATTGTTGGGGGGACCGCGACAGCAGGCTCGTCCAAAAAGGCCCGGAAGACATACATCCGAATGGTTCAAAACGTCCAGCTGACGGGCTCAATACCAAAGATTGCGCGGAGAGATAGCCCGATTGTCGGATTCTCAGAAGAAGACGCACGACGACTGCACCATCCGCATGACGACGCATTGGTTGTCACCTTACGAGTAGGAGAATATAACCTGCACCGGGTGCTGGTCGACAATGGCAGCTCGGCGGACATCCTATACTACCCTGCATTCCAGCAGATGATGGAATGACTGATACCAACAAATGCCCCGCTGGTGGGGTTTGGAGGAACAAGAGTATTCCCGTTGGGCGCGGTCACACTTTCAGTAACAGTGGGCGACTATCCTCAGCAGATCACTCGGGATGTGACATTCCTCGTAGTCGACTGCTCATCAGCATACAACGCTATCCTTGGACGGCCAACTCTCAATGCCTGGAGGGCAGCTACCTCGACATACCACCTGATGATTAAATTCCCCACGGAATATGGGGTCGGTGAGTTGCGAGGGAATCAGGTGGCCGCCCGCGAATGCTACATTGCCACGCTAGAAATGGATGACCACCAGCACACAATGTGCATAGAAGAAAAGCGGGTGTCAGCAGAACCAGTAGAAGAGCTAGAGGAAATAGCTCTAGACGAGTCAAGACCCGAACGGACAACTAGAATGGGGACGTTGGCCAGTCAACCCACACGGCAGGTCCTAACAACGTTCCTAAGGGATAATCAGGATGTTTTCGCTTGGAACCACGAGGACATGCCGGGTATTGATCGCTCAGTCATAGTTCACAGGCTGAATGTGAACCCCACGTTTTCGCCCGTGAGACAGAAAAAGCGAGTATTCGCTGAAGAGCGAGACAAAGCAATAGCCGAGGAGGTTAGGAAGCTTCTTGAGGCAGATTTCATTCGGGAGGTATACTACCCCGACTGGCTGGCAAACGTAGTAATGGTTAAGAAAGCTACAGGGAAGTGGCGAATGTGCGTCGACTTCACGGACCTCAACAAGGCTTGCCCAAAGGACAGCTTCCCGTTACCTCGTATCGATACACTGGTAGACTCAACGGCAAGGCACCAACTCTTGAGCTTTATGGATGCCTTCTCCGGCTACAATCAAATCAAGATGGACGAGGATGATCAGGAGAAGACATCCTTCGTCACAAGTCAGGGACTATTTTGCTACAAAGTGATGCCGTTTGGGCTAAAGAATGCAGGAGCAACCTACCAGAGGCTGATGAACAAGATGTTCGCGCATCAGATTGGGAGGAATGTGCAAGTGTATGTTGACGACATGCTTGTGAAAAGCATTCTGGAGCAGGATCACCTGAAAGACTTACAGGAGACTTTCGACACTCTCAGGTCGTATAATATGAAGTTAAATCCGAACAAGTGCGCATTTGGGGTGATGGCAGGAAAGTTCTTGGGGTTCATGGTTTCCCATCGAGGTATAGAGGTTAACCCAGAGAAGGTTCGGGCCATCATGGAGTTAGAACAGCCAAAAACCATCAAGGATGTGCAGAGATTAAACGGTAAAGTTGCAGCTCTGAATAGGTTCGTCTCAAAGGCGACGGACAAGTGTCTCCCATTCTTCCGTACGTTAAGAAAGTCGTTCGTATGGACGGACGAATGCCAGAAAGCATTTGAGGACTTGAAGAAGTACCTATCGTCCCCACCGTTGCTCAGCCCATCTGAGCCTGGGGAAGAACTCTACCTCTATTTAGCAGTTTCGCAAGCGGCAGTTAGCGCGGCCCTCATTAGGGAGGAGGATGGATCACAAAAACCCGTCTACTTTATAAGTAGGGCTTTCCGGGGAGCGGAAGAAAGGTATTCCCAAATGGAGAAGTTGGCTTTCGCGCTGGTGACTGCGGCAAGAAAGCTCAAGCCATACTTCCAGGCGCACACAATAGTGGTCCTAACGGATCAACCCTTACGGAGAGCCATGAGTAGCCCGGATACCGCAGGACGCATGGCCCTATGGACGGTTGAACTGAGCGAATTCGATATACAGTATCGTCCGCGAAATGCAATTAAGGGACAAGCAGTGGCCGACTTCATTGCAGAATTTTCCAAGACAGAAGGCGTGGGGGCAGACAAAAAGACTCAATGGAGCATCCACACGGACGGATCCTCCAACAGGCATGCAGGAGGTGCCGGAGTACTAATCCATACCCCCGACGGAGATAAAATCGAATGCATGATTCGTCTGGACTTCCCCACGACCAACAACGAGGCTGAATATGAGGCTTTGCTAGCAGGACTAGACCTTGCGAAGGCAGCAGGCGCGGAATCCATGATCATACATTGCGATTCCCAGGTGATAACAAGTCAAATCAATGGCATCTACGAATGCAAGAGCGAGAGGATGAGAAAGTACCTGGACGAAGTAAAGAAACGGATCGGTGATCTCACAGTAAGGTTCGTTCAAATCCCAAGGGAAGAAAACGAATGTGCCGACCGTCTTGCGAAGGCAGCCTCAGCAGAGCCCATGATCGTTCCCGAACAGGTATTGTCATTTGTACAACTCTCCTCACTCATTGATGACGGGTTAAAAGTGCAGGAGCTGAATTCTGAAGATTGTTGGACTACGCCGCTGATAGCATACCTGAAGATGGGCACACTACCCGAAGGAAAAAACGAAGCCAGGAAGCTGAAGGTCCATGCCTCGCGATTTGTACTAATCAACGATATCTTATACAAAAGAGGGTTCGCACGTCCGTACCTGAGGTGCCTAGATCAGGACGAAGCCGACTACGTAATGAGGGGAGTGCATGAGGGCATCTGTGGAAACCATTCAGGAGCACGATCCTTAGTGAACAAACTGATCAGAGCGGGGTACTACTGGCCGACAATGCAAAAAGACGCACAAGCGTACGTCAAAACATGCGACAAATGTCAGAGGTTCAGTAACCTGATCAGACAACCAACCGAGGAGCTGACACCTATGACGGCCCCTTGGCCGTTCGCCCAATGGGGACTAGATATCATGGGCCCCTTCCCGATGGCCGCGAAACAGCTAAAATTTCTGGTAGTTGGAATCGACTACTTCACCAAATGGGTAGAAGCGGAGGCCTTGGCCACTATTACGGAGAAGAACATCCGGAGTTTCGTTTGGAGGAATATTATATGCAGGTTCGGGATACCCAGGGTGCTCGTCTCCGACAACGGAAAGCAATTCGATAACGGAGCGTTCAGGAGCTTCTGTTCAGAACTAGGGATCAAAAATCACTATTCGTCGCCCGCACACCCTCAAGCCAATGGGCAAGTCGAAGTTACGAACCGGTCCTTGCTGAAGATCATCAAGACCCGGCTCGAGGGGGCGAAGGGCATTTGGCCTGACGAACTGCCGAGCGTCCTATGGGCATACCATACAACCACAAGAACACCAACTGGAGAATCTCCATTCAGACTGACGTACGGAAGTGAAGCCGTCATTCCAGCGGAGGTCGGGCTCACTAGCTATCGAGTGGAGAACTACGACAAGGATGGCAACGAAGAAGCCCTGCGGGTCCAGATGGACCTGATAGACGAAGTCCGGGCTACAGCAGAACAGAGGTTGGCTAGGTACCAGAACCTCATGGCGAAATAATACAACTCCAATGTCAAACACAGGGACTTCCAGATTGGAGATCTTGTGCTACGAAAGGTAATGGGAGCTGCCAAAGATCCAGCGCAAGGAAAGCTCGGCCCCAACTGGGAAGGACCATACAGGATCTCATCTTGGAAAAGAAAAGGCACCTATCACCTCGAAACCATGGACGGACAGAAGCTTCAACATCCATGGAACACAGAGCACCTTCGGAGGTACTACCAGTAGGGGCACCATGAAGATCATCGACTCTCCCCCAGTTTCCAGTTTATTACTATGTTTTTACTAAGTTTTTCATGAAGTTTTTACCTCAGACAATTTTCTGGTTATTTAAGTTTTGCTCTCTACTTCGAACAAATATTTCTACATGTACCTTTTTAAGCCCGAGGGGGCAGGTACATTTTCCTTAGCATTATTTTCTTTCAATAAAGAGAAGTATTCAGACTCTACTGTGTTTTTCCTACATAAATAAAAATAAGTCCACAAGCTGGACGGATATAAAAACAAGTCCACAAGGTGGACGGACCATCTCAAAGGGATAAAAAATCCTAAGTCCGCAAACTGACGGATACAAAAATAAGTCAACAAGGTGGACGGACCATCTCAAAGGGATAAAAAATCCAAAGTCCACAAGCTGGACGGATACAAAACAAGTCCATAAGGTGGACGGACCATCCCAAAGGGATAAAAAATCCTAAGTCCACAAGCTGGACGGAAACAAAAACAAGTCCACAAGGTGGACGGATCATCCCAAAGGGATAAAAAATCCTAAGTCCACAAGCTGGACGGATACAAAAACAAGTCCACAAGGTGGACGGACCATCCCAAAGGGATAAAAAATCCAAAGTCCACAAGCTGGACGGATACAAAACAAGTCCACAAGGTGGACGGACCATCCCAAAGGGATAAAAAATCCAAAGTCCACAAGCTGGACGGATACAAAACAAGTCCACAAGGTGGACGGACCATCCCAAAGGGATAAAAATCCTAGGTCCGCAAGCTGGACGGATACAAAAATAAGTCCCTAAGGTGGACGGAGTATCCCAACGGTTGATTCTAAACAAAATCCACAAAGTGAACGGACCATCCCAAGGGATGAAACGAAACTAAGTCCACTAGTTGGACGGATCATCCCAAGGGGATGAAAACTAAACAAAGTCCACAAAGTGGACGGACCATCCCAAGGGATGAAGCCAAACCAGATCCACAAGGTGGACGGATCATCCCAAGAGGATGACGATTGTAAGTCCATAAGGTGGACGGAGTCTCCCAACGGAGGATACTAAACTAAGTCCACAAAGTGGACGGACGATCACAAGGGATGAAACTTAACGGTGAAACTTAGTCCACATAATGGACGGACCATCCCAAAAGATAAAACTCAAGTCTACAAAATAGACAGACCATCCAAAAGAAATAAGACCAAGTCCACAAGGTGGACGGATAATCCCAGATGGACGGATAATCTCAAAATCCTTTAACGGACGAATAAAATGAAGTTCAAAAATGGACGGATAAAATCCTGGGTGGGATCACCTACCAATTTCACAACATACAAACATATAAAAGCAAAAAAAGAAGCATGTTATAAAAACCAAATAAAAGTTGTCTACAATACATCCATGACGGAAGAAAATTGTTCACAAAATAGTCTTACAAGTAAATGTAAAAGTAAATGAAGGTAAAACAAAAATTGCTTCAACTGACGGGTACATCATCTCCTTCCTGACGGACTTCCATAACAGGCTGGTCGTCAACAACTGCCTTTTCTGCCTGCGCCCCGTCGACCTGAGCCTCATCACCAAACAGCTGGTCAGTATCGTCGGATTTTGCAGGGTGGACGGATGTTTGTTCAGGAACATTGATGTTGACGGAGGAAAGGTCAAGGTCTGGATACAAACTCTTCACCTGACGAAAAGCATCATCGAAGCCGTCACTATAGGACGTTCCTAGCTCGAGTAGAAGATCGTCGGAGTCACGATACTCACGGACGGCATCAACCTTAGCCTGACGAACATCCTCATCTTTAGTCTCAAGGATCTTGGAAAGCTCCTCCGTCCTCTTGAAATAATCATCCCTCGCCTCTTTAGCCATTTTTAGCTTCTTCTCCTGAACTACCCTCCAAGCCCTTAGTTGTGTCAGCTCGTCGTCCGTCACCTTAGCCTTCTCTCTCAGACGGCCAAGGGTGTTCTCATGGCTCAGGCACCGTCCCATAAGCCCCTTCGTCATGAGCGTAGCCTAAAAAGTTGAAAAGAGTTAGACAAATTACAAAGGCCGAAAAGAAAAATTTGGAGAAAGTAGACGGATAAAAACCTGAGCGATATTGAATAGGCCCGTCTCACCCATGGCCTCCGTGGAGTGATTGCCAAGATCCTCGTAATCATCTGAAGAGATGACGGACGTTAGCTTCTCCAATGCATATTTTGGATCTTCACGGAGTAAGATAGGCGCCTTCTCCTGCTGGGTCGACGGACCTTTCATAAAGCCTTTTCCTGCCCCATGCTTCACTGGAGTTGTGGACTTGGTACCCCCAGCCAGGAGGCCCAGGACGGGCTCCAAAGGAACCTTAGGCTTCTTTGGAGGACGGTCCCCTTTGGGCGGCAGCTTTCTCTTATACTGTTGACTTGAACCCGTCCCTATGGGGGCCCCCTCGACGGAGTCTTTCTTCTTCGCCGCGTTGGCTCTGATCAATGCTCTCCTCTTGGCGTCATCCATTTCTGCGAAACAAGACGGAGTGAATCTATGTGAAGTAAGATAGATGGAGAACATCGAAGGGCTCGGTCAGAAGCTTACGCTGACGGATCTTATTATCGTACTTCTTCGCAGCTTCAGATGGCTCCGGTCCGTCACAGTACCAGTGGAGTGTATCTAAGTTGACGAGCTTGGCCCAGGTCCTCTCCTCTGATGTGGTCTTCCTGAAAATTCTTTCCAAAAAATTGAACTCTTCAAGCTCAACCTGGGGACGCTGACGGACTGAAAAAGCGAAAGTAGACGGATGTTAGAAACTTACAAAAAATCAAACTGATTAAGGTATTTTCACACGACGGAGTGTACCAGTCTCGCTTAAGATGCCCCATGTAGTATCGACGGGTATGAAATCCGTCTCCCCTGGGTGGCACATCCAGCCGTCTCCTTCCATGAAGAAGAAGCGGCTCTTCCAATCTCTGTTGGAATCAGGTGTTTCAAAGATGACTTTGAGGACGGAGCTCCTGGGGACGAAGCTATACATCCCCCTTGACTTATCTATCTCGTCCGGGCGATAGCAATGTAGGAACTCTCTCACCGTCAGCCTACGTCGACCTTCCGACATAACTCCGTACAATACCTCCATCGCAATAAAAACCCTCCAGGCGTTGGGGGAAATCTGACTGACGGATAAACCCAGGTATTGTAAGAGTTCACGGTGGAGTGAACTCAAGGGAAACCTAAGACCAGCCTTAAGCACTTGCTCGTATATCCCTACACCGTCCACCCCTTGGTAGTAACATTTTTCTGACTTATAAGGCAGACGGAGGGGAATATGGTTGGGGATTTGGTAGTTGTCCCTAATGGTGTTAAAATGAGGCTCCTTGATTGTTGAAGTGAAGGCATTCACCGTCCACTCTGGTAACATCACAAACTGCCTAAACCCGTCCGCTCCCACGACGGATCTAACTCCTTCTACTTGATCTTCGACTTCTACGATCTCCGTATCCTCATCTGTTGAGGACGAGGAAGATGTAGACGGACTCCTATCGTCGCTTAGATCGTCTTGGTCTTTGTGACCTGACGGATACACCTCTTCGTAATCCACACCGTCGCGAACGACAGATTGATTACTCGACGCACTAGACATTTCCTACAGGTAACGACAAAACCTAAGACTATGACGGATGTTTGAAAGAATGACGGAAAAGAAAAGGAATTAATCTTTTTTCTTAAACTAAAAGAAAAAACATTAAATGAAGTGTAAGACGGATAGAGACAGCTTACCAGCAAGTACGTGGACGGGTGAGACGTATATGACGGTTGCAGTATGTGAACGAGTTGCTCTCTGACAAACTGGACGGACTCGCTCTGACAATGCAATTCTTCGAAAGAGAGAAAGAATGAAGGGAGAAGGGGGCATTATTTATAGGAAGAATGCACGGAAGACGAAGCGACACTTCGATCCCATAAAAGCACCAATACAGGGACGACACGTATCACGCCATTAATACTCTCCCACTCCTATGCCTCGCATTAAATAAATGACGGAGTACTTGCCCGTCATCCCCAATAAGTCCTAGTCGACAGACCACTAATATCTCCACCGTCATCCAAGTTATTTTTACTATCACCCCATGTTTCCCTCTGATATATGACGGACCCATAGGGTGAAGGGGGCAACTGAAGAGGATAATTTTGGGTTCAGAGTGGGCTTGACGGGTGTGATCCGCGGTCCGATAAAGGACGGGCCCATAGTCTGCCACCCTTGCGGTACTAAGCCCAATATGAAGTGTCAGCAGGTCTGAGGCCCATAAGGAAAGGCAGGGAGGCCCTTTATATGAAATACTTGCGACACACTCCATAGAGTCCTATAAGGAAAGGATTTCTATAAGGAAAGGACTTCTACTCCAAGGAAGAGAAGTCCACTCTCTACTACTATAAAAGCCCCAATACCCTCGAGAATCAAGGTACGCATAATTTACCCTCTCTAGCACTCTAGAGTTGTGAGCATATTTTGACTTAACCTTCGGAGGGTATTCGGCCGGCACCACACCGGTGCTCTCTGCAAGGTTTCCCCTTCTTTGTGTTGTGCAGGTTGACATTCAAGCGCATAGGTATCGTGTGGCTCATTGGTGAAATTCTTGACTTCATCATGAGGCAATTTTTATTTTTTTATTTATTTATTTTTTGGCATCGTTCTTGATACTGCTTTCTGTACTAAATTTCACAGGGTGTATTGAGATTCTGAAGTTAACAAATAATTGTATTTTGGATTATACTATTTTGATTAAAGCAATTAATTAATTCTTTTTTTAAAGATATTATTTTTCATGATGTCAAATGTAGTGATTTATGCATATTATTGCTTGCAGGTTGAGTTTGACTCTGATGAAGATGATCCAAATGTATGCCTTGGATGAAAAGATGTGGAAGACTTTAGCCGATGGACATTCAATTTGATCATGATTGATGATGGTGGTATAGTTTGCTAAGTTGGCATGTAAAGCTACTGCTAGTTTTCTACTGAACAACCTACAAGAAAATTTTTGTTTACACTGATTAGCCTGTAGGGAGCCCAAGAGTTGCGTCTTTGTGAATATAGGAAGTTGGTGTACCAATGCTTGAATTAAGCACAGTTTCAAATGGATTTTTCTTCAAAGGTGTATCACACAATTGCATTATTTATCAGAGGAATTCTGGCAGGTGTGCAGGGAAATTTATTTGTTTTGGAAAATGTAAAAGAAAATTATCTATGTAAGAACCGATGGTGCTGGTTTTGTTATTATTGTAATTCAAATTCTCTTGGAATGGCAATTGTAAATGGGTTAAAAGTTCTAACTACTACTTCTTTGTGTTCGTTTGCTTGGATTTTGCTCACAGGCATATATGCTTTTCATGGAATCAACTGCCTGTTTATGCTGATTTGTGAGAGACTTGGGCCAAGCCTCAACTTGGTTTCACAAGGCCATTAGCATTAGCCTTAGATTAATGGATAAAACTAGAAGCTAAAAAGCCTCCTTGTTAATGAGAGACAAATTCAATAACATGATTTTGTCCTCCAATCTTCTTTTTTTTTTTTTTTTTTCTTAGGTGAAATATGAATAACTGTGTGAGAGGATGAGAGTGTGACTAATATGACCAAGAGCTCCTGCACTAGCTCCATGGGGTTCAAACTTTGAAGAAAGTTACAAGTTACAACACACAAAGTCAAAGAGATGTTGAGACTTAAAAAGAAAGTGCGTTGTCAATTAAATTCACTCATTAAGGAAAAAAAATGAAAACAAATAATAATAAATGAAAGAAACACTCAAAATTCAATTTTTTGTTGGTTTTTTCAGTAAACAAACAAACCAAACCTTTTTTTCTTATTTTAATTATTATCAATTAAGGATGGTTTTTTTTAGTATAATAAAAAAGTAGAAAAAATATTTTTTAGTATAACAAAAAATATTTTCGCAACTTCTTCAGAACAAGTGTATTTTATTTTCTCTAGGCACAAAGATATAGACAAAGTACTTATAGGCTATCCAAAGCCAAGCACAATTACCAAAACAATCTAGCCAATGTTAACAATGAGTACAAGCAATTACAAGTCAATACAGATTCCAAAATAAACTTTGTGCTTAGAGAAACCAACAGGCTATTCAACAACTTCTACAGCCAATCTTAGGAGCCATAGTTTCGCCTTCATTTTGCGCTTCCTTGTTGTGTCGAATCATGAACTTCATCATCTCCCATAACATGGGCTACCACTTCACTCAACATGTTAGTACTCAAGGTTGCAATCCTCCTTGCATGGTCACGCTCCTCAATGGCAACGTCTAACTGATACCTCAACAATCTGTTCCTAACGTCTCCATCGCAATAGTTGGTTCCTTCGCTTTGAGACGTCCCCCCTGGGCTTGATGTCGACATGGTAGGAGATGTCCACGATGGGGAAGCACCATACTGCACATTCGTACCATTACGTTGCATGAACTCCATGTATGCAGATTCTGCTTCTCGTCGATCTTTGAATGACCTGTGTTCGGCATTTGCGAACTTATGAACTTGTCTACTTGCTTCTGCCCAATTGTCGTATATGCCAGGAGCACGACCAACGAAAACAACATAGTATTTGCCACCCTAAAAGAGGAACACAATAGCATTGTACATTAAAACCGCATGAGCTGTGCTGGACTAAAACTTACCAAGTTTTGAATCTGAACTATTAGGTAAAACATGTACCATGTCGCTCTACCAACAGTTGCCAGTAGACTACAGCAACTAACATGCACGTTGCTTATTCCAAGACCTGACAATCAGTTGCATAATCTATAATTGTATAGTGGTAAATAAATCATGGGCGGCTTTACATTAAGGCCAGGGGGTTCAAATGAACCCCCTGACCTGGCTCAAACAAAATTTTTATATATAAAATTTTATAAAAATTTTCATTTTGAACTCTTAAAATAAAAATTTGAACACCCTAATCCTAAATTTTGTTTGAACCCAATTGAAATAAGCTTGAAACTTGAATATGATCATCCTAATTTTAATTTCACAATATTTTTACAATAATATGAGGTAAGTTGTAACTGCTTTTTATCTAGACCCACAATTAACAATATTTTTTTATCTACCTTTAACAATTGGCCACCTAGATTTTGTTGTGGAATTTTTTTGAAAGTATTGTGTCAATTCCAAAATTTTTGCTCATTCATTAAAAAAAATATGAATATTCTTTCCACGATTTTGGCTTACTTTGCAATTGACAACGAAATGAAGTTGTTTTTCTTTACACTTTTCTTCTTCATTAACAAAAAAATTACATCACTGTTATAACCAACACATATGTACAAATTTGTATCTATATATGTAATTTTTTCCTCATCCTCTCTATCTTGCTTTCTCCCTTCTATGTTTTTCTTAGTTTTTCTTTTTATCTCCAATTACCTCCAATTTTAACATAGTAACTATGTCTATGTGTATGATTAAGAAGTCATCCACTTCAAACATAAAATCTTATATCAGTTTCTATTTTATTTTCTTAGTTTATGCATTTAATAGTTGTTGTCTTACCTATTTTATAACAATTTTAGACTATTGTATAATATGGTTGTATTGTATACTAAATTGTATTTAGAATATTAATTTAGATTATTGTATATAATATGGAAGTTTATCTATAGAAAAAAGAAAAAGAATAATCATTTAATTTTTTACTCGTCCCTCATGACAAATGAAAAATTCCTAACTTTGCCATTCCTGAACCCCCTAGAAAAAAATCCTAGAGCTGCCAATGAAATAAATGTACAATTAAAACAGTAAAACATGTTGGCATGTTACCTTTAGAAGCAAAGGAGGCTTGTCTTCTCCATCCTTGACTGTTTTCCTCATAACCCCCAACCAGAATGAGAGGAAGCTGTCTTTTTATATGAAGCGTATTATACTCGACTATGCCTAACTCGAGTACAGTGACTGATAACTCGATTTAGACAAAGACGAGTATGTATAAATACTGCCCAACCATTTACTGGTGAAGTAAATAATACTCGATATCCCTATAACCGAGTTCTACTGCCAAATGTACGACGCGTTAATTGTACTCGGTCTTTGTATAACCGAGTTATAAAACTCGCTCGTTGTAACATCGAGTACTGTGGGATCTCCCCACACCTTCTGGGCGTTCTACTGCCAAACGTACGATGCCTTAATGGTACTCGCTTTCTGTATAACCAAGTTATAAAACTCGCTTGGTGTAAAATCGAGTACTGTCATTGTAGATTTTGTCATTTCCTCCCCCACCTTCTGGGACCACTGACTATTTGCCATTACTTCTTCATGCGGGAGCCTTCTGAACGTGGACCGGTCTGTGCCTTCTACCATTGTGTCAACGTCTACTGCCAGTTTCAACTTCAACTGAGCAGCTTCACCAAGTGCACTTCTTTTTCTTAACGTTATTGTCTTCCCCATTCTGTCAACATCTCACTTGATAGGTAACAATTGCTAACCATTTATAACAACTCAAAGCCAGTGAATGTTATGAGACTTCAATTAATTGGTCTATCTGAACATAATAGTGCATGACGTTCAGAATTTCAAATAACACTAATTCTGTGATTGCTGTGGGAGGGGTTATCTGAACATGGAATTATGGTTCAATATTTAAGACAACACACATTCTGTGACTGTTGTGGGTCTTCAATGGGGGTATCTTAACATAATAATGCATGAGTCCATCCAGTTATGTTAACACAAATTCTGAATAATAATGTTGTGGGAAGAATGGGGGGTGCCTGAACATAATAATGTGGTATAGTATTTAACACAACCCAAATTCTTTGAATGTTGTGGGTCTTCACTGGGGGTATCTGAACATAATGATGCATGAATCCATTTATGATAACACAAATTATGTGACTGTTGTCAGCAGAATAGGGGGTATTTGAACATAATAATGCAGTACATGTTGCATACTACGAATTATTTCCCTTATTTGCAATGCTTCATAATTCTCAATTGATTAACAATACACATTGTGTGAACCGATTGCTGTTTTCGAATTTAGGTGTTTGATGGACTAGATCATACGATTATTCCATAGTATGTTTTTAGCATCAATACTTTTTGCTATGTTAGTATTGATTTTAGATAAACAATATGGGTTTTTTAGCACAATTTGCTTAGGTTTGTTTAGCTACACGAACACCTAAACATAGGGCATATATAGTTAGCCTATGGTTTCATAATATTACACAGCATGATACAACTATTACTATTTGTGGTTCAGGTCCGTTATGAGTCCTTATTACTTCTACGTTTACTACGACGGGGAGGCATATATTAATGATTCGCATGGGCTATCATACCGAGGTCCGAACCTAAAGCAGTCACTTATTGAAGTGAAACGTGGGATACACATGAGAAAGCTGAAGCGGAAGATAATGTCAACTCTGGGGTTAGACAAGGATTCCCATGACATCTCCATTGTATTTCGAGCTCCTCAGCAACTGGTGGGTACCCAAGTTTTCTACAATGCAATTCTGTTACAGTGCGACCATGATGTGGACATAATGTGGGGAGTGATAAAGCGGGCTCCACAATTCATAGGTTCTGACTTGTATGTAACTGTTGCCACTATTGGGTGTAATGTCGACATGGGTTCACAGTATGCTAGTAGAGCTGGGGAGCAAGATTCAGTTCCTATAACCATCGTGTACCCTTCAATTACAGCCGAGACGTCTTTGCCCTACAACGTTGGACCATGCAATGCAGTTGCTATGGACAATATTGAAGCCGCCGAAGTGTTAGGGTCTATCCATACGTATGACGAAAATGTTTATCGAGGGTATACTAAAGAAAATGAAGATATCCAAACGCACTTGGATGAGGCAATTGAAATGGATGACCCTCGAGATGTGTACGAGGAGTTCATTGATAATGATGGACCGGAGGTCAATCCGGAATTTTTAGATGAACTGCAAGTTGAAAACAATGTGGATGCTTGCGCCAATCCAAACCCCAACCCCGACTGGTTCATGTCAAACACATGGGATAACATTCATGACCCATCACCTTCCTTGGAAACAGGTCTGATGAGTTGGAGGCCGGGGGACGAACCAAGCAAGGGGATGCTATTCTTGAATAAAGCTGCGGTTCAGCATGTGTTAACCATGTTCTCTGTGGGGCTTAATAAGAAATTTAAGTACATGAAGTCAGACCCTGAGAGACTGATTGTAACATGTGTAAACGATGCATGTCCGTGGTTAGTTCGAGCTATCAACAGCAAAAGGCACAAGTTCTGGGAGATCACAACATGTAAGGGTCCCCACACTTGCTCGTCACTCCAGGTGGATCATGATGGAAGGATGATGGATTCGAAGTTCATTGCCATCACACTTGAGTCATACGTGCGGGAAGACATTTCAAGAACTATAGCAACCATGTGTAGTCTTCTGCATGCGAAGCATGACCATTGGACATCTCACTATAAGGTTTGGGATGCAAAACAGAAGGCGGTTGCGGCCATCTACGGGGATTTCGATGAGTCATATGCAGAATTACCTCGGTTTCTGGCGGCATTAAAAGATGCGGATCCAACCACAGTGACACAGTTGAAGTGCGACAACCGTAACGTGCTAGGAACTTGCACGTTTAACTGTGCCTTTTGGGCTTTTGGTCCGTGTATTGAAGGGTTCAAGCATTGCAGGCCGGTGATAAGCATTGATGCAACGCACCTCTATGGCAAGTACAAGGGGAAGTTGTTGATAGCAATGGCGACGGATGCTAACAACGAGGCTTATCCGCTCGCATTTGCCATTGTTGAGAGTGAGAGCAAGGAGACATGGGGATGGTTCTTGGCATGGTTGACCAATATTACGGACCGGGCCAATCTTTGCATCATCTCTGACCAACATTCGGGGATAAAAGCCTTCTTTGATGACACAAGTATGACTTGGTTGCAGCCTCCCAAGGTCCATCACCGGTACTGCCTCCGCCATGTAGTCAGTAATGTGAACACAAAATGGAAAATTCCGGAGTTGAAGAACTTGGTATGGAGGGCAGCAAGTGCGAATCAAGTCAGAAAGTTTGAAGCCATACTGGAATTAATTCGCAATGTCAAGCCGGCTGCACACAAGTACCTTGAATCTAAAAACAAACATAAGTGGACACTTGCACATGACGAAGGGCGTCGATACGGAGCCATGACAACCAACCTATCGGAGTGCTTTAATGGAGTACTGAAAGGTGCACGCAGCTTGCCAATTACGGCAATGGTGAGGTTCACCTTTTTCAAAGTGAACTCGTACTTTGACGCTCGTTGTAATCTCACTCCAGATCAGTTGGAAGCGGGTCAAGAATGGTGCAAGTACGCCATGGACAAGTTTGAAAAAAATCAAGTGAAGGCAAAGGACCATATGGTGACACAGATGTCCGCACAAGCGCGGATATATCAGGTTGACACACCAAGTAATCCTCTAAATGGTGGGAGCGGACAACACACGCATAGAGTTGATCTTCGGAGTATGACATGCACGTGCGGGAAATGGGAAGCGCTCAAGATCCCGTGTTCACACGTAATAGCAATTTGTGCTAAGTATAAGCACGATGCGCAGCAGTTTATTGATCCTTGCTATAGCGTGACTCATAGGTACCACAGCTACGAATCGGTATTCCAGCCGTTGAAAGATAGATTAGAATGGCCGGATCCAGAAGAAACTCGAGTAGTGATGCCCAACCCACTATTGATTCGGAAGAAAGGTCGGCCAAAGTCCACACGTATCTGTAATGAGATGGACGAGGATGATAATGATAGGGAGTTGCCGAGCTCCTTATGGATCGAGAATGGACCAAAATCAAGATGTGGGTTGTGTCGCCAAGAGGGGCACAACCGTAGAACATGTCCTACTCGAAATGCGGAGTCAACAACTGGTGGAGCTGCATCATAGGTAAAGCTTCCATTTCTTAACAACTTTTGTCAACAGAAATCATCATAGTTATGAAACAAACGTACGTTGGTGTTCATGCATGGATAGGCAAATGAGTCCAATTGGTATTTAAATATGTTGTTCAATGGTTTTGTCACATTATTCATCCCAAGTCATGAATCTGAGCTTTGTTGTGGCTATGTTGCTTGTTAATAACTTATATAGGTCCAGTACATAACATATTTGAACTGTTTACAATAGGTACGGCAGCCAAGGTGGATGGGTGATAACCGACGTACGTTGCGCAGCCAGGATGATCCCTACCGCCTGAGGAAGCCCCCGAACGACACCAGTAACTCGGTTTCATGACGAGAAGACATTGTTGGATTGGTCATTTTTTGCTTGGAAGCTACTACTAAGTTCGCTTTCTTTTGTTATGTACTTATGTGGTCATGCACTTTGTTAACAAGATTAATTTTATGTACTTGAGTAGATTTCACTATCTGGTCAAGCAAACATTTCAGTTGCATGTAAAATGTAGTAATAGAAGCAGTGAATGTTATGAGACAATTATGATTTCCAGCTTCTCAAAAGCAATTAGTTATTGCAATGCACAGGTGCTTCGTGAAAACTGTAGTAAACTTTCTTATTATTGAGAATTGATAGAACTGAGCTGCAGATGACAACAAAAGAAACATGCATAGAGAGCATGTATCGAGAGTACTGTGATAGCTAGGGTTTTCAACATAACTCGGTCTTAAATATATCGAGTAAAACAGACGTTACTCGATATTAGTAATATCGAGTAATATCCACTATGATCCCTACCACAACCAGAAATTGCTCAGTCTCAATATAAAACTCGATACTTCAGTATTCGAGTATTATAAAGAAAATTTTGATCAGTCCAAATGGGTTCGACCCATCGAAAAATCCCTGAGTTTTTTGCAAAATTCTCTGTACAAAATGATTGCTATACGATTGGTCTTAGATCGGTCGAAATTAAACTCGGTTTTATAGGTAGCGAGTATGGTCTCCGATGGTAGAATAATCGAGTACTATAAGTAAAGCTCACGAGTATTCTTATTACCACGCCCAGACTGTACTCGGCTTCCGAGATGGCGAGTACTTATTATAAAACCCGACATCTCTGTAGTCGAGTATTATAACCATAAAATTAATTGGTCTTCCCCTGAAATCTGAATCTGAAAGATAGTGTCTCTCTGAAATCTGAATAGCGCCTCTCTCAAATCTCAATCTCCGTGTCTCTTTGTTTTCGTCGTCAACCTTTACTGTGCCTGTGACTCTTCGTCTTCTTCTTCTCCTCAAAACCCCAACCGCCCCTCTTTCATCTACACTGATTCTACACTATAAAATCAAAACCCTAGCCTGACCATGTCTCTTAACCTTCTACTCCGTCTTCCCCTCAAATCCCTAGCCGACCCCTCTAATTTAGCATCTCCTGAAAACCGTCGAGCACTGTTCTTTGTATTCAGCTCTCAATGATCGAATCCACTAGGAAGGTATACTTGTTTTATATTTTTGGTTTGTTTACTTACTAATGAAATTTGAGGGGATTTGAGGGTTTTGTTGACTGTGTTAATCATTATCATGTCCATTGTTTAGTACTTAGACTTCGTTTGTTTAATTTTTATGTTGATTTAAACAAATCCTTTAATTATGTTGCTCTATCATTTAATTTCAAGCCCCTTCGTATCTGTCATCTTAAAAAAAAGTAATTGTAGATCCGTTCGTTTAGATGTTGATCTTGTTGTTCTAAAACACTATATGTAGTGAGGTTTGAAAGTTAGTTTGCGTTTGTGACAGGTTTTGTTTGAATTTGTGTTTGTGAGTGGTTCTAATCCATATTGTTTGTGAGGCTTGGAATGAGCCAAACAAAATGAAATATTTTTGTGGGTAACTGCTTTATTTTATTGCTCCGCTTCCCCAAATCACAACATTTTCCTTTTCCCTTTACTAGTCCTTTAACTTGTACAACTTAATTCGTCTTTCTTGAACAAATTTGGGAAATTTTTTTTATTTATTTTGAGAAATTGAAGAAAATAAAAATTTTATAATTTATTTTAAATTATTTTGATAATCTATCATATGTTGCATGTAATATAATAGAAGTTAATCTTATATTATGTTGTGTCATTGTCAAGTAATTAACATACGCGTTATACGTTGTAAATTAATATACTTTTGCCATGTGACACAACATAGAACATCCAGATTATTACTTTATTATATATGTGAAATTCTATTAAAGTTTTAATTTTCAAGTGGCATGGTAATGCCACTTGAAAATATAACTTCGATTATATTACTAATATGCATCCTTGATTGACATATAAGTTTTATTAAATTGTGTAGCGTATGAACATAACACTGTGATCTATATAAAAATAGAAATAGAATTCATCAATATCAATAAATAAATTATGTATTAAAAAACATTATGTTAGATGATTAAAATAAATACTGAAACTTCATATAATTAGTTATTTAGTAGCATTATGTTAATTAAAGTAGTAATATAACTAACAAACTAGTTAGAACTTTGGTAATGGAGTCTGGTTTATAGTAGATTTACAAATTTTAATGTACTTTATGGTGAGGTGAGATATGTTGTTCCCTTCTTTGTATATAGAGTAGAGCTTGTGGCAGTTTCGAAGAGCCTCACTTGCTGCACTGTCTGTCCCTAGTTTAGAGAACATTTCGTTTGGAAAATTAACACAGTGCAAAAAACTGCACTATGCAGAAAACAGATACTGTGCATAAACATCCATTTGTTTTGTGTTTATCACCATACAGGTGATTTTTAGTACTAATAGGAGACGTTGATATAATAATTGAAGATCCATAATCACTGTAATGTTGGCTGTTTAGTAGTAATGGTAGATTTGTTTGTTTGTCTTGTTGATTTTAAATTCAGTTCTCATTCTTTAATTGTTCATAGAATTACTAAATTCCTTATCAATATTTTTTCTTTACATTGGTCTAGATGGAAAAGGATGAGATGATTCCTACTGACAGTAAGTGTGAAGGAAAAGACATTGACTTAGATGCCCAAGTTGATGAAGTGGCTGAACTTCCTCCGCAAAAGAAGGCTAAGGTTGAGCTCAAAGTCTACAAACGGACAAGGAGTTCAACTGTTTCGCGTTACTTTCAGATTCTTCCGACAAAAGATGACGGAAAGCGTACATTCAAATGCAAGAAGTGTGGCAAGGAATATATTGCGGCCGGAGCAAATGTTACTGAAAAGTTGAAGCACCATTTGGATTGGGCTTGTCCAATGAAATTTGATGTGCCATTGAGCATTCCTATTTCTACAGTGGCAGATAAAGGTAATGTAGATTTGTGATCTATATGTTGACTGCACGAGTTCTACGTTTTAGGATGATTTTTGAAAAATATAACAACATATATGTCACAAAGGGTCTGGATTTCCCCATAAAATGTCAATATTTATTTTAAATATTAATCATGAAAAGGTGTAGATAAAACTGTAAAAGGCAGAAAAGCTACTCTATGGACAATGGATTTGATGTATCAAAATAGAACATATAGAATATGCACAATATTTTTGAGATTTTAACTGGAATAAATTGAGTTGAATGATGCATGATGGTATGGTTGACCAATGTAATACAACTTATATTCATGCATATTCAAAATATAATAGTTTATATTTTTTGTTGGCAGACTTGGTAGACAGTCAACCATGGTACAATTTTATTACCAATAATTGTTGTTCTTACTACTATGTAGTTCTAAATTATTTATTTAGAAATATAATTGCCTCAATTGCTTGAGTACCCACGGTTTTTAAATTTCTTATTTATAATGCATAGATAAGTTTTTAATGAGGTGAGAACCAATTTATTTGATGTAGAACATGCACAATCAGAATTGGAAGAGCCCATTGAAGATAAAATGAGCATGAATATGAATAACGATGAGCACAAGGAAGGCGCCGGGTCTTCGATTTTGCCATGAAGGATATTTTGATATGCCATCTATTCACATTGGTTTTTTATTCTCTTAATCTATAATGTGTTTTAGTTTTTGATATGGAACTTGGAATTATCTGTAATAATCTTCGGGGTATGAATTATGGAACTTTGACATGTTATGAAAATTGGACAGTATGGGACTGGTAACTTGTTAGGAGTATATGGTTAAATGAAATAATTTGCAACCTTTTGTTATGTTTTGAATTTTTATTACTTGAAATAATGTGTGAATTATGAATTTATATATATGGCAGTTGATAACAAGTTATTCGAGTTAAGTTTAATGTTTAATTAAAGAAGTTGTTCGGGTCATAAATCAAAGGGAATATTATAAAAATTAAAAAATCAAGCATATAATGCAACATAAAACGGGTAAAAGAATTCTAAAATGAAAGAAAGAAAATAATCAAAGAAAACGTATATGCCATAAGTATTACTAAATTGTAAACAAAATGATCAAGTGGCACCACCATCCATTAAGTTCCATTGATTTTGCTTACGAAATCAAATAATTAATTGGATTTTGAGGAATGCTCTGCATATTGAGGATATAACATGAAATTTAAATAAAATAAAATAAAAACTTGATAAGCAAAAGAAGCTAAAGAGAAGTAACTATTTTTACTGCGTTGGAAATTAAAGCAGTTTCTTAGGAGTAAAACATTGGAGAGTGGAATTCAAGCAACTTTTTAGGAGTAAATTGTGGGAGTGGAATTCAAACGTGTTAAGGGTTTTTGTTTTTTTTTTTTCTTTTTTTCTTTTTCTTTTTGAATCTGAATAAAAAGAAAAAAAGGAGCGGCCGGGGTATTTTTTTTTTCCAACGTGGGAGATTTGTTTTTTCAAGATTGGTCCGTGGTAGAAGTAAAGTTTTGACACAACATGGCTTTTTTCCTTAGGTTTTTTGTTTTCAATTAATATTTTAAATCATTTCTTATGATTTAGAGATGAAGATAAGTTTATTAAATTAAGGGTATTTCAGTAGTTGTTTTTTTTTTTTTTTGCCCAACGTGAGGTTTTTTCGAGGAATACAATATTAGCAATTTTACTACTTAGTTGTGTTTTTCTCTTTGTTTACTCCGTGTGAGGTTTGTTGAAGAATATAATATTAGAAAAGTGGGTTAACCCTTACTATTTAAGCTTTACAAAATGGTAAATTTGAGGATTTTCTAGGTATCAAATTGTGTGTAACTCGATTTTATAGATAACGAGTACACTAAGTAACTCGAATATCCTTATATCAAGTAACGTGGAGCTTTTCTCAGGTCTACTGTAAGCACCACGACAAGATAGTACTCGCTGTCTAAGGAAGCGAGTTATTTTATTGAACTCGATACTACAATTATCGAGTAGCGATAAATCAGATCAGTCAAAACTTTATTCGACCCATCCACAAATGCCTGAGTCCAGCAAACTTCTCTGTACAAATCGATTACTAATCGATTGGTTCTGGATCGGTCAGTTCTATGAAACTCGGTGGTAATATTTTACAAAACTCGATTACAGATGTAGCGAGTACTATGTTGTACTCGATTATTGTAATATCGAGTAATGTGGATACTGCATATTTGGACTAGTCAGTGTTATCTCTGGTGTTGGATTGCTGCATTCGACTCTCCACAGCAGCGGCAGTTCGATTGCACTCGATTCCTCAGGCTCGAAAGCGACTTTCCGGGCTCCAAACATCGAGCCTCAACTGTAGTAAGACTCTTGTACCCTTGCTTTCCATTAAAATTAACTGAAAATCCTGCATTAATCTCCCTCTAAAGCCTGAATTTTTGAACTATGCAAGTTGGTGGGTTTTCAAGATTTTGGGTGTTGTGGTCTGAAATGGTTCATGGGTTTTTACGTATGCATGTTGTTCATACGATTTTTACCCTTTAATTACATAAACATAGCTGATTTGTGAAGGAACACATGATTTTAGGGTTCATGTGTTCATATGGAATATGGGGATTTTCATGGGTGTGGGTGTTTTGATGTGAAATATGTAATGGGTTTTTTTGTATGGATGTTGTACACACGTTTTCTACCCTTTAATTGCAAAGAAATCATGATTTCTGAAAAATGGGAAATTAGGGTTCATGTCTTCATATTGAGAATTTGGGGATTTTGATGAGTACGAGTAGTTTTGATCTGAACTGGTTCATGGGTTGTTGTGTATTAGATGTTGGTGACATGTTCTCTATCGTTTATATTCAAATTTTTCACAGTTGGGTATGCAACTTGGTTCATTTGCCAATCTTGTTATAATAGCTCAGATTAGGGTTTTGTTGAATTGGGTATACTTGCTTGAAATTGACCACCGTCTAGAGTTTGATGGATTGGCAGTCACTGGTCGTTTCGCATGTTTTGTTGAATTGGGTATAATTGCTTGAAATTACCCCCGATGCACAATGTGCAGGGTGGGTTTGCATGTCTTTCAAATAACTTGACTGCATGGGTCAATGTTCATATATTTCCAAAAAATATTTAATATCAATGCATTCATTCATGCCCCCGCAGTAGAATCCATGCATCATGTAATCTATTCCTCATGCATATGTACAGTGTGTTTATGTGTCTCTAACGCAGTTCTGAATATTGGTTTTCTGTTGTGTTTCCCAAGGTCTCTATAGATCCTAGTTATGGCTCCTAAGAAGTCTAAAACCATTAAAACCAAAGCCAAAAGAGTGTCTGCCTCCTCATCTGATAGAATAAGGTTTGAAACGGTTACAGACCAGCAAAGGTTTGAAAAGGTAATTCAGCACAGGAATATTTGGCCAGAACGACAAATCAATCTAGATGAATTACCTATTTCTGTCCATAGGAATTTACAGTGTAGGAACTGGTTGTCTCTGTGTAAAGATTTACAACCCCTTCCAGTTGCCCTGATTAGAGAGTTCTATTCCAATCTCCACATTTGTTCTAATGATGATCTGGGTACTTGGATTCGAGGTCAAAGTTTTGTCATAAGTAAGGCTGATGTATCCAAGGCTCTTGATGTACCTCGTGTTTGTAAACCTACTTATCCATACTTGGATCGTTTGGAGCGTCCTCCTATATCTGATGTCATGACTCTTCTTTGCGGAATATCAGTGACGTGGGGATCTAACCCAAGAATTAACTCGAGTAACTTAACCGAGCTTAATTATATATTTTTAAGGATAGCTTGTCACAACATCCTCCCCATCTCCCATGTCCATACTATTCCTATAGAGAGATGTTTCTTTTTGTACGCCCTCATCACTGGTGCCTCAATTTGTTTTCCTTCCCTTTTCATTCAAACGCTTGCTGAGGCGCATAGGAGCAAGTGTAAGAAACATGATCTATTCTTTCCAGTTTTCATCTATAGGGTTCTAAACTATTTACACTTAGAAAGCTTTCCTTCCCTAGAGTTGATCCACATCACAGCCCCTATAGGTGCCACCTTTCTCAAGCAGCGGAGTGCACAAAAGAAGAATGTTGAACCTCGTGTTGGTTCATCAAAAAGACCACGAGTACAAGCGTTACTTGCAGATGTTCACTTTGAGGAGAGTCCCGTTGATCCTACAGCTACTGTTGCTGACGATGGTGACGATGAGGTACATGTTGACAGCGCAGATACGGAGCCCACCATTCCTCCTCCTCTTTCTCTTCGTGCTATGATGGAGACTTTTATGACAACTCAAGCAGCTCATGGACAGCTTTTAGATGGGCTTATTGCTGAGGTTGCTGCTTTGAGAGCGGAATTTGCAAAGTATAGGAGTGCTTTTCCACCTCCTCCACCCTCTGACTCTTGATGTTTGCCTTTGGCAATACATAACAGACAGGGGAAGTAGGGATTGTAGCGTAGGGGGGATAATAGTTTTTGTAGATTTCGTAAATTATATGAAAGTTATTTAATGTGATTTACCAGTATTTGTATATTTTTATATGTACTCTTCAAGGTCCACAAACATGATTTCAATTTTATGATAGTTGGCCTTGTAGTCAGTGAAGAGCTGATCATCCGTCTTTTCAAGTTAGTAAAATTTAATTAATTTAAAAATATATAGAAAGAATTTTATAAATTTGAAGTTAGCGTCATGCTAGGTGAAAACTTTAGAGGACTGTAATTAAGTTGTTTCAAGTGTTTTTAAATAAACATTAACAATAATAAAAAGATATATTCCTTTACATATAGAGATTAGTATAATAAATAGGATGAGGAAATTTTATTGTATTAAGCTTTTTGGAAACATAATTTCTACCAAACTCGGTTGGCTAATTTGTACATTTCCAAGTCAATTGAGCACATTTGGTGTGTTACATGTAATTCTTCATTTTCATATGGGTAAGGCCATTCATGATCCCAATGACCCACTCCATTGTTCTTGCATGCTTCAATTGTCGTGTGTATTGTGTCATCAAATTACTTAAATAAGTAATTCGGTAATCACAATTTTAGTTTTAAGGTGCGAGTCGAGTAAAGAAAATATGACAAATATATTCTGAATTCAAATCTAACCTGTTCATCTATAAGAACCATGTCCAAACTGATTAGTTCTAGATTTTTTGCGGTTGACAGCTTCCCACATTCTTCAAAGTCCAACTCTTACCTTCCAATATACCACTACTCACAAAAATTCCCAACCTTTCCAAAAAAAAATAAAGAAGGAATTTCAACTTTAGTAGCAAAATTTGGATCTACCAAACCTAGGTGCCTCATATTTCCAAAAGTCTAACCTCAAATGAAAGCAACTCACAATCTTAATTCAAAAGTTATTAATATTTATGTAAAGTGGTAGATTTCATTTTTTTTTTCCCTGAAAAAATCAGGTCCAAAACTTGATTTAGTAAAATTCATCTCCAAAAAAAAAATAAAAAGGAAGAAAATCAAGTAATCAAACTCCAAATCTTTTATTTCTTAATCTTTAATTTTAATTTTATAGCTCAAGGGCTTCTTTTTTTTCTATTTGTTACTATTCCCTTACTTGATCTCATGAGTACTTGAAGCACAATGTGAGTCGATAGCAATGGCAAATATCTAGTGAGTTTCTAAATTTTCGTGATAAAACACCAATACACTTGAAAGTCATCATTACAAAGAAATCTAATGGAATTGTTCAACACTAAAAATCTAACAAACTCCCCCTTGGCCACTTTGTGACAAAACATCCCAATACAGACTCATCTAGAGTAAAAAACTATGAGAAGACTTGCTACTACTAAAGGGACTCAATTAAAAAAACAAAAATAATAATATATAACATATATTTTTTTTTAAACTTGTAACATGCACTTTGTTGAAAGCTTGAACAAACATATTAAAAACGCCTACACAATTAAATGGGAATAAAGACACGAGTTGTACAATCCAGCAGCTTTACATAATGATAGGAAACATACTTTTCGTATGAATTTAGGAATATTCAAGAGAAACACAATCTTGCTATCAAATCAAATTCGTAGAGAGTATTAATAAACGAAAAGATAGCAAGGCGCTAAACTTATTTCATATACACTGTTGATGCAAATTCATCGTGGAAAACTAATATAAATAAACCTCGGTGGCTCTAATTATAAAAATCAACCACATTTATGATAACCAAATGTAGCATTGGAAAAAAACGTACAATCTCCAATTTTGTTATTAACTCTTTCAAGAGGATGCCCCATAGACAACCCATTCTCTAAATCACATTGAAAATATGCACATCATACTTTGCAAAATCACAACCAACATAGAAAACACAAATTCTCAAGGAGAAGTTTTATCAGTGAAATCTGCATCAATTTAATCATCGTTATCAGTTGTTTTTCCTAGTTGATCCATATGACACGTGTAGTACTAGAAGCAACCCAGCATCAAGTTAACTGGATTGGCTATAGATTGACAATTGTGGAAAAAGGCTTCCAAATAGCACGTCCACATAGGTTTGAAAGTCAAAATATAAAAAGAACTCAAAAAACAAATAATATTAAAAACATGCATTCACTTCACTATATTGGGCTTCCGTGCTCAATTTTATCTGTTTAATAAAATTTCTCCCTAATTCACCGTATACTTGTATCTAGTCTAAAATACAATAGAAACTCACATCTGGCCATACCCAATCCTAACAACCACTCAAAATCCACTATACCACTATCAAACTACTTCCCTCAGTCATGGAATATAAGCAATCGAGAGAGATGAAAACTCACCTTTAAATCCCCTTTGAATGAATGAGACGTGCCACCAACACGTTATACTTGACTACTTCAGAGTGTTACAGTCTTCCAATAATCCATAACACATTAAAAGGATGAGACCTGAGATATTTCCAAATAAACCAAGGTAAAATAAAATAGTTTTTTTAGCAGTAAAATTAACGTACTATTGAAACAACATTCAGGCGATCTCACAAACACATCAATGGCATGCCAAGGATGCTCGTTTAATGTAAACACAAACAAACGAAAAAAAAAGGGTCTCATATTAATATAAACAGAGCATAGAAGTTTTGCACCCAAAAAAAAGAATTGACATGTAGAGATACCTCAACCAACGCAGGGAGGTTCTGTCAATATTTATAAACCGTGTGGAAAGGGATAAAGGGAGGAAGGAAATCAGATAGGCAGCCGTTACTGAGAAACGGTAGAGCAGGAAGGTGGGTAGCTTTCTTACTCTCTATTTTCTCACGCAATACTTGAAGGCTTCAACGTTTTTTTTATCTTTTTTTTCCCTCCCTTTAAGCTTCCCTCTACATTACATATTTCAAACTCTCTCTGCTTACGTTTCTATCTGGTCACGCAAAAAACCCTGAACACTTTGCTTTGGGTTGGCCTTGATAGTGGAACTAAATAAATAAGAGGTGGGCTGGATTAATTATACAAATTTATTATAGGGTGATAGTGGGAGTAAATAAATAAGTAGTGGGCTGCATTTATAGGGCTAGGATTTATAGGGCTGCAAATTGTAAAAACCATTTAAAAATGAGAAATGATATGTCTACAACATTTTTACAAAATTTTTACAACCTAAGTGGTAGGTTGTTACTGGTTGTTATTATTGGGGCAAAAAAGTAATCTTAGTGTTAGTTTCAAATTTGAACCAATAACAACTGACCACCTGTGATTTATTGTAAAAATGTTGTAAAATTGTTGTAGACGTAGCATCTCTCTTTAAAAATTGAAGGAAACATTTTTTTTTTTTTTTTTTGAAAATGACGTGGCAGCTGATGTGGCGCAACGTGTGAGCAGCAGCACTAAGCGCAATGTATGTAACCGGTGCTATCGCACGGGAATGGATATAATTAAATAAAACAATGAAAAAAAATATTGCATCTCAGCTGTTTTAAGTGATACTATTGGTTTTTGTTATTTATTTATTAATCATGAGTTTAATCATCTTTAAAAGGCTCAGTTAAGTCTAAATATCATATTATTTAGTAGGTATTGTTTGGTAGATTAGATGTATAAATGTGGAAATTTTTAGTTAGAAATGATGGTTATAATTAATAATGAGGCCTCTACTTTATTAGAAAATGCAGATTATACAAATTGTACGGGATGAAAATGAGAGTTTAGCTGAAATATTCAAAAGGAATTTAGTTTGGTTTTTATATTCAATGAGACGTAAGTACAAATTTTTGATAATCACAACGATAACAATTCATTACAGTTTGAATTTTCCACAATTGATAATCATTCATTTTGGCAAACCATTAAGGAAATCACAATTGTAAGACTTTTGCAAAGCTTAACAAACAATTAATAAAAAAACAGAAGATTGCTCGACTATTATTTAAGTGATCCTACAATGAGGGGAAAAAAATAAAATAAAATAGAATTAAAGAAGCCTATTCACCAACTTAAACATTTCAAGGTCGATTGACCATCTTTTGCACGTAACCAGAAATTCTGCATAACTGTAAGGATAAGGTTCATCTTGGTTCCAATGTCCCATTCCAATATTGTGTCATGCTTGAAAGTTTGGAATTTGATATAGGGCGGTTCCCACAGCCAATGCTTCCCATGTTCATCATTTAAAATTTCGAAAAGGTTATCAATGCCTCCACGATTTGACTCATAAAGTAGCATGATTCCATGTATATAAGCTGCAATAAAATTGCCCATGGAACAGCTTTTTCAATTAAATTTTTTCGTTCGACAACTTCTTCATTCAACAAGTATTCTCAGCTTCCCACTATCAGTAGCGCATCGGGATTTTCTCGTACACTGCACCAAAAAATTAGGTAGATCTGGGTGATTGAAAAATGGGGTCAGTTGAATTTGTTGGAGGACTAGTTTGCTTTCTGTTAACTTGTTGAAGCGTTTGCAACAAAAATCGTTGCTAGGAAAAAATTAAATTAATAGACTGAATAATTTATATAGAGGGAAATAAATTAGTATATACAAATTGAGAAAATAGTTTTTTATACCTTAACTTAATGTTTCCCAAGAGTGTTGCCGAGTCATGTGACTTTCGAAAAGATTTCAACCAATATGTCAGTATGAAGATTTTCTAAAGTCTTCATTTTTTGGTGTTTTTTTTTTTTTTTTTTTTTTAAAAAATAGTGTTATAACATTTCAGTTACTATTTATAATAAAATGATTTGTTAAGGTTCATAGTATCATATTAAATAACAATACATAATAATAATGTGTTTACGAATTTTGAAATGATTATACACGAAATTGATGGTGAAATGGTTATACATGAAAATGAAGAGGGGAGTTGTATGTTAAGGTGCCTGAATCGGTGTGGTAACTAAGAACATGCACCATTAGCTGAGTAGGAGAGGAATGATGTTGGGTTTTGATTATTGTAGAAGGGGAGGTGAACTTGAAAATACGTGGATGTGGGAAAGGAAAAAAAAAAAAAAAGGGAGCACAACTAACTTTCACCTAACTTCTATATGAAAGTGAGCGTAATTACAACTGATCCCAGTTAAATTTAGTAGGATTTCCAGAAAATTTATTATATTTCATATTTAAATTGGTGTGGTCCCCACATGAATCTAGACACATAACCTTATTAACATTTCAATGTTGATATAGTGTTTTTCCAGCCTGTGACATGACAAGCCCTAATAACTGAAATTGTAATGCTTGGACCATGAAATGAGATTATAAATGGACAGGGAATTCATATCTTCTTTCTACCCCACTAACTTCATAGATTGACTAAGCTATGAGTCGTAGTGACTCAACGTCAAATCGTAAAATGCGAAACAAGTTTGGATCTACTTCAACATGTGGATCATCACAAGTTCCAGCAGATCAACAACTACACTCATACACAGACCACTATGGAGGGAAATGGGTTTGAAAGAAGAGAGATTTCGTTAATGTGCCAATATACACGTACGAGAGTCTTGGAAGCGTCGGGCACATCATGGTCGGCAAACCTACAAAACTAAGTACAGATACCACCGCAATAGAGTTCACCGTATCAGAACCACCATGGTCAACCCTATACGAAAAGAGGTGTGAGTCGGAGGTGTATTGTCGATGGCACGGGTTACAAGTTCCTAAGGCACGCTCAGCCGAGTTACCTCGAGATGAACATGCCAACATACTTGCTCGACTTGAACAAGAGAACAATCAAATACAAAGGCGACTAGACCGTTTTCACGCAATCCAAAAAGCTAGGAAGCATCTAAAGGGGAAGGCACAAGAGCGAGCTATGAAGTCTATTAATGAAATTACTGCGTTAGATGATGAAAGTGATATTTCAGACTTCTCTGATTCAAGCAATGATGATTTCCAAAAATTTCTACCTACAAACATTAGACGTTGTTGTTAATGTCTACACCTTTTGTGCAAGACAAAATGTTGTTGTTAATGTCTGACAAATGATGACTATGTACGTTCAACTTTAGCAAATCTAAAGATTAACTGTTCATTAGTTTTGGCTAATTTTATATGAAACCAATTTCTCATTTTTTCCCTGCTGTTCTTGCTAAATATGAAAATTTAATATGAATAAAGCCGGGTCATAGATTCAATACATACATACTCATCCAAACCACACAAATCAACCACTCTTTCACAGAAAAACCATATGGCTCCTAAAGCAAGGACTCGCCGGAGTAGATTGGGGCCCAACTGGGACCATCATTGACCAATGTAGACACTCACATTTGTTCAAAATAATACTCCCTTCCACCATGCGTGACATGAAACTGGTAATGTATTACATTGCTATGTCAGTATGTTGCAATGTTTTCAATGGATTGGCTAAGTGTATATTAAATCACTTGCTTATTTTTTCCCTGCTACTACTTTATACAAATACATTACATACAGACTCATCCAAACCAAACTAACCACTCATTCTCTCTTCGTCTTTATGTACAATATAATTTTTAAAGAATACAAACTTTTCTCCGACTTCATGTTTTATGGGCAAATCATCTGAGGGATATGTTTGTTTCATCTTCATCTAAGTCTATTATTTCTACCTTATGATCTTCCAATTTACAGTTCTTGCTGGGTGGATATTGAATCTCAGTGGATATCTAAAGACTAAAAAATAACCATAACAGATAGAATGGTATTCAACGAAATCCTGCCATCCATTACAAAGCCAAATGTTCTTATCAGCTTTCTTCAATCCCACTTGCCAAATACCACCATAGGGAGCAGTGAGTGTAGCTACGGTGGATAGCTCAACACTGTTGAACCCTGACCACAAGTACCCATCCACACTGACGTGAAAACATAGAGCATCCTTGAAAAGTTTATGCATTGATTTTGGGGGTGACCTGTCCCCCATTGCTACACTGATGTTTGCAGTGACTGGCATGTGCTGCACAAGTGCTTCGCACTGTTGAACCCTGTCGAGTGATATCATCCACACGCACATCAATACACAGATATGCATCCTTTTGCAATGCACCGTTTTCAAGGATGCAGAACATCCCTGAAAAGTTTATGATACGTTTAACACAGCTCAGCACTGTCTCGTCAAATCATGTCAGATGTCAGATGAAGCACAGGAATGCTGAATAGTCTTTACGTGAACCCTGTCTAGTCATATCACTTACACGCACATCAATACACAGATATGCATCCTTTTGCAATGCACCGTCTTTAAGGATCCCTGAAAAAGTTTATGATACATTTAACACAGCTCAGCACTGTCTCGTCAAATCATGTCAGATGAAGCACAGGAATGCTAAATAGTCTTCGCGTGAACCTTGTCTAGTCATATCACCTACACACACATCAATACACATATATGCATCCTTTTGCAATGCACCGTTTTCAAGGATCCCTGAAAAAGTTTATGATACATTTAACACAGGTCAGCACTGTCTCGTCAAGTCATGTCAGATGAAGCATAGGAATGCTGAATAGTCTTCATGTGAATAAATACACAACCTCCTTTGCAATACACATCACCAGCCCGCTGCTGTAGCACAAGCTATAGCCATATCAAACAACTGCCTCAGCGAACCACATGCACCAACAGGTGCTACTATCGACTTCGCAGTTCTGCAGTTCGCAGATCTGCATGTGCTCCTCAACACCTCACTAAACAATACACTGTCGAGTCATATCATCTTTATTCACGTGAATACTTACCCTTACATATAGTCACATCCACGTGAATACTTGCCCTTGCAAAGCTCCTATATAAAGTCTCATTTACATCTACCCTTGCAAAACATCTACACATATCAATCAGAAGTCACATTTTCCAATGTCAATGCGTAATTGGATGCTACCTCGTTTTCCAAATAACTATAGGAGGGAGAGAGATTCCGACAAGAGGGAATACTATGCCGGATTGCGGCGGGAGTGGGACTTTCGCGTGAACGAGTCCAACGCTCTGCATGATGATCTCGTGCGACTCGGAGCGCCTCTTGTCGACCGTATCTCGGTCACACTGCCACGGCAAAACATGCACCAATATAAGCGTGCAATGACAAAAAAAAAAAAAAAAAAAAAAAAGAGAACAATCTGATTATACTGTGTAGGTCAAGGTATCACATGCTACAACTAGCGGAAGAGCTGGCCGCTGCAACGAACAGGCAACTCACTCCGGCGGAACGTAACAATGTCCTCAACTACGAGGACTACCTGTCAGAGTGAATGCCTATGTGGTATGTGTGTTATGTCTAGGGTTAAGTTAATAATGTTAGTAGCGTTAGTGTTCAATATGCAATGCCTGCATATTGGTGACCTCGTGTAAGTTATTTTAAGTTTTCTGTGTTATGTTATAGGTGCTTATTGAAATACATTATGTGTGGGAATATTTAACTTTTATGCGTTGTGTGAGAATAATCTATATTACGAATAACGTGCGTGCTCCTTACAATCAATAATAAGGTTTACATAGTACAAATGCAACAACAGTGACACACATACATTTAAAACATAGTTAAGCAAAATAGTTCTCCAACAAAGTCTAATTATACGACAACACGATTACTCTTCATCTGACATCTCCACGTCTGATTGATAAATGGGATCAGCAAGAAGTGATTGCATGAATTGTGCATGCTCGTACCACCCTCCCTCCACTGACTCTCGAATCTCAACTTGGGTCCGATATCGATTAAGACGTATCTTCATTCGATTATTTTCTTCTCTTATGCGGTTCAATGCTTTACGAATTTCGTCGATCGTGTCTCTGGGCATTTGTGATGCGAGTCGCCGAGGCACTGGCAACTTAAAACCAACCAACTCATCATAAAACATTTGTTGCTCACGAAATGACCAAGTCCACTCCTGTCTCATGGTATTGTGAACATAAGCACTATTTCGCAGATTCAGGTTGATTGGATAGCTGAACTCATCTTCCAATACCCAGCAACGACCCATAGCAGTGAACACATCGTGAGGCCTATAGAGTTGTGGGTTGCCAGAACCAGACATTGACGCTGAATACAATAATATCAAATGATCAAGTTAACAGTGTGCATCAACTGTTGGTAAATAATGTAATGCTGCATAAGATGGTACACGACAAAGACATTCATAAATTTCTGTACTATTACATGCTAAAAATGAAATACTAACACTCAAATTTGACCATAAATATTAGACGTTGTTGTTAATGTTTACACGTTGTGTGCAATACAAAATATTGTTGTTAATGTCTCGACCAATGATGAGTATGTACATTCAACTTTTGCAAATCTAAAGATTAACTGTTCATTAGTTTAAGCAAATATAAAGAATTTCATTTTTTGTCAATCAAATTTACACCAGAAAAAGACCCAATATAACCCAATGTACACACATAACACTCATCATTGTTTCTATAGATTATTGTACATTTCTTGTAGCACCAAACAACACCAAACAATTAATATAACCCTAATCTACTCACATAACACTCATTCAAGAAAATACCAAAGCACAAGTAATAGAACCTATTAAATGAAAATTCTTTTCTAACAAAAACATACATTATGGTTGATAAACTTTTATAATATCTATTATCTACAACTACTTTTACTTACTCCATAAAATTCTCTATGTATTTCAAAGAAGAAAATGAGTTTCTCACCTAAGATAATAGAGAGATAATATCAACTTTTGGCAGAAAATTCTGAAAATGAGGAGCTGATCTGAAAATGATGAGGAGAATTGCATGAGAAGTTGATTTATGGGAAAAACTTGATAATAGTAGAGTCGAGTAACATTAATAACTCGATTAATCGGAAATCGAGTTAAGCTTCACATGCAAAAATAGGTGATTTGATATCGAGTCAGAACGTACCAGAGACAACTCGATTATTGTGAAGTCGAGTAATACTAATAAGTGATTTAAAATTTTGCATATAACTCGATTTGTATACTGCCGAGTTCTAAACAGTTACGCGGGAATATTTTATTACCCAAAATCCATGCTGGATGACCAGCGTGTCAAGAACCTGCACGTAACTCGGCCCTGGAATGATCGAGTATTTTAAGTAACTCGGCTTTAGGGAGATCGAATATCAAAACAGGGGCACGCCCCTATATAGTTTCAAAACAGGGGCATAAGACCAATTATTTTGCCCAAAAGGGGCAAAAGGCCAGAATCTCCTAGTATATTATATGATATAGAGAATAATATTATTCATTTAAAAATATATATAAAATAACTAACAGAACTGGTTGTTGAAGAGTAATTTATTTTATTTTATTTTATTATAAATAAATAAAAGAGGCTGCACTTTCCCAGTATTACCTCATCTTTTTTCTTTTTTCTTTCTTTTTTTGAGAAGAAAGTATTACCTCATTTAGATTGGAAAATTTTTCCATAATAATTATTTCAATTAACATTATTTTAAAATTATTTGGGAATCTAGCCTTAAAATTATTTTAAAAATGAAAACACGATCTTATATTTAAAAGATTTCAAAAATTGTATTTATAATTTTATATTACACAATTTTTTAAAAATAAAATAAAATGGTTTTATTCCTAGTAAATTAAAAACAATGTCAATTTTTTTTAAGGTAAAATATCATTTTTGTCCCTAAACTATTACAAAAGTTTTTTTTTTTCATCCCTAAACTTTTGAAAACGTTCTGACTTTCTTCCCTCTATCTATTTTCATTAGTTTTTGTCTTATGTGTCTTTATAGAATGCTAATGTGATATCCGATTTGGACTAATTTATTTTATTTAAAAAATATGGACACATGCCAAAGACTTATTGGCTCACGTGGGAACGTTTTTTTTAAAAGGCCAAAACCACCTTACCAAAAGTCCAAGTCTCAAGCATGCCGGCATTAACCCAAAATCTTTAAACGATGAAAACCAACCACCCTCACTCACTGAAAACCTCAAACCAGCGTCCCTAATCGTTGTTAGTTTTTGCGCTGTCGAAGTTACATAGTGCTTAGTGCTTACCATGTGCAGCAAACCAACCAAATTTATTAAAGCCACTCAAATACAACACATGGTTCATCGATGTGTGATGGAGTCTTCAACAATAGACACTAGGGACCACTAAATTGGTTTATATACAGCATCTAATGGAGTCTTCAAGAACAATGTTTGATGGATTCTTCACAGTAGCACAACAACCCCAATAAGCCCATACCCATCAAACTATAGAAATGGCATATATACTAATTAGAGACAAAAAGCGAACTTTTATAATAGTTTAAAGACGAAAATGATATTTTATCTTTTTTTTTTATATTTAAAAATATAATATTTTGTAAATTTTTCCCACCTAGACCTGTTTTTTTTTCCATGTTTTTCATTTCCCATGTAAAATCACACTTCGGAAATACATTATACTCGCCTGTATACATATGAAAACAATGTTTCTGACAAAGTAACTAATCATTCATCTACACCTCTCCATTCCTTCAGTTTCTTTTCCAAAGAATTTATCCTCTTATAAAATTGGGATAAGAAAAAGTTTTAAAAAATAAAAATAAAAAAAAATAGTAAACTATTATACATTTCAGCCACTAAACAAGATCAATGACCAGAAGGATGCAGTTTTACATACAAAACCCTCACATGAAAATCACAAATTGATGCATCCTTCCAAGCAAAAATTACAAAAACTAAAAATAATAATAATAATAAATAATAATAATGAAAAAAGAATTTGCAAATTACACTACTCTAAATGAAGCTCAAACCCCATGACATTAATTTAGCCCTACAGTACTCGTGTTTGAAATTTTCATCTCAGGTGGAGGCTTCACATATTTCCCTATTACTTTTTGGTGAGTGCGCTTCCTAATCCTATCAATTTTGTCTTTACTTCTTTGCTTCCTATCTTCCTTTTGCCGATGCCGTAATTTCCTTTCTCGCTCATATACACCTTGCCAGAAGATCTCACCAGTGGATGGCCACAACCACCGTCTAGTAGGATGCTCAGAATCAGCCTCCTCCGCCAAATCCTCATCCATGCTCTTTAGTGTCGCATATGAGAACCATCTAATCCACATTTGACCTCTCCGGCTCTTGAATTTATGGTGTTCCTGCATTACTCCTGTGTCGGGGTTCACATACACCATCCGCCTTGCACTGTGGTATGCCCAAACATTTATAAGTAGCTCAAGAAGCCGTGAATAGCACTGCTTATCCTGCAAATTGTAAACGATTATTCAATTACCACAAAATAGACCAATATCCCACCTACCTTATAATTTGCAAAATTAAAATGTAAGAAAATCCATCCACACAAACAGTTTATTCCAAAGCATATAGTAATTTTCTTTTTCATTCATTTTCTTTTGTAATATATCTTTAGGGCCAATCAAGCAGGACATCCAGAATTCAAGAAAAAAGCAAATTATGCGTCCGTTTGACATGATTAATTTTACCAGCTTATTTTTGTTATTATTCATGGGTCCCACTGCACTTTTTGGTACTATTTATGAGTCCCACTGTACTATTTTAACTAATTTTTATCTTTATCTACAGTACTTTCAACAAAAAGTTTTCAGTTTTAGCAAAATAAGAAAATTCCAAACAAACCCTATGTAAGAATGGAAAATTAAATAAAGTAGAAAAGTACTTTGGAAAAACTCAGATAACATTCTCCACTTGAATGGTGCTCGTCATACATATGTGCATCCAATGCGTCTACAAACATTCTGCACATGGGATCATATCAACAGGTTAAAAAGTGAACAACTAGTACATAACTTTCTCATTACATGAAATAAGCAAGTAGTGCTAGAGAAACCAAGTTGTTCGTTATCCTACCTAGAAAACATCACAAACTCTAGGAAGGACCTAGTTGGCAAAGCCCAACTCTGCATGACAGACCATGTGCCGCCATCAACAGGCATGGGTGGTAAAGAATCCAAATCGTGCTTTATGCCATACATCCTCTTAAGAGCCTCAGCAAAAGCGAACCTTCAATCATCAATGATGAAGAAAATCAGATTAAAATTTTAAACCACAGAGAGAGAGAGAGAATGGATATATACAGAATTATTCATACAATTAAAAATTTCATGTCACATTTTTTTTGCTGGTCTTACTTGCAATTTCCAGCATTTATAGCATCACAGAATGTCCAAAAATCCAGCTGCAAAGAGTTTCGTGGATCCAAATCCAACCGCACCCAAAAGTAGAGCGTGTCCCCATGCCTTTGAGTTTCGATAGCATCTAACAATGCATTTTCAGCAATTCTAGATAAAGATGCCTGTTTAAGCCCTCCACATTAGATATAAAACTGGATCTAAAGGCACACATTGAAAAAAAATTTAAAATAAAAAAGTTACTTCATTGCTTTGCTTCACTAACCTGTGTGCGCGCGCGCGCACATCCAACCCCAAAAGGTTGGAGGTTCAACATAGGTGGTGTTTTTTTATTTTATTAATGGTTCATTTAGATTGAGGGAGAGGGAGAAAGAGCAGAGTATAATTGGCCCAAAATTAGTCTATTTTCAGCTAACTCTACTCTACTCCCCTCCACTCTCCTCCCTTCTCCCTCAATCCAAACGGGCCCTAAGTTCAAACTAATGACCTCCGCTTCATGAAGCATGGTCCCTAGCCGATTGTGCTACCCCTTGGAGTAACAAATGTGCTGTAATTTATTTCTTTAACAATTTAATTGTATTCACTTTTTCTTGTATGTTTCAAAGATTGATCACAGCTCAAAATTTAATAATTATAAAGGTAATTATAAGAGGCATGAATGATCACAAAATTCAAGTAACAAACACTAGGGACGCATATTGCACCACCACCACTAACAGCAACTACAAAGCATTAGTTTCAAAAATTTTGGAGTCGGCTGCTAATCCTCAACAGATTAGTTAAGGTTGGCCACATATTCCACCATCCCATCAAAAACAAAAAGGATTTTCATGTACTATCATATGACATTTTATGAATCACATAATACAATGATTGCAGTCAGGTGATTCATGTTGCCATCCTAGTAAGACCTGGAAGTTCAATGACAACAAGAACAGTTAAGATAGACCAGTCATTTTCTGACATGCCTTATAATATCATCACATGACACAGCCCACTGTTTTAACTTACAAGATTGATGGGTCATAGAAAATGCAAAAATGGCCGCTAGTTAGATGTTTAAAAATATGTTGAAATCAAGTGTTTTTTCACTTGAGAGAGAGTAAAGACTTAAAAAAGAAAAAGGTACTCTAGAGCAGGTCCATTTTAAAAACAATAGGGATAAAGCAATATAAAGAGCGTTAACAAACCTTCCGTGCTGTTGCTCTCCAAGACTGAAACCCAATCCAAGCATTCTTATGAACACGGTCGATCCGATTTGCAATTGCAAAAAAGGCTCCATATTCACCAAGTATATCTCGATAGTAAGGGTTATCAAGAAGTGGAAGACGAGCAGATGCATCAATATCTTCTGCCCCAGGTCTTCGGCCTTTAGTGGACTGCAAGTACCCAGTCCATGTATACATATGAGATTGAATGTAATAGCTCATCTCATCCAACTTCAACTTAAGAGAAACAAGTACAATAACTATTAGATAAGTATTAAGGCCTGCTCAAGTAGAGTACAAAGGTGGCCAGGAAAAAAAAACCCACACACACACACACACACACACACACACATCCCCAAGGAACACATCTAGAAAGCAAATTTGCATACTACAAATGGTTGTCTGGAAAGAATTGCAAAAGCATATAAAAGAAGAAGAGCAACTATTGAACCTACCAACCCCCATGCTCAAGAGAAAGCATACTATTGAACTCTGAATCTTATATTGCTAAACAAGGTATATATAATATTGACACGAAATGAGACTATTACCAAAAAAATAAAAACTAAAAATCAATGCCAAATTGCATAGAAGAATGACTACAATTTTTCTGGCATACCATTTCGAAGGCTGCATTTGTTTCACCTGAAAATATTTTTCAACCATAAAATATTTTGAAGTGAAAAAATTTTCCAGAGAATAAAATATTTTCAAGTGTTTGGTTGCGTTCCTAAAAATTCTTCAGAGAATATTTTAAGAGTGTTTGTTTACATTCCTAAAAATGCTCCAAAAAACAGATTTTCTACTACTTTCCCACAATTTCTCAGCTCCCAAACAGGCATCACATAATAAACAAATTCAGAAATTAAAATTTACAACCAAAACCGACAAAAATTCACAAGCAGATATGCAGGTAGACAGAACACCAAACTGGCATCCCCTGGGTGAATGACAGTGACATAGAGGGGTGACGGGACAAGGTGGCAGTTATGAGGACAAGGCAGAGCAGCAATGAGGATGAGGCGCGAAATCTAGGGATGGGGTTGGGTGGGTCACGGAGGTCGGCTGGGTCTAGTGGTGGGTGTGGCTGGGTGGAGTGGTTCTGCTGCTCAAATGTTAAGGACTCTTGGCGTATAAAATTTTATGACTGAAATAAGGGCAAAAAACGTTTTACGCCAAAACAACCCATATTTTACAGTCAACCCAGTATAATTTCAGTCACCCCAAACATCTGCAAATACTGAAAATATTTTCCAGAAATCAATCTCAAGTGAAACAAACGCAGCTTAAGATTGACATTTTTTGTTGGAAAAAAAATAGTTTGTAATTCCATATTAATATAAATGTATGAACCTACAAGTCTACAACTATGTCTGTTTTAAGGAAAAAAGTGAAAGAACGTGCTTGGTAACTCACCAGCCCAATCCCGCGATAAAGAGAAGAAAGGTGTAGGAAAGGCCAGGTACCCTCCCCAAAGTACGGTTCATAAATGCTCAGTGGCTGACCAGTCCTTTCAAGCTCCCCCTCATCCCTTTCATGCAAATCCTGCTTAGATCTATCAGCCTTTTTGGCACTTCGATATACTTCCTCCCAGGTTCCATGAGACTGATCAGATCTATCCTTCAACTTCATCAAATACCAAATAATGTGAGTTTTCAAACACACACACACACACACAAATATTGGATAAAGGTCATCAAAATTATTTACCAATATATTACACAAAAAATACATAATTTCACAGGACATCACTTACCTCTTCTTCCTCTTTTCTTTTTCTGGCATTAGCAATCTCAATGTTTTTCTCTTCCTCCCATATGCTATATAAAAAAGGTCCATCATCAGCACTAAGTGGTCTATCTTTTGGAGCATTGTTCCACTGCTGCTCAAACTTGTCTAAAAATGTGTAACTTCTCAAAGTGCAGTTAATATATGTTGAATTTGATAGTGCTTCAAATAAATGCCATTGCCATTTTTCCTTAAATTTGAGAGGCATTTCTGCAACATCCTTAGGAGGAGCAACTTCTGATGGGAGCTTGAGAACATTTACAAGGAGTGATGCATATCCCTCAACAGTTTCCGAAACCATCAGGTTTCTTGCAGTACTTCTTCCTATAGAGGCAATATTGCGAGCTAGCGATGATAGTTTTCCATTTGAGAACACTTGCCTTATAACTTGTGTCAAAAACTTAGGATTCTCCTTAGGGAAAAGATAGCCATTCACCCTGTCATCAACCTAGTTGTTATTGCCAATGCAGTTAGTAGTTTGATTAGAAAAACAGTTGAAACAAACTGATTATTCAAAATGAGAAAACTATTGGAAAGCATGATGTTTGAGATGCCTTATAAGCAATTACTCTAGCTGTCTAGCATGGCAACATATTAGAAATGAATACCCACAGTTAATTAGGTCCTGCCTTGAGATTCCTTACGTCAAAAAAAAAATTTTTTTTTTTTGATAGGTCCTTATTTCAAAAATTCTATGGCTGGTAGATAGGCTTAGCTACATGAATTTAAGATAAACAACTCAAGGTGACTTTTTTTTTGGGAAGCCTCAGGTTGATTTTTCATACTAAAATAAACTTAATATCTAACAAAACCTTTCCACAAGGGTCTCCAAGCCAACTAGTTAGAAGAATGCTGAAGGTACAAAATTTAATTTTTTGTGTTAAAAAAATGGACTATCAATACTGTTAAATTACCAATTGTCACAAAAGCTTAAATTATTGAGATAAGGTAAATTTAATCATTCAACCATACAATTCTAACACTTCCCCTCACGTTTGGCCCGCGTGGGAATTTAAATGGGAGGTAGAATGGAGAAGGCAATGATAGAACTTAGGATCCCTTGCTCCGATACCATGTTAAATTATCGATTATCCCAAAAGCTTAAACTATTGGGATATGGTAAATTTAATTATTTAAACAAACAATTCTAACAAACACTTCTTATAGTACTCTTCATAATATAGGGAATAAAGTTTCATTTACTGTAAAGCCAGCCGCATTTAAAAGAATATTTGTTCATGAAATCACTAGACCTCAAATGAGGATGTTGGTAGATGAGAGGCAGGGGAAAAAAATTAAAAATAACATAAGAAATGAACAAATCAAGAGCTACCACACTGGTAAATACAAGTGTCCTTAAGTCAAAGGCCTAACAAGGAACAAGAAGACAGAAAAGAACCAGGTTCAAGTCTTTGGTAGACGGGAAAATAACAATTTTAAAGACAACAACCTAAAGTATTGGGGACACGTATTTGCAGAGCTGAATTGAGATCATGAATGCATTATCCTCCCATGAAACTTTTGTTATTTACTGTATACACTTAGTTGCTTTGGAACATATATGCGTGTGTTGATCAGAGTTGGTGTGTGAAGAGATGAGAACAGCATTTAGAAACATACATATTTCCTTATCATGGAGAGGTCTGGGGCAATGATTGGCTTCTCAAAGCACATGGCTTTCATTAAAACTTCTGGAAAAGATTGCTCTTCAAGGAAGGATCCATATATCACAAGATCAGCCGTGCTTAAAACATTGTCTGCATCCACATCAATAGCTTTGTGCTTTACAATGCCGCTTGGATATGTCAAGTTAATAGCAATTTCCTACCGACAACAAGATAGCCAATAAGATGATGACTAAATCTATCCAAAAATATTAGAACCACACTTCAGCCGATATTTACCTCAAATACCACGCCGTAGTTACTTGTTGAATCCCCACTTAGAACCACAATTTTGAGGTTAGAATTGGAATTATTATCTAAAGGGAAGTCCGAAAGAACTGGTAATAAAGCCTGTAAAATGATGGCATGCTCCAACCACAAACCCCTATACATAAATTGGCTTCCCACAATGGCTATAACAGCATCTTCAAGCTCATAACCCATCTTGACACGCAGATTATCTTTGTGTAAGGCCATTACAGAGTCAGCTTCCCATGCTTCAGCAGGAGTACCCGGAATAACAAAAAAGTTTCCAACATCAAATGTGGAGTAAATCATCTGTTGAAAGACCAGAATGATATAAGACCACTAGAAATAAGTGCCAACTTTTATTGGGGCCAAAAACTCACTTATCCAAAAAAAGAGTGCTAATTTCAGAACCAATTTCAATGCTTTGTTAATTAGACAATGAACAAGTTATCATTGGCTCACTTTATTTATAAACTAGGATGGCTTTCTCAATGTCACATGAGTTTTATTGGCATATGGTTTCCAGACTGCACACTTAGATCTCATGTGTCATTTACTCTATCCTAATTAAAAAAGATAGGAAATTGAAAAACCAAGAATGGTGCGGAACAAGGAATTTAAAGAGGATTTAGATTTCTTTCTTTAGTTTAAATAAGTTGAATGGAGTATGAAAAAATAAAAATAAAAATCCTATTGATTAAAAAATTTATGGGGGAGGTTTAGATTTATTAATATATGGATTTGAAACTAATGGATCATTTCGATCAAGGAATTTAAAGAGGATTTAGATTTCATTCTTTAGTTTAAATAACATGAATGGAGTATGAAATGAAATAAATAAATAAAATAAAATAAAATCCTATTGATTAAATTTATTGAGGTTTAGATTTATTAATACATGGATTTGATACGACTAAGTGTTAGAGGTCATTTCAAATCCATAATATTACAAGTGTTTTTGTTCGAACAAATCTTAAAACTCACATCATAATAAGGTGTTAAATTTATATCAAGCAATTTATATTAACAATAATTTTTCAAATCCCTTGATTTTAAATCCTAAAATCCAAATGCAACCCAAAGGAGTTTTATCACTGGATGCTGGAAATCACCCATTCCATGTGTACTAAATGTAAACAGATTATCAACAAGAATGAGCGTCTACAAGAATTTCCTGTTAAATATTACCGGAAGGATATAGTTTGGAAAGACAACAACACTAGAGCGGTTGAAGATTCTTTTCCAATCATTTAAAAGATCGATATGACCACTTGAAATATATTTTCTTGAACGAGTAGCAAGTGATCTTTCATGGATGGTCCATATCAGAGGTAATGACTTGAAAGGTTCCTGCACAAAACTGTAACAAGTAAAATCATTCTATTAATTGGATAAGCACAATGCTGATGAGAAGAAATCTTAAGCATCATTGGCAACATACTTAGAAATATTTCAATAAAACTAAGGAAAATTAAAACACACAAATAAGAAACAAATGAAACTAAAATGGAACAAAATCAGAGTGATTACATTAACTAGCAAAAGAGTCAGTGAGTTTTCCTTATTAACCTTTTACGATAACAGAAGCTTCCACACTTAATTCGTAACAATCTAATGAAGAAGCTCTCTCATTTTTATTTTTATTTTTATTTTTATCGGTGAAGAAGTTCTCATTATTAATAATGCAAAAGGATAGTTGAGAGCTCACTATCTCAAGCAATCACATTCTTGCTATGTTTGTCTCCTCAAGAAAACTATATAACCAAGATTTTGTTCTCCCTATAAAAGAGTGGAAGAATTTTTTTACACTGGCGACATTAGTGCCAGAGATGATTCTGTGTCTGAACCAACAATGCACATATGCAAGATAAAATGACACATATTATTGACTACGCAAACACAGCATTATCTTCCATGCCCAAAATCTCAAACAATGTTTTTCAAGACTCCTAAATAAAAATTATCTCAGGCCTCAGCCCACATGGGTCCCCCTTGGCACCACATTGTCAAGCCATCTGTTGTCATCCACACTTGTGCAGACAACCAAGAGACCTTAAGCTACATAATATAAGGTCAATTCTGGTCTATGTCAAAGCCTCTGGTCCATCATAGATATCTACCAAATCATTATAGTCTATGTGACGCAAGACAAGTAGAACAAAATTAAACAATAGGAAAATAAAAGATAGGAACCTAGGAGTCAACACCTTGGCTTGCTTGGAGTCGGCAACAAGTGAGGAAAACCACTAAGAGTCAGCACTTACGGTTGGTTGGAGTTAGCACTAGACCACAACCAAAAGGAAACTTTTAATTCATCCAAAAAATCGTATCTAAAATTGAGTACAATAGTTTGCTTATATTGGAAAAACTTTTTTTTTATAACTAACTTATATAGGAAAAACTAAACCTAACGCGTAGGAAACCCTACTTATTGAATGACAGAAATACCCTTCACTTTTAAATAAAAATACAAATTAACCTAATTAAATACTAGGGCCTAAAATAAAAATACACTTGATGTTCAAAAACAAATATTAATAAATTATAATAAAATTCTCCTTGTGCATCCCACATCACTATACCTCATTACCAAGACCACAACAATGTGCTAGATAGACAATTTCCCAGTTCCCACCCAACTTTTAAACCAATATTTAAAAGAAGGCATAAGTATATTTCTATTTTTTTTTTAACAAAGTTTCTCTCCAAACTAGTTTGGAAAGAAACTCTTCAAACTTCTCATATATTTCTTTTTTGGGTGTGAATTTTGAAAATCTAACCATTGAATTTTATGTTCCTTATGTTCTTAACATGCATATCAAATTTCACTCAAATCCGATATTATTTACTATTTGATCAATTAACTTATTTTTTATATACAACTTTAGATTACAAAAACTTGAAATTATAACATTTATTTGATGAAGTAGCAATTGATCTTTGATTTTCTTGAAATTTGTAAGCATTAAAGATGTAATAAGAACATGTAATCTAACGGTTAGATTTTCAAAATTCACACTCAATATAAATATATATGATGAGTTTGTAGGGTTTCTCTCCAAACTAGTTTGGAGAGAAACTTTGTTCTTTTTTTTTTAATCGTCAATAAGTATATTTGTAATTATTGAACACTCAAATGATAAATGCTTTTATTAAAAAAAACTACTGGAAGTTGTTTCCAATCATCTATATGTACTTCTCTCTTTGTTCCTTTATGTTTTAAAAAATCTGATGCTATTATAGTGATACAGTATCATCAGCTCTAATAGTTTTCCAAACCAGTTTCTATACTGAAGAAATTTTAGAAGGGAGAGTGCAGAGAGTTCATGTGACCACAATAATAGGATCAAATTTTTTAAAACATAAAAAACATAGATAAAATCATAAAATAACAAATCTTACCATGAAAAGACACCTCTGGCTTCAAAAGAGTTCACAAGTATGCCATCATAGCTGCAAAATACATACATTCTTGTTATATGTCCAAAAGTTACCAGATCCAATAAACTGAACCACATTCATATACTCCGACCAACAACTCAATAATCACATTTTATATATTTAGTAATAATTGCATAGTCACCTTGATCAAATTTCAATAAGCATTTAATCTAATATTACACAAAACTAAATGATATTGGATAACATCAATTTCATTTGCATGAGAATCATGACAGAAGACCAAAAAATCTATTCGTAATTAATTGATCTCCAATTCAGAAAAATCAAATCATGATGTTAACATAGATTTTTTTTCACTAAACACTGAACAACAGCCCATCAAATGCCAAATGTATTGAAACAACTTTAACATCATTTCAACATTCCTTGGTAAGATTAAGTTAGAACAGAGTGCTAGTTTTCCTTCTTTTTTCTTTTTCTTTTTTGTTATAAATTATTTTTATTAAATGAACTGACTGCTCTTTCTGGGAACCGGAGCAAAATAATTCTTAATTTTGCTTCAATCTAAACAAAATCCCCTAGATAAATTATTTTTTTCCTAAGTTCAAGGTACATTGGAAAAGTAGTATGAGACACGTACTTTAACCAATCAACAACAATCCCTGTCTTATCAAATGCTTGAATAATGGTGACTGGAATTCCTATTGTTCTCCAAACATCATGCACAGGACCATCTTCAAGCGAATAAACCTGCAAAATTAATAGAAATCTGATGTCATCATCTGATATAAAATTTATAAAAATTCCATTTATAATTTTATGGGCAAGTCTCTCATGACAAGTCAACAATCAAAGAAACATCTTATAGTCATTTGCCTCCATTGCTAAGGGCATATAATTCTTTGGACAAAAAGGAAATTCTATAAGAGTATACAACATGGAATGAGTTACAAGTTACAACAACTAAATGACTACTGCCAATTTGAATTTCTTTTATATTTTCACAGAAGTGAGGAAGTTGGGGTATAAAATCTGAATCTCATATGTTAAATACTTACAACAGGTAAATAAATCAATATTTAAAGATCCCAGAACATATATCTAGTCCTCATGCTCACAATTACTGTCCCAAATTAGGCCAATCTTTCAAATTTTCATAGCCTGGCACTCATTTGATTCAATCATATTTCCATCAAATTCAAATTGTGGTCAAATTATTGATTTTCATCACTCCGTCTATCATTTCCTTCAAACCCTACCATGTACTAGATCTTTTATACCATTCTGTATGTCCTGAAAATTTTATGGCAAAATTTTCTTTCACAACATACATAAGTTTCACAGGTAAGGATGTGTAGAACATTAAGAGTTAGGGAAAGACAAGGACAAGAGACCAACTACAAAACAATTTGAAACTTGCAATAAATTCTCTATAAATTTTTACGGTGATTCCAGTAGACCATTAAGATGGTTTGATTTTAAATTTTAATGAAGAGGTAGCAGGAAAAGCATTTAATAAGATGGCTGCAAATATTCCAGTAAGTTAATTTTGCAATTCAATTCAAGTAAAATTGCTATATCCCCCTTCTAATCTCATTTTCCATCAAGAACAATATCAGAACACTAAGAGTGGATTACAGTCGCCTAAGCAAGAATCAAGTGATAATTTGAGAATTAGGATTCAAGCCTAAATGCCATTTGTAACACTTGGTTAAAATCTATCCCATGCCTCTGCACTACCCAGCTAGTGATGTTGCAGTCATCGCTCAAGTAAAAATGCCATAGTCCTAGAAACATTGTTTACTCTCTTCACAACCACACTCCAAACGTAAAAGTACAAGAACACATACAAATGAAACTACCTGAAATTCATAGCCAATCTCCTGCAAAGCAGCTGCAACTGTCACCATCAGTAATTTTTGTGAATCAACCAACAGATCTGCAAAAACCTTCAAGTAGAAAATGAAAAAAAAAAAAAAAAAAACAGTCACGCACCCCAAAGAAGCAAAGGATCCTCCAAAGTAGTTAATCTCACTATAGAAAAAGTAAACATCAAACCACACAATACCATTGATCAAACAAACAAACAAAAATGTAAGAACCCACAAATAGTTCTGACAATAATTGAATACTGACCATTGCAAGCTGGGGTTTTCTGTAGGAAAAACGCTGTTTTGTCCTGTTGAATGCAGGAGAATAGAGAATAGCCTCTCTAGCTTCTCTTTGAAATTTGTACAAAAGCTTTGAAGGCTCAAATCTAATATCCTCCCCAAAATCCAACACACCCATCTCCTTCAAAAACTTGAAATCCCCAGAACTGACTTCCACATTATCTTGCAATGAAGAATTCCCAGACTTTTCCACAGAACCAGGCAGAAACATCTGGAAGAGCACCACAAAGAAGAGGAACACAGCCACAGTACAAATCCATTGCAGGTAATCTAGCTTCTTGAAAAGCAAGAACCTTGAGAACCTTGATCTGGGTCTCTGTGAAAATGGGTGCCTCTCAGTTCTAACAGAAGAGAAAGACCTGAAATGGTTGTCTCTTTTCAATGGAATCCCAGTTTCCAAAGAACCCATTTAGAGTCCCATCAAAATAAAGGAAAACACAGCTTCAAAATTGACAAGAACACATCAAAATCAGCTCTTCTTATAGTGTTCTTCTTCTCAGTACAAAACAAAAAGAAGACAAAGAAAGATTACTCGGGAGGGGGAGGCTTGTGTTGTGATGTTAATAAACAAGCTTGAGGTGAAAGGTCAGAGAAAGAGTCATCATATTCATAATAATAAGGATGATGATGATGACGTGTATTTGGTCATAGTCATAGACATAGACTGTTTTTTTTTTTTTTTTGTCAACCAGAGGTTTTTACAGTACTTTTAGTTACTGATCAGAGACTTGTGTAAAAGATTGGAGAAACTAGTTTTTCAATTTTTTTTTTTTTTTTTTTTTTTGGTGAAATCAAATGTTAGAATAGAAGTAGTAGAAAGAAAGAAGTAGTAGAAAAAGCAAACACTGAAACAGCTACAAATTCGGGAAGTGACAATCTAAAATCTAATAGAACCTTATTTGTAGCGTGTGGTGTCTCAAATTACAAGTTTGTTCACAAGGATAGCCTAATCCCGTCTGTTCAAGTATTAATTTCACTATTCACTGTTTTTAACTTATCTATACTTATAGCCAATCGATACTTGCATTCTGAAATTTTGATTGGCTTATATTTTATATTTTTAAATGAATTCTAATTATTTAGTTCTTTAGAAAAACAAAATATGCCAAGAGCCAATCCCCTGTCCTTACTCCTTATAAATTGTCAAATTATTAAAAAAAAATTTAAATTTTAAATAAATAAAAAAAGAGTAAAAGAATTATTAGTCCAACTCTCAAATATGATTTCTTGATTTGATAAAAAGTGAACTAAAGAAGTTTAAAGTTTATATTGTGTATCCAAGAGTTAGGTCATTTTGGATATATACCACTATAAATTTTTTTTTTAAAACATTTTCCCCTCTCCTCGTGTGTGTATTAAAAATACTTAGCATTCTCAAAAAAAAAAAGTTGCTTAAAATCAATACTATACATTAGCATGATAATTTGTCAATAACCTTTTAAGTTAGATGACATCTTCTTATGCTTTTTTTTTTTTAAATAGACATATTCTTATGTTCTTATTATTTTTAATGAACGATTTTATATTCAAATTCTTTTTTTTTTTCTTTGAAAAAAAAATGTGGTTTTAAATCATTAGAGAGTGATTGTGGTATATATATAATTGGGTAAAGTAAGTATTTGGTCCCTATCTTATACACTATATTTCAATTTGATCTCTAACCTTGCAATTGTGTCAATTTTGTCCCTAACCTTTTAGTACCATGTCAATTTAGTTTTTACCATTATCTTTTTTATGAAAATTGATAACATGTTTAATAGCCAAAATAAAAAATTAGCTTCCGTTTATGTGACAATAAACTTAAATTTTATTTTGATCATTTGTCATATCAACAATTTTCATCTAAGATAAAATAGCAAAAAAAAAATTGACACGATATTGAAATGTTAGAGACTAAATTCACACCATTAAAATATAGTGTAAAAAATTAAGGATCAAATGTGTAGTTTACCATTTATAATTTTAACCATTTTACAAAGTTATATAAGTTTGTACAAATAAATGTCAATGTCAATATCTTTACTACTATTCATTTTGCAATAAATATCACAAACTCAAATGCGTGTACTTATAATATTCAATGATTCCCTATTTCTACTTTCTCAAAAAAAAAAAAAAAAAATTCCCTATCTTTACAATTAAAAAAAAAATAGAGAATAAATGTATGGTTCTCTTAGGTTCCTTCTTCCCTAAGATTCTGTATAGAGATAGTTCCAGACCATATGGTATTTTTGGGTAAAAAAGATGATTTTTTTTTTTTTTTTTTTTTTTTGATAACCAAAAATGATGTTCAGTAAACATAAAAAATATTAGCGATATCCTTTGTTTTTATGGAATTGATAACTTTTTTTATAATAAAAAAATGGAATAAATATGTGGTTGGCACTTGGCAGACTCGATTTTAACTATACATCCAAAAAATAAAAAATGACAAGATTTTAATCTTTAAATATACGGTAAAAACTGTTTTAAATTGGATAACAACAAAGTTTTGTTCCTTTTATTTAATTTAGAAGCAGGGAAAAGCAAACTGTCTTATCATAAAAGAACAAACTCATAAAAAAAAATTTTCAAAAAAGAACAAAAAAGAAATCAATTAATAAAAATAAACTATTATAACAGTTTGACAACGGAGAAGTTGCAATAATTACCTGTCAAGCACAGAGATGGGCACTTACTCCATTTTCTTTTGCGAGTGCTTACTTTTTTTGGCTTAAGACTTCTACCGTGCTACTGTCCTCTTGTGAGTTTAGAGATGTCTACGGTCATTTGTTAATGTTGTTTTTATTTGCATTTTTTAAAAATATTATAAGTAAAAAAGTGTATGAAAATATGTATAATATTATTTAAATATTAATAATTGTTATTCAAAACATCCTATCAAACAGTCCATAATCTTGCAAATCTCATCTTTCCCAGATCTAGATTTTTATTAATATTTAATAGTTGAATATTTACAACTTTCCCAACCCCATTTAACATAAAATATTTACACAACTTTTTTTTCCCCATATATTCCAGTCAGATTTCTCTATAAATATCAGAGGATAAACAACTTATTATTTACGTCCAAATCATTAATCCAGATTGAGCTGTTGTTTTGTATCCACTATTTCAATCTAGGAGTGCTTGTTCATAGCTTAATTTAAACCTTATATTAAAAGCTTGCAATTGTTGATAATTCCTTAGTCTCTTCATTGCTAACTAGAATTTATAAATTGCTCAGTTGAATGACAGTTCAGCGTTTGTAGTCCAACGGTAAGGATAATTGCCTTCCAAGCAATAGACCCGGGTTTGACTCCCGGCAAACGCACATGCTTGAAGGAAATTTTCTTTTGTCCCTTCATTTGAGATTTCTTACGTTTTTTCACTTTGCAAAGTACAAGTATGTTTTAACACACTTTCAATAAAAAGCTAAATAAAGTGTTCCCAAATAGACAAAAATCCAAGAAATATGATTTCATTTTCAATAAAACTAAAATCACAACAAAATTTCACATCCCTAATTTGTCTACTAACTCATTCACGAACACACCATAATCTACAATTTAATTCTATTTTAATGGTTCATGTATGAAATGATAGACAATTTTGAAATTGTTGTGAAAATCATCTCATATCTCTCGTTCCATTTTAACCTAAGAAATTAAGGAAGTGCTTTAGTCCTTGAAACCCTTTAAAGCTCCTGGTCCATATGGGCTTCATGCTGGGTTCTTTCATTGTTTCTGGCCGCTGGTTGAAACTTCGGTAATAGAAATAGTTCAAGGAGTTTTTTTAAAGTGGAAGAGTTCCCCACTTCATCAATAAAACTCTTATTACGCTTATCCCAAAGCACTCTTGAGTAGATTGTCTTTGCAGCTTTCAGCCAATCAATTTATGCAACACTATGTATAAGGTTATCATGAAGATAATTGTTGCAAGATTGTGCCCTCTTTTGTCAAATTTCATAGCTTCTATGCAAACCACCTTTGTCCTAGGTAGAAAAGGCATTGAAAATTTTGTCATTGTCCAAGAACTTCTACACACCATGAGCTCTAAGAAAGGTAATGTAGGGTACATAGCTCTTAAGATTGATCTTGAGAAGGCGTATGACAGATTAAAATGGAGCCTTATTGATTGTTATTGTTCAACATTCCAAAATACCTTGTGAATGTGATCATGGGTTGTGTTTCCTTATATAGTGTTGCTATGCTTTTTAATGGAGGAGCTTTAGAGGAGTCCCAACCTTCTCAGAAAATTAGGCAAGGTGACCCCCTATCCTCATACTTATTCATTATGTGTATGGAAGTTCTTGATTTCCTAATTAAAGACAAATGTGACTCTAAGCTATAGGACTTGGTGAAAGCTTAGTCGATGACAAGGTCTTGCTTAGTCTTCTCATCTAAGCTTGAGCCAATACATGTGATCTTCTCCAGATTAGATTCGTTCAAGGGGATGTCTTCTAATTCTTTTATCGACTCAAATGTTGCCCTCCTTTCTTCAATGTTCATGGTTGATAATCGTTCAACTATCTCTAACATAGCCAGATAGCACTCCCTGGCTATTAGTTGATCTCCTTGAGCTTCTTCTATCCCATACTCTGTTGGAAACTTGACTGCTAGATGGTAAGTGGGCGTTGTTGCTCTCCATGTGTTCAAAGTAGGTTGTCCTATGATGGTATTCTAAAAGGACAAATAGTCCACAACAAGGAAATTCACTTCCTTTGTGATTTGTCATGGATAAGACCCAACAACAACTAGCAGGGAGATTGTTCCCATGGGATAAAATTTTGTTCCTCCAAAGCCTATCAGGGGTTACTTGCTAGAAAAAGTCGCTCCCTGTTAATCCCCATTTGTTTGAAGGCTGGATAATAAAGAATGCTCACTAAACTCCCATTGTATACTAACACTTTCTTTGTGATGAAGTCAGCTATCGTCAAAGTGATGATTATAGCATCGTCATAAGGATGATGTAATCTTTTTGCATCCTCTTTCTGTAAAGATATTGTTGGCTCATCCATCTTAGGTACCTTCAATGGACAACTGCATTGCACGAAGATATTCTTTGATTTAAACAACCCTCTTATTGACATTCCTCCTACTATCATCCTTATCTCTCCAAGAGGAGGTCTCGGTGGTTCTTTTGCTTTGCTCTTCAGCGGCTGTCTTTTTTCCCTTTGATCTCATCCAAAAAAGTTCTTCAACTCCCCTTGCTTGAATAAGGCCTTAATTTATTGTTTTAAGTCATAACACTCGTCGATCTCATGTCCATGGTCATGATATAATTGACAATATTTATTCTTTGACCGCTTGCTAAGGTCTCCCTTCAACCTTTCTAGCCATCTTAAAGATGGATCGTCTTTGATCTACATGAACACTTGATTGAGTGAAGTATTCAGGGGGGGTGTAGCTTGAGTATCGTCATGTGGACAATCCTGCCTTTTTGCTATATTTCTTGTTAGACGTTTTGGCCTTTTACTAACAAGGCCTCAAGTCTAGATGTGGCATGTAGTCTGGATGCAGAATATAGAATGGAGGAGAACCTAATTCCATTCGCTCAAACTTCTTTTTCACTTTCTTTACAATAATAGTGTCCTCCGCATTCATGAAGCTCTATGCTAAGTGCAACAATCTCTATCAAACATACAGAAGATGAATAACTCTAAGAAGACTCCATTTTGGAAAGCGGTTACGAGCATTTTATCATCAGATTTGTCTACCAACAAAGCCTCCTTATTGAAACAGTTGATGAAAGACTACAAACTTTCATTGTCTCCCTGTTCTATCTGCAACAAACTAGACGTTGGACGCTTATGTCTTTAGCCTCCAATGAAATTGTTAACAAAGGACTTGCTCAACTCTTGGAAGGATGATATATTGTTAGTAGGTAACTTGCTAAACCAAACTCTTGCTGAGCCTTTTAGCATGGCGGGAAACCTCTACACATAATCTCATCAAGTATCCCTTAGAGATGCATCAAAGTTTTGAACAAGGCAATGTGATCACAAGGATCTCTTGACCCATCATACGAGTCCATATAAGGCATTTTGAATTTAAGAGGTAAAGCACGAGAAGTGATTGATGCAGTGAATGGGAAGTCTATATGATGGACTAGGTTGTCCAAGTTTATCTTCCCTTTCATGGCATCCATCATTTCTTACATAGTTGTCATCATTTGATTTACTTTCACTTCTAAGTGTGGTGCACCCTTGGCCATTGGGGCCCTTGACTGGTCTGAGTCCTCCCTGTTACCTTCTTCTCCCTGGACTCGTCCAAGCACTTCCCTTCTGGTGATGGTTTTGATGATGTTTCCTTTGCCCATGGATCTGCTGTGCTAAATCCCGATTTTGCCATGTCAATTCTTCAACTGCAATTGCCATCGATTGCATTGCCTTTGGATGGGATCCCTATGGTGAGGACCTTTTTGGATTGGATCAGGTTATGGGCTAGACGCATCTCTTACCTTGGGATTTTCTAGGTTGGTAGCCATTGATTGAGTTTAGACCATATAGCCCCTTTTGTCTTAAGAACATTAAAATGACTTTTCACATGAATTCTCATAGACGACGCCAACTGATGAAGTATGAAATCAATGGGTTGTATTCTCCGAACTTTGTGTATGCTTTGAAGACCTAAAGAAGAAAGAAAATACTATTAGAGTGCACCAATGTGGTGCTGGCCAGAAACCCTCTAATGGTTAAGTCAGAAATTCTCCCAAGATCTCCATAACTCTCAAAAAGTGTAAGAGTTAGCAAATGGCTTTTAGTATCTTTGATTTGGTGAAGTCTGGCATTTATGTAGGGGATCTTGAGTGGGTCTACTTGTTTGATTCCACTACTCTCAGGGGAGATATGTGGGCTCAATGGAGTAAATGGGAGCGAATTTTGGGGAATTCAATCCCATGTTTTGAAGTAGTGAATTTGTGTGATAAACCATAAACCTGGTGAAAGTAGCTAAAAATTACTAAGTGTCGAGCTTTTGATATTGTGGATGATGACCTTACTTAGACAATACCACTTAGACGAGTTTTTGTCTTCCTCATTAAACGATCATCTTGGACGATGGTGCATTTTTATTCTTCATAAAAAATCATATAAATTCAGATTTTTATGTACTTGACATGATTGAATGTGAAACTACAAAATTATTGTTTTGTTTATACAATTATTTTATATAATTGAAGGATTAATTATATCTTAATTCTTTTTTGTTTGCGTATGCTTTACTATTTTTGATATTTTCTTATATAAGTTGTGTAAATATGTTAGAAAATTACTTAAATTTGTGTAGATTTTTTATTTTTTATTTATTTAAAATCAAGTTTGCTGATTTCTATAGATTTTGTCAATTTATTTATATTTTAGTCTTTAAGATATTGTCTGCAACAAATAAAATGTGGAGAAACTACCATCTTAAGAGCACTCTAATCAATCAATACAAAATTGAAAAAAGTTATCAATTTTACACATTTTTGCTCAAAAACTATCCACATCAGTCTGTCTATTATACTATTCATATACACAACTGCTACAATAACATGTAAATATACACTTTTATTGTAGCTTTTTATTTTTTAAATATTTTTTTTCTCTCCTTTCCCATCAGATTTTCTCTTTCTTCCTCTATTCTCTACCTTGACTTTATTCTTTTGTCAAAGCCATCCTAAATCTAGATTCAAACTCATCAAACCCATATGAATCACAAACCCAAGTTGCAAAGAAGAAATAGAACATACCCATATTAATCATCAAATCCAAATTGCAAAGAAGAAGAACAAACCCATATGAAAAATTGCAAAGAAGAAGGAGAAGAAGCAATGGCGGGAGCAGCAATAGATGAAGAAGCAGCAGCAATAGCTGAAGAAGGAAACAGAGGTCCAGCCATGGAGGTACGCCTTTGTGGTGGTCATGTGAGCTTCGGCCATGACCATGGAGGTCCAGCCATGGAGGTTTGTGGTGGTCAAGAGAGAAGAGAGATGAGAGAGAGCGTGATGGTCAAGAGAGGAGAGAAAATGTGAGAAGAAATATAGGTAAAAATAATAATTAAAATAATTATTTAATTAAAATGAGGTGTATAATAGATATTTTGACGTGAATGTTTTGTAAAATTAGTTGGATAAAATATAAAAAGTAGGTTGTTATACTAAAATAGACAAAGAAATTTAGTCAAACTGATGTAAATGCTCTAAATCGGATATCTTTTGGATATATTTTCTAAACTAGGTTGGTGCAATTTTAGGTAACTCAAATTTGACCCGAGCTTTAATTCACATGGTATTTACCAGAATCAAATCTAACCACAAACACCCCAACTTTTAAACTGAACGAAACAAAGAGATATTAAATGGACCACTTTTCATTTTGTTGATGGTTAATGCAAGTATCTAAAAACATAAGATAATCTTCTCAAAAAATAAAATAAAATAAAATAAGATTGCTTCAATGTTTGTAACGGTTGAAGAAAATGACTTATTTGGTTAGCATTACACAAAAAGAATAGAAATATTGAGGAAAACTTGTCAACAAAATTGAACTTCAACAGAAAAAATAAACTTGGTTGAAAAAGAGAACGATGGGCAATAAGGCATTATCTCAACTGTTGCCACTGGTTGACATCTCCTTTATGCTAACTGGACCTCACCAAAGAGTTGGAAATATCTGCCCCGTAAAATGCCTGATATTCTTTTTCAATTCTTGAAGAATCCATCAGTGCACAATAATGTTCTGCAGACACATGTTCTTCACAGACTTCTTAAGAGTAGTCATTTTGCAAGAAGTCCCAAGTAGGCTGGAAGCATTTCCAACAGTCTCCAACAAGTCTGCTTGGTCCTACAGGGAGCTCTATGGTCTTTTGGTTTATCATAATCTGCCTAGAGGGGACTCAAGGGCGTGATCATCAACCAACCAAAGGCCAAAGTCATGGAAGCGCTTTATCTTTTTCTCAAAACCTGTGATATAATTATTATGGATTATAACATGCATTCCCTTGGTCTCTTGCACCCATGTCTTGTTCTTGAAGTATAATCCTCCTGTTGGGAATGCAGCTTGGGGAAGCAAGTGGAGATCCACCTGCACAAAAAACTTCAACATCTAAATATCTCAAGATTCCAACCAATACAAATTGTGAAGACAATGTTAGAGATTTCAGAAGCTCAAAAATCCACTAGTTCTCACTGAAGGCTGCATAGATTTGTTCTCATACTATTGAAGTATATCTTACAGGAGAGTTGAAGGAAGACCTTCATAAGGAATAGCTCTGAAACACATAAAAATCCACTTAGAACATATTCTGTACAACTCAGGCTGTGTTTGGCATCTCTAGTGAGGATACATTTCACAGCTCTCTAAGCAAAAAAAAAAAAAAAAAAGAAGCCTTTTTTGGTATGCAGTTTCGGGTTCCGAGGAATGCATTTTCCATTTCTCATTTTATGAAGCAAAAGAAGAATCCTCAAATTCTCATTTGCATTTCATCCTCAAAACATTCCCTCCCTGGGCTTTCCTAGTATCTACTCATTGTCATTAAACTTCCTCAATATTAAAGGATTCATAACAATAACAACAACAAAGCCTTTGTCACAAATTTTTTGGGGTCGGCTTAAAGGATTCATAACAAGGCAAGAAAAAATTATTTGCGTGTTACAGGCCAATATCAATACAATAAGTGTGTCTCAGGGAGGATTGATTGTGACAGTGACCTGTGATTGTCTTCTATGAAGAGTACCAGTAGAGAGAGAGGCTGATAAGTTGTCCTTGTTACAAGATTGAAGTATCTAGCATGACAAATTTAAGGGAAAAAAGGAATTACTGAAATTTTGACATGCGTCTTGGAATTAGTTTTTTTTGTTTGTTTTTTGTTTTTATTCCATGACACAATTGTTGTTTTTGTCCTCCATTCTTTTCTCCTTAATTGGTTTCCAGCCTTCTTATTTTGGGCTAATTATCACATTCTTTTGCTCTTTTGAAGATCTTGTTGACATACCATCCATTGATTATTTGACAGTGCTTGAGTTTGATCTAAATTCAAAAGGATTGTGATTCTTTGGGTTCTTGATTTGACAGGTACAGCATGTTAACACAACATTATTTGCTAATTCTTTCTGGTATTGTTTTATCAATTTAAAGATACATGATACGTATTTAAAACAACTATCATGAATAGTTCATAATTTATATGTGCAGGTCATGATACGTTTTTAAAACAACTACCAGTCATTTTGGGACATGTATAGCAACATTGGACACACGCACACATGATGCAAGTACATCATATTCAGAAACCTGTAAGGGACAGCAAGGGTGGATTATATGTTGTTGTTGTGCCATTAGAATTTCACTGGCATTATGTTGTTATTATTATTTCTATTACTTATGGTGGCTGTATTTAAGTAGATATTTCCAATTTTATGCACTGAATTTTACATTTTTAATGTTGGGATTTGTTTTTTTTTTATAAGTAAGAAGAAAGTATTATTAAAAAAGGAGTAGCAAGGTAAATACAAAGAGTTCACGGTAGTGAACAAAGAATGATAAAAAACAAAAAGACACAAGCACACTAAGCTATTCTAATAGACAAAAGAAAATCCATAAGAGTAGAACAATCTGAGAGACCCTAGCATCGAGACCAATCAAAGAGGGTCCGTTGGTATAAATCTACTAACTGAACCAAAGTTTTTCCATTATCCTCAAAAGAACGCCGATTCTGTTCAATCCAAATAGTCCACATTAAACAGCCTGGAACCAAATTCCAAATGTCAGAAACATGCTTCCCAAGCCAATGATACCAACAAAATAATAAGTCCACCACTAAACTTGGCATGACCCAATCAACCCCAAAAAACCGAAGCATATGCGTCCACAAAGAATGAGCTATCGGAAAAAAAAGTAATAGGTAATCCACAGATTGCGCATTACAACAGCACATGCAACAACAATTCGCTAAAGGGCGACCATGAAGCTTAAGGTTATCCAAAGTTAAAATTTGACCATGAGCTGCTGTTCACATAAAGAATGCTACCCTTTTAGGAACCTTAACTTTCCAAATACCCTTCCAAGGGAAAATAAAAGGAGCTACATTACGAATTTTATGATAATAAGACTGGATATCGAACTTCCCACTTCCATTACGACCCCAGCTAAGACTGTCACACCCTCCACCCCTAGGAGTCCGAGTTTGGATGATAAGAAATAGGGAGTAGGAAGCCGCTAACTCCTAATCACTGAATTCCCTATAAAATCTTAAACTCCACACTTTGTCATTATCACAAACTGGAGGGCTTAACACTTCAGAAATACAAGCTTCCTTATTGGCTAAACACATATAACTAAGGATAAAGAGTTTTAAGAGAATCCTCCCCAATCCACTTATCATGCCAGAAAAGAATACGAGAACCATCCCCCACCACAAAAGACAAATACTTAGATAAAGTCTCCCACCCTTCACTAGTACTCCGCCATAAGCCACAACCATGAGCCCTTCTACAAACTCTAGTGCACCAACCCCCTTTCCTCTCCCCATATTTCATGGCTATGACCCTCCGCCACAAATGAGTGAGTTCATGGCCATATCTCTAAAGCCATTTCCCTAATAGGGCCTGATTTAAAGACACCAAATTCCGAATTCCCAAACCACCCAACTCATGCGGTAAGCAAACCTTTTCCCAAGCCACCAAGGGGTATTTGAAACACTCATCCGAAGAACCCCACAAAAAATTCCTTTGAATGCATTCCAATTTAGTTGCCACAGTTTTAGGGATAGTAAAAAGGGAAAGATAATAAGTCGGAAGGTTTGAAAGGGTACTCTTCAACAAAGTGAGCCTACCACCCTTTGACAAATAAAGCCGCTTCCAGCCCGATAGCTTCTTTTTCATCCTCTCAATAATCGGATTCCAGATAAAGTCTGTTTTATACAAAGTTCCCAATGGCATACCCAAATAAATCATAGGTAGACTGCCCACCCTGCATTGAAGAATACTAGCCAAAGTCCCCACATTCACCTTCAAGCCAGTAAAAGCTTGAAAACAAGTCAAAACCAGCCTAATGGAAAGCATCTGCTCTCTAGAGGCATCAAAGAAAAGAATGGTGTTATCAGCAAATAATAGGTGAGAAATACGGATACCGGTATAATTAACAGAACCCATATGACAACCTTGAATGAGACCACCTTCCTCAGTTTTCTTCATGATCCGACTTTAAAACCTCCATGATCAAAAGAAAAAGAAGTGGAGACAATGGATCACCTTGTCTTAGACCTCTAAAGCTCCCAAAGAAACCAGCAGGAGATCCACTAACCAAAACTGAGAAGCGAACGGTAGTGACACGTGTCTTTAGCCATCTCCTCCATCTATCCCCAAAGCCCATCCTCTCCAACAAATAGAACAAAGTGTCCCAATTCAAATGGTCATATGCTTTTTCAATGTCTAACTTACACACCACCCTCAGAGTACCACCTTTCAGTCTACTGTCTAAACATTCATTAGCAATAAGCACTGAATCCAAAATCTGTTTGCCACCAAGAAAAGAATTTTGTGACTTCGAAATGAGTTTATCCAACACCAGCCTCAATCTGTAAGCCAAAACCTTAGACAATAGCTTATACACACTGCCCACTAAGCTAATAGGCCAAAAATCTTTGATATTCAAAGCATTATTTTTCTTGGAAATCAAAGATAGAAAAGAGGCATTCAGAGACCATTCAAACTCTGAGCTCCTATGAAAATGGTCAAAAAAGGCCATAACATCTTTTTCCACTACACTCTAGCATTTTTGAAAAAATGCCATAGTGAAACCATCAGAACCTAGGGCTTTATCACCCTCCATCTCTTGAAGAACCTTTACCACTTCCTCCTTAGAGAAAATCCCTCTCAAGATCAAGTTGCTCATCCTCCTCAATTCTAGCAAACTCCAATCCGTCCATAGAAGGGCGCCAAGTATCTGACTCAGTGTACAAACTTTGATAAAAATTAACCACCTTAGACCACACCTCTTCCTCATCCTCATAGAGGACACCATCCACCTCTATACCTCGAATATGATTAGTTCTTCTATGGGAGTTTGCTACCCGATGAAAAAAGCAAGTATTATTGTCCCCTTCCTTCATAAATAATATCCGAGACTTTTGTCTCCGAGAAATCTCCTCTAAAGAGGCTAGATGTGCAATCTCACCTTTAATCTGAATTCGACGAGTTTGTTCCTCCTGTGAAAGACCTGACAGGTCCTCCTTAGCATCCAAACCCAACAATTCAGATAAAAGACATTTCTTCCTAAATGCCAGATCCCTTAATTCCTCATTATTCCACTTTTTCAAGTCTTCTTTAAGAGATTTTAATTTACGAGCCATGATAAAGCTTGGAGAACCTGAAAAGCAATACCCATTCCACCATTGACGAACTCTCTATAAAAGCCTCTTCTTTCAACCACATATTCTCAAACTTAAAGGCACTTTGGCCTATATTAACACTACTAGCCACCACCAAAAGTGGGCAATGATCAGAAACTACATGAGGGAGTACACTTTGAGACGCGTTTCCAAAATGATCTACCCAATCCACCGATGCCAAAGTTCTATCAATTCTTGACATACAATCTATCCCTGAATCTCTAAACCAAATAAACGAAGCCCCTTCAAGAAGTAAGTCCACAAGGTAGTTAGGAATGAAGTCTGAAAAAGCAAACATCACCGGACTAAAAGCCTCACAACCAAATCTCTCATTTGGATATCGAATGATATTGAAATCCCCAATCACACACCATGCTGTATTCCACCTAGAGTGCATCCTTGTAAGCTCCTCCCACAGAGCACCCCGTTGACTATCATCATTAGGACCATACACTCCTGCACATACCCATACAAAATCATCTACAACCCCCTTCAGTAAAACATTAATAGAAAACTGACCAATAGCACAGTCAACTTTTTCATAAACTCTCTTGTCCCAAACCAGTAACACCCCCCCTGCAGTGCCCATTGCATCCAGAGCAACCTAGTCAAGGAACGGACTACCCCAAAGGCTTCGAACAACAGAGGAGTTTAAAGAAGACAACTTAGTTTCTTGATAGCAAACAACATCACACTTCCACTCCTTGAGAAGATTTTTACAAACCTCTCGCTTCTGAGGATTGTTTAATCCCCTAACATTCCAAGATAAAAGCCGTAAACTCATTTAAAACTAGTAATCACCCCCGTATCTTCTGAAGAAACTCTGTTCCTCTCCTTAGGTGATACCCCATCATAATTAATTGAAGAAATCAAACCTTTAAGTTCCCTAAGCCCTTTCTAGCTTGGGTTCATAGTTGCTTCAGAAGTCCCAACGTTTACAACATCAATGCAGTCTTGTTCAAGGAGACGAAACAAAGCCAGACATTGATCTTTGTGTTTAACAATAGGAAAACCCACAATTCTACAGAAACTTTTCATCAGGTTACATACCCATTTTGAATTTTTCACCTCAGACCCCCAAACCTCTCCCTCATCAACTTCCTGGATCACCTCCAACTCCTTTTGTTCATTGGGATCCCATTTAGATAGAGGTGAACACTCCAATAAGCCACTCTCTTCCTCCCCATGAAAAAAACCACTAGGATTAACTTCATTGTGCTTCCACTAAAGCAGAAAATGCTCAACCCCATCCTGTAACAGCTCCTCCCTATCCAAATAGCTAGATGACACTAACTCAACATGAGGATTACTCCATTTTTCTCCTTTTCCACCTGATATTTCCGTCGAATTATCTCTCTCCCCAAAATAGAAGCCCTTCTCACTACCCAGACCTGACAGAGGTGAAAAGTGGTTTTGGTTAGCACCCTGATACTAGCAATGAGGAGAAACAAGAGTCCCAGGCCTTGTCGGTCTCGCCGGCATCCCCACACTCAAATCACCAACCATCGAAGTCCAGTTCACACCCCCCATCCCTCGATTTGTCACCGTCTTGCTGATGGACCCAAGCTTGGAAGCCTCCGTCACACTCGCCGCTTCATCGGGGTGATCTCCCTCTATCCCGACAGTCAATGTGATCTCCGAGGCGACATGAGGAGGGTCGACGATGAGGGCAAAGGCACATAGTTCCAATTTTGGCACTACTGTTGTCACCGACGACTCGGAATTTCCATTCGTTTTTCCCCTCGAGCTCTCGCCTATAACCCACGTACACAGTGCATCAGAACTGACTTGTAGTGGGTTGGGCTTGACTAAAATACCCTTACTTTTTGAAGACATTAGTGCCACGAGTTGGGCTTTATCAAACCCACCTGTTTGCTTTATAACTTTAGGCCCACCACTTAAATCCTTGGGCCAGCTAATGGCACCCAGACAAGTCACGATTTGTCTCCGACCCTCAGGCTTGCACACTCTCAAAGCCAAAATAGCAGGAATATATCATAGATTTTTATTATTAAAATAGCATGTGTAGAGTACTAGCATGATGCCTCCTCCTCCCCACCCCACCCTCATCCTCTCCACCCCCCTCCTCCACCCCACCCTCACCCTCTCCCTCTCCCTCTCCCTCAACCATCACCATCTTTTTTTCCTTTTTTTCCACCCTCACATATTCCTCCTCCCCCTCCCCTATGCTTTCCTCCACAGTTTGGGTTTTTCCCATAGCCTTACCCCCCTCCCCCATCACTGCCTTCCCCATCCCCACCACTTCAGGGGCTAACCAAGTTTTGCCTAAACAACCTACCCTTGTACATGCACCTCTAACCACACCAATTCCTTCGTCCATAGAAACCTCACAAAACATCCCTCCTAAATCTCAATCCTCTGACCATGGGGGCAGTAAGAGGTCGTTTCGCATTGATGCAAAACTTTTTTCTTTCTCTTTTGATGAAGGGCAGTTTGATTCGTATGCCATACATGAGACACGTCGAGATGTTAAGAGCTCTATTTGGGTTGGACGTAGGGGCATGGAGTGGATACTTACTTGTCTTGCAGATTTGTCGAGATTGGGTGCCTAGTCATGTTGTGTAAGAGATTCAGGGAAAATGGGAAGTTGATAGAGTTCTGTGGGAGATCAAACAGAGCTGGTCTTTTTGTTGTTATTGCGGTATATATTGGAGGGACTAGGAGAGGTTGTATAATGATACCAGTAAGCTCCAATCATGCTGGTTGGTCTTTGTTTTAGAAAGAGCTAAGGCATTTTTGCTCTAGTGCAAAAATGGTATCTATGGCCAAAGTATCATTCAATAATGGTGGTGGAGGTGGTCAGTTTGCTAGTGGTGGCCGGAGTGGGAAGATTATGTATGTTTATGGTAATTGTAGAAGATCGGGAATTTTGAAAAAATTGGAACTAAATTGGGGCAGAACGTGATTCATGGAGATCCTATAGTAAATGTTTTAGTTATAAATGGCAGACCCACGCAGGCATTTAATTTTAAGTGGGATTTTATGTAATGGATGTCAATATAAATGCATGTAATCTTTTGTGTAAAATTTATAATTGTTAAAAAGATATTACTATTGCCATCCTATTAAAATTTGGTTTAAATGGGAAAAAAAATGCACTCTGCACTTCTTAAAACCAAACGCAATTTCATTTAGTATAATTACTTTTTAGTAAGAGTTTCAGCATAATGCCAAACACAATTTTTCAGGAAAAAAAGAAAAAGAATTTTTTTTTGTCAGAATATTGAAGAAGAATCCATTCTGCTCCTAACATAGAGTTACCAGATGCAACCTAAATCAACCAGATTAGGTAGACAACTCCAATATATCAAGATTTCCAGATTATTTATTTCCTACACCAAATTGCAATACTTTCAGCAGAAGCATAAAATCCCCACAGGCCTTTTGAGACTTTGCTCTAAAGGGACTATTAAGATGACTAAGGGGCTGTTTGGATGAGTTGTTTTCATAACTCATAACTCTGTTTCCATAACTCATAACTCAAAAATGGTGGAACCATAACTGAGAAGTCCGTTTGGCACCACATAACTTTGTTTCCAGTTTTTTGTTTCCATTACTCAATTTTCTGATTTTTGAGTTATGAGTTATGGAAACTGAAAACACATTTTAGCTGTTTTCAGTTTCCATAACTCTGTTTTCAATGACATTTTTGTAATTAAACACACATGGAGGGACCCACTAATCAGGTCAACTGCACCTTTTGACCTTTGACCTTTTTTTTTTTTCCTTTCTTCTTCTTTCACTGGGTTCGGTGATCTGGGTTTCTTTTTTTTTTTTTTTTTTTTTTTTCTTCTTCTTCTTTCACTGGGTTTGGTGATCTGGGTTTTTTTTTTTTTTTTCCTTCCTTCTTTCACTGGGTTTGGGTTTCTGGGTTTCTTTTTTTTTTTTTTTTTTTCCTTTCTTCTTTTCCTAGGTTCGGGTTTCTGGGTTTTTTTTTTCTTTTTCTTCTTCTTCTTCTTTCACTGGGTTCGGTGATCTGGATTTTTTTTTTTTTTTTCACTGGGTTCGGTGATGCTAAAAAAAAAGCTGCACCGAGTGACGAGTATAGGGCCCACAAACAGTGTGAAAAATATTGAGTGATGACAAGTGAGTGATGGTGCCAAACGGGTAGGGTATTTTAAGTGATGAAAAAAAGGGATCCAAACAAGGCCGAAGCTTTCCTAGAAATAAAAATTTAGTAGGGAATTCTAGGCTATGAAATAAACTAGGAAGGCAAATAGAAAAAATACCTCTCCAGCAGTTTTATTCAATGCCCAGTTAAAACCAGGTTGGTCATTTGCTTTCTTTGCTTTGGACCATGGTTGTGACTGAAGTTCCTCAATCCACTTCTTCATAACCAGTTTTGCTCCACTAGTAGGGCGAAGGAAAATCATGCAGCTACATATGTAAGGGCGCCCTTTTTTCCCTGGAGGTGGCAAATCATGAGAGTGATTCAGTGGTTTAACCTGGTCAGTCAAAAAGAAGAAATTATTGATGATAGTTACAACGAAATAAAATTACATTTACATCTTGTTTAAGATAATGATGCAAGTTCAAGATAAATTTACATTCAAGAAGCCTCAAAGCCAGAACATTCAGATCTAGTTTACTTGTTAGATCCATGGCAATGCTAGAGGCATTGAATAACTGAATTCTGAGAACATCATCATATTGACTCAGCTTAAATCCACAAATAACTTTCTCTAGCACTCCTCCACTCAACGCCTCCCCCCTCCTCTTTGGGCAGTGATCTAGATTGATTTTGAAATTCAAGGCTGACATGTCATTTGTTTTTCAGTTTTTCTTTCTCCTCTTTTTTGAGCCAAAATAAAAAATTTTGACAAAGGGACACAAAAGCAGCAGTTCAGTTGGAATTGGAAGGCATCCAAAACATCTCAAGAAATCAACATTCTGAGGCAGGCTCCAGTAGAATGGAACTTGGGCGTGTTCACTGATGTGATGTTCTTACGTTGCAAGACAAAAACAGAATAAATAAAATTGAAAAAACATTTCAACTAGTAACTGAGAAGATCATGATTTGTCCCTCTATTTCCCAATTTACGGCCATCAAATGATAGACAAATATAAATGGTCCAGCATATTTAGATTTTGTTACAAATCAAGTTTGTATAGAATATAATGTTTTTGGTAGCTTATATGCAACACTTGGCACTATTTTCCATAAATGGCACACAGCAAAGGCAAGAAGCAAAGTAGGTGTACTTACTGCTGCCATATCATCTGTGAAGTACACATCATGACTCCCTTGCAAATAAGGAAATGGATCAGCCAACCAGACCATATCAACATCATTGTACATTACATTATATCCAAGTTCCAAAATATGGAGTAGGTGATGTGGCCTTCGGGATGTAAAATTGAAGAATCCCTGTACATATGAAACCAATTAGGATTGCTTCCAAATTGCAATGATCAACAAAAAAAATGGAGATAAACATTTCCAAGCATTGTATACTAACTGGCAGGAAAACAAGGAAATATTCAAGTGAAATGACACTGTAGTTTATACTACCAAGGAACATCAAAAGGGCAACAAATTAGTAAAGCAAACATCTAAATTCCAAACTCCTTGTTGCACTGATGCAAACAAAAAATACAACATGATTGATGTGATGAAAAGGATTTATACGTGGGTTTTTTTTTTTTTTTCATGATTTAGGCAATGACATTGGCATAACAACTTGGTCATAGCAAGAAAAGTAGTTTTCAATTCAACAAATCAATTCAATTTTCACAAAAAGTGGTTAGGATCAATACACGTTACGTAACTACAAATGTAGCACAAAAGCCTAAGTTGTAGAAGAACTAACAAAAAAGATATGTATAAACAGTTAAGCACAACAAATGCTGCTTACAATCACAAAGACTTCAGATTGACAACTTTTAACATAAAAATACCACCTTTAAACTCACATAAAATAAGAAAATATAAAGCCAAAATACATTGTTAGTCCCTAAACTTTTAACTGATGAGCGATATAATCCCTGAAGTTCAAAGTGTGATCATTGTTAATCCCTAACAAACTTAACCTGATTTCTTTTAGCCCCTAAAAAGCTTAAGGTGATCAATTTTAGTCTCTAACAAACTTAAATTAATTGGTTTTTGTCCAACGTGTCTAACAGAGTGATTATATGGTAATTTTTAAGAATCTAAATAAAGCAAATCAAATTAAAAGAACTAAATTGCTCATGAGCTTAAGTTGCAAACTAAACTATAAAATAACTTAGGATAGGATCAATACACATATTACATAACTACACATGTAGCACAACTAGCAACAATATATAAGCAGTTTAGCACAACTTGCAATTCCAATTTACAATGACTTTAGATTGCCAACTTTTTAACTTAAAAACACAGCATTTGAACTCACATATAAAATAATAAATGCTTAAATACATTGTTGTTCCTGAAAATTTAGCCCATTAGCGATTTTAGTCTATGATGTTTAAAGTGATCACTTTTAGATGTGGCCAAACTAAAATCAACCAATATAAGCTTGTAAGGAACTAAAATCGATCGCTTTAAGTTTGTTAAAGTTTAGGAACGTACAGTTTGGGCAAAAATAAATTATAAATGAAACCCAGATGTTAAAAAATACATACCTGAGAACCAAACTTATGGGCAGTTTGAGAATCAGGGGCAGGCGGGACGAGCACGGCGTGGCCGGGCCAAAGCCGATTAACCTTAAAAAGCGTGGCATAGTCCTCAGCAATGACAAGCACTTTGTCCTGATGCTTTTGCCTGGCAATGCTAATCAACCAGTTGTTAAGAAAAGGCAAGTAAGGGTGACTCACAGCGCAGACGATCACTGTACCGTTCTTGGCCACAAATGAAGCCGCTTGGGCCAGCGTGTAATCACGCCATTTGGATTGGGAAGAAGTGTTAGAGTTACTGGAGAAGAGGAAGTCGGGCATGCCAGCCCAGGGCAAGAAGACACCGAGAATGATGAGAAGAGATAAGAGAAGAAAAAGAGTAGTTGGGGTGAAGATTGAAGACATGATGATGAAGGGTCTTGAGGAGGAGGAGCGTCGGGATAATAATGGGTTTGGACCTGAAAACGGGTTGTGAATTGGTCTTTGGTGTAAAAAAAATACTGACATTTTTTGTGAGATTTCTAGGAGAGGAATTTCTTGAGTTTGGAAAGGGATTTACTGAGAGATCTTTGAAGATCGGATCTGGGTGCTTCCCAGCCCAGGTGGCAGGTCATGAGATGACTATGAGAGTATGTTTGGATTTTGATCATTTAAGCAGTATTGCAATTTTCACCTTAATAACATGCCTAAAAAAAGAGAAAAAAGAGACAATATATTAATAGCTTATCTATATATATAAACTAGTCGCAAACTCGTGCGATGCACGAGATTGTTTTAGATCAAATGTTTACATGTTAAAGTTTAAAAGTTTCTCTAATTTCAACTATTGAAAGCTAAATCGTCTCCAATATAAGATGAAAAATGTAGTTTGAACATTTCTTATGGTGAAATTGTCAAAATTTTACACACAAGATCATTAAAAATGAGATACATACAAATATTATGAAGTAATATATTACAATAATCATAATGTGTTCTTACATTTGGTTTAATAAGTATTACAAAAGAATCAGTAAATAGAATATATATACAATTGTGCTTATAGAACATTACAAAAGCCCCGTTTTTTCAGTTTGGCTTAGGCAGTTTTTCAAAAACTTTGAGGGTGAAGGGTTGGCCATTCTTCTCTTCTCATGTATGAAGAATTATCAAAGCCTACTGGTTTACATAATTTATTATGAAGTAATATATTACAATAAGTAAATAATAACCAACAATAATAAAGATGCAAGTTAGAATGGCACAAACCATAACATTTAGGCTTTAGCGACTCAGTCAATTTGATCCAACCCCTACACCAGATCCAACACCCATTCCACTAAATCATATAACATTGACAATTTTGTCACCATCTCAAATTCTGAGCAAAACTAAAACTGCATTTGATGAAGCAAAATCATAAACAATCAAATGCATATTATATAAACACAATCAAATGAAAAAAGAATAAAAAAAAGGCATATTACTTGACTTGTAAACAGACCCACAATGTCTGCACAATAATACAAACGCCATGAATAACAATGTTGATTCACCGAAACAATAACCACATGGGCAAACAAATCAAAACCAGTAAAACTATCACAACCGTTAAAAACCCAAATATGCACAATTAACGCAACCCACAATAGGTTGACAATATCTGGTAATTACAGATTGAAACCTAGACTCTTAAAACAAATGATCAAAACACGTTCATTAAACGCAAACGCAAATACAATGTAATTGCAAAATGCAGAAACTCTATGCAAAAACATAAAATCTCTTGGATTACAACTTGATAGACCCATTGCAAAGTTCTCTTCATAAATTAAGAAATAATAATAATTGCAAAGGACAAAAACCTCTTTCTACGCTTGCACCCCTTGGCTTCGCTCAATGATCTTAAAAAAGTTAGTCCAGTAAGAGTGAATTAGAGAGAATCAAAATTTGCTTCAAAGATTAAAATATGACTCAATAACTTGAATTGAAACACTAAGATGAAAAATGGCGTTAAAACCCATAACTTTCCCCGTATAGAGAGAAAGTTTGTCATATAGAGAGAGGGGTGAAAAATGAACTGAAGTTGTTGTTGTTTTTTTTTTTTTTTTTTCTAAAGAAATATAACATGAAATGTAGCAGTAACTGTGCAAAATTAATAACTACCAAGTGGAACAATGCAATTGAACACCAACAGTTGCAAAAATAGTTCTAAAACGGTTTGCTTGAACAGACACATTTTTTGTGTGTTTTTAAACATAGACTTGGCATTAATTTATGTAGCCATGTGGCGCAATGAGGAGTGGTCAACAAAAAGTCAAACGTTTTGATTATTAGTTATTATATAAATTAGTTATTATATAGATATAGATAACTTTTTCAAAAGATATAATAATATTATGATACATATTTAAATAATAAGCAATTAAAAATAATATTATTTCTCATGTTCAAACCCATGCAGTAATAAAAAAAACTAAATAAGAATTGCTGTATTTTTAAAAAAATGACAAAAGACACAAAACCAAATACAAACCCACTTTTGAGAAAGCCAAGAACTGTTTGAAGAACTGGATCAATTAGGACATATGTCATGTGAAGAAACTTTCACTTGTCAAACTATTGAATTCCATTAAGTAAGCAGAAACTATCATATTGTTATGAAAAGATAGAAGTGTCATGGCTCTCAATAAAGTAAGATGCAATCTTTGTAACATTAAATGCAGGAAGGGTCTTCACTGCCCAATCAAATTAAGATGCAATCTTTGTAACATCAAAAGTGGAAAGGGTCTTCACTGCCCAGTCTAGAATACAGATCTGATTTTCTCATCAATATTTTATAGTCATGAAATGAATTGAAACCCCAAAAACCTCAGTATGTAGTAAATATACCCATAAAGTGAGCCTTAAACCAAAACAGAAAACCTATACATGAAATCTACCTCAATTTTGGACCCTTAAAGTCAGCAATAAATAAATAAGAATTAAAATTATTGTAATGCAAAAATGAATGAATGATATAAGAATTTAAAACATTTAGCATATTTTTAGTGTACTTCCAAATACATGTGACCAAATCTATATCACCTTATTCAACCCCAAGGAAAATAAAAGTACAGAAGTTTTGTAGTTTATTTTTTGTTGTTTGATAGTTCCAGGTATCTGTTTTTAGAAAGGTATATGTTTTAAACAATGCTTGTCTAGAATTCATGGTAACTGGCCTACTATTAAAAACGACATATTCCCCTTTACCTTAATTTATTCAAAACTTGATTTTTAATTTGAATCAAATCTTGTCAATAAAAGAACTACAACTACAAATAATTAATGTTTTCAAGAAAATCTGTCAATCATACTTTATATGTTCTACCTTTTAAATTTCCTTTTTCCCTTCTAATAATACCATGACTAACTCTCACATGTTGTAGAAAGCCACTCAATTAATTGTTAACATGCACCAACTATTAGAACGATTTGTCCAATCCTAACACAGCCAAATATTGAAAAATCGTATCAAATGCTTATCATAAAAACAATTAGAAAGATGCATTCATTATCAATTCATCAAGTTCCATAGCCATTTATATATGGTCATGTGATTGATATTGGATCATCAGTATGAAGAAAACTGCATTTTAAATTATAATCAGTCATGAATAAGTTCCAGGGCAATGTTAAAAATAGACTTTGTTTTTGGCAAATTATGAAGTGTAATTCAAGAACTTAAGGTTCTAACCTTCACAATGAGTTATAGATAAAGACAACTCCATGCATTGTCTTCAAGAAATGGACCTACACCCAAAATTGCATTCTACAGCATGGTTTGTAATCCGGTGTTCCAACTTACAAACCCCAAAGGATTGCCAATATTTCATAGTTTCATACCAGTGCCACATATTTCTTTGTTTGATTATGTTGGAATCTTAAAATTGAACAACAAATAAACCAATAAAATCAACATATATATACAAAATCCCAAAAGCAGCAAAACTGCTGCAAACAAACCAAGCCAAGAAATCGATGACAGCTCAAAAGGATTTTGTGAATCCAACAGAAGGCCAAAATTTATATCAATATGGGAAAAAGAAAGAATTGAATCAAAGGATTATGTACCACCTGTCTAAGAGAAATTTCATCAAACACATGGCAGGCAACCCTTTTCAAAATCCCCCAATCGTGCCCTTCTTTTTCTCATCTTTCTAACTCTCTCAAACCAATTCTAAATTTTAAACCTTAATCAAAACCAATTGTAGGCTACATACCAAAATCAAAACTAAACAGTTCATATCAATTTTTTTGAACATAAGAAAGTACCTTTAACTGATGTGGTGTCGGCGGTATTACGGTGGTGGGTTGCCAACTGAAGGTGAGTGCTAGCTTGACAATGTTGGCAGCCCTTTTCTTGCTTTGAGGCTTTGCTTGAAAATAGGTAAAAACTTGTATGGAGAAATTGTCACAAAGTTGTTGCAAGAAATAAAGTACAAAGAGCGGGATTGAAAAGAGAAGTCATTTTTATGAGATTTTCCACCAAATAGAAAGAAATTGTTTCAAAGTTGTGCACAGACAAATAAATTTCAAAAGAGAGAGAGAGAGAGCCGTTTGATACGTGCGTATAAAAACCGAAAATTGTTATTTAAAAACTTTTGTGAAAATAAGTATAGGTGAAAAAGTGTGTAGGAATACGTGAAATGTTGTTTAAAAACTGAAAATTGTTGTTTAGAAATACTCACCAAACACCCTCTAAAGTGTTAGATTTCTTTTCTTTTCTTTTTTTTATTTTGTAGTTTTTTATGGGTTACATGGAACGGGTTTGTAACTCCTGCCCAAATGCAAAATTTGGTACGGAAAAAATTCGGTGACTAGCACGTATTTGAACTTATTTAGTTTTTTTTTTTTTTGAGAAACTTGAACTTATTTAGTTAGTTGAACTGTTTTTGAAACTTGAGTTCTAACCCAAAATCGAGTTTCCCAAACTCGATTTACTCTTGGATTCATCTAACCTGGATTGAAAAAAAAAAAAAAAAAACCCACGTGGAACTCGAGTGTAGTAAACTCGAGTTCCATTCAAAAAAAAATTTACCTGCAAGGAACTCGAGTTTGCGAGACTCGAGTTCCAAGTGAGGAAAAAAAAAACTCCAAGGAACTCGAGTTTTCCAAACTTGAGTTCCACGTTTTTATTTATTTATTTATTTATTTTCAAATCCACGTCAGATGAATCCAAGAGTAAATCGAGTTTCGAAAACTCGATTTTGAGTTGGAACTCAAGTTTAACAAACTCGAGTTCTAAAAACAGTCCAACTAACTAAATAAGTTCAAATGCATGCTATTTATCTAATATTTTTCTAAGAAGATGTTGTTTAGCAAATTTTGCCCCTACCCAAAAGTTAGAACTTTGTATGTTTTTTTTAGAAGAAGAATGATTTTTTTTTTTTTTTTTGGGAAGTAAAACGTTGTATCTAATGAATCAGAACATTGTATCTTTAAAATAATATAGGCTACTAAAAAAAATATTAATGTAGGCTACTAAACACCAAAGTTACTAAGAATGATTTAAAAAAAAAAAAATAACACTGAATCTCAAACAATTTCGTTAGTCAACATGTTTCCAAAACAATTTAGCAAAGTAACATCTCGAGCACAAGGGACTCGATTTTGTTGTGGTAAATTGAGTGTGATGAACTCGAGTTCCATGGACCATGGAACTCGAGTCTTCAAGGCTCAATTTCCTTGAGATATCTGACGGAACATCTTCAAACCAAAAACCCAGACTCAACGAAACATCATCAAACCCAAAGACCTAGAGAAGAAAATGAAGGAAATAGAGGAAAACCTTCACCTGGAGCTTCGTTGCCGCTGCCTCCTCCTCCTGGAACCGTCGCCGTCTCTGCTTGAGTTCAGTTTGAGCCGAACGGTTTGGGTTAGGGAGATCTGGGTTCATGGGGTTTGCTTTCTTTGTGGTTTCTGTTTGGGTTTGATCTCTCCAATTTGTTCCTTCTTCGTGGTTTGTTGTTTCTTCATGTTTCTTGTTTGGGTTTCTTCCTCGTGTTTCTTATTTGTTTTTCTTCTTCGTTTGGTCTGGATTTCTGGGTTTCTTCCTTCTAGTTCTTCTTCGTGTACTTGGGGTTTCTTCATTGTGGCTTCATTTGATCTCTTTATGGAACTCAAGTCTGTAATGCTCGATTTCCACGTAGAGAACTCAAGTCTAAAATGCTCGATTTAGTGCAACAAAATCAACTTCCTTACATTCGAGATGTTAGAAAAGTAGTTTAAAGCCGGTTTTCTTATCGCCATAGCCTACTCTAATTGGATTGCAAACATTGTCCACGTGCCAAAGAAAGATAGGAAAGTACGCATGTGCATCAATTATAGAGATCTAAATTAGGCCAGCCCAAAGGATCATTTTCTCTTGCCATATATCGATACCCTGATTGATAACACCGTGACCAACATGTTCTTCTCCTTTATGGACGGGTTTTTGAGTTATAATCAGATCAAGATGGCTAAAGAAGACAAAGCCAAAACAGCGTTCACCACTCATTAGGGAACTTATGCCTACGATGTCATGTCGTTTGGTTTGAAAAATGCTAGGGAGACCTACCAGTGAGCCATGGTAACCCTGTTCCATGATATGATGCACAAGGAGATTGAAGTCTATGTGGACGATATGACTGCTAAGTCGCACACTCCTAGAGATCATTTGATAGATTTGAGAAAGCTATTCAAGCGCCTCGTCAAGTATAGGTTAAGGCTTAACCCTAACAAGTGCGTCTTTAGAGCCAGTTTAGGGAAATTGCTCGACTTCATAGTCAACCAGAGAGGAATTGAAGTGCACCCAGCAAAAGTCCAGGCCATCAGGGACATGTTTGCACCGAAAACCGAGAAACAAGTTTGAAGCTTTTTAGGAAGGATCAATTACATAGCTTGCTACATAGCATAGTTGACCACCACGTGCAATCCCTTGTTCAAGTTCTTGAAAAAGGATACGAAGATAGAATGGACAAATGAATGTCAAGTGGCCTTTGACAACATTAAGCAGTATTTGTTGAACCCCCCTATTCTGGTTCCCCCAACACTAAGACATCCATTAATTCTCTATCCAGCAGTGCAAGAGGCATCCATGGGTTGTATGTTAAGCTAGCTAAATGAACTTGATCAAAAAGAGAAGGTGATTTACTACCTAAGTATGAAGTTCACCAGTTGTGAGATCAATTTCATTGCCATTGAAAAGACGTGTTGCGCCCTAGCATGGGCCTCGCACAAGTTGCAATAGTACATGCTCTACTTCACCACATGGTTGATTTCACGCCTGGACCCTATCAAGTACATCTTTGAAAAGCCTGCCCTCACAGGGAAGATCTCCCATTGGTAGATGTTGCTATCTGAGTTTGATATCGTGTTTGTTACGAGAAAGGCCATCAAGGGCCAAGCCATAGCCAATTACCTAGCAGACTAGCCATTGAATGATACAAAATTTTTAGAATCCCTATTCCCCGATTAGGATGTTTTGGCAATAGAGCCTGAACCAAGTAATGTAGAACCATAACGTTGGAAACTTTATTTCGATGGAGCTACCAATAGCACTGGAAGTGGAATGAAAGCAGTTCTAGTATCCCTGAAGGGCCAGCAAATCCCTGTTTCAGTCAAGCAGAATTTTGATTGCACCAACAACGTCACAGAGTACAAGGTGTGCATAGTAGGCCTACAAGTTGCCTTAGAGTTCGGTGCGTATGATCTTAAGCATCTTTGGAGATTCCCTGTTAATCATCAAAAGGGAAGTGGCAGGCCCCAAGTTGATTCCTCATTAGAAGTGCATCAACCGCCTAATCCTGAAGTTCCAAAATATCACCTTTGCTTATTTGCCCTGAGCACACAACTAGTTCGCAAATGCTTTAACCACCTTGGCTAGCATGGTTAAATTGGCAGAAGGAGATGATATGCGACAATTGTGCTTAGAGGTCGCGGCGTGCCGGCCTATTGCATGAATATCGAAGAATGCATGAACGTCGAAGCTGAAGTCGACGAGAAGCCATGGCACCATGATATCAAGGCCTATATCAAAGATGCCTGGGGCCACAGACAGTGAGAAGAAATTCATCAAGTGCATGGTGTGCCAATTCTTCTTGAGTGGGGAAGTCTTGTATAAGAGGAACCACGATACAACTTTGTTTCGATGTATAGATGCTCCTGAGGCTAACCGTTTGATGGAAGAGGTGTATGAAGGCTTGCTTGGAGCCCATGCTAGTGAACCCCTAATGGCCCGAAAAATCATGAGAGCCGGCTACTATTGGCTCACCATGGAAAGCGATTGCATCAAGCATGTCAGGACGTGCCACCATTGCCAAGTCTATCAAAATAGAAAGAACGTTCCTCCTCAACCCCTGCACTCTCTAGCAGCGCCATGGCCTTTTTCAGCCTGGGGAATGGACGTCGTCGAACTCGTGATTCTGAAAGCCTCCAATGGGCTTGAGTATATCTTGGTGGCCATCGATTACTTCACCAAGTGGGTGGAAGCTGCTTCCTACAAAAGCGTCACCCAAGCTGTGGTGGCCCGATTTTGAAACAGAACATCATTTGCAATTATGGTGTACCAGGAGAGCTCATTACAGATAACGAAAAAGAATCTGAATGGGAAAATGATCGAGCAACTTTGCCAACAGTTCAAGATCAAACACCGAAATTCAATTCCTTACCGTCCTCAACAATAATATAAATAAGATCTTAGTGAAGATGACTGACACCTATAAGGATTGGCACGAGTTCTTGCCATTTGCCTTGTGTGCCTATCGCACTTCTGTTCGTACTTCCACGGGTGCAACCTAGTATTCCTTGGTCTATGGCGTAGAAGTCGTCCTCCCCGCAGAGGTAGAAATCCCATCTCTTAGAATCTTATCACAAACAGAGCTGTCAGAGCTGAATGGGCCCGTTCTCGATTTGAATAGCTGAACATGATAAACGAGAAGCGCATGACCGCAATGTGCTATGGACAGTTGTACCAATGCCGCGTTGAGCGAGCATTCAACCAGAAAGACCCAGAGTCTTTGAAGAAGGCAACCTAGTCTTGAAGAAACGCAACCAGGCCATGCCTGATCACAGAGGAAAGTTTGCCCTGACCTACGAGAGCCCGTATATGGTGAAGAAGGCCTTCTCCGGAGGAGCCTTGATTCTAGCTGACATGGATGGGCACGACTTCAATATGCCCACCAATTCTGATGCTGTCATATAGAACTTTGCATGAGGGAGCTTCCAAGTGCAACCTTTTTTTTCTACATTCCTATGTAAAAAAAAAAAAAAAGCAACAACAACAACAACAAAAAAAATAAAATAAAAAAGCAAAAAAAAAAAAAAAATATATATATATATATATATATACAAAAAATATATGAAAAGGTTGATTAAAAACTCGAAAGGGCGGTCTAGGCAAAAATTAAGGCAACCAAAAATGTCAATTGAACTTTGTGATAACCTGATCCTTTGCAGTGGAGGTACATAGATAGCCACCTTGGCCCGGTCACATTTTAAAAGAAAAATCAGTCAGTTGGATCCGCTTGGGTTTGGGATCAAGATCAATCGAAGAAAGCGTACACCCTCTTGGGTTGTTCTATGTTTGCAAAGCATGTGGCTTGCAGTGGTTTTATTTAAAGATTTTATGGCCCATGCCAATGGAAGACATACCCCAATGGGAAAGGAAAAGATCCATCTAGAATAGGATGTATCGTTTGAAACTTGAGATATTGATATGTATAGACTTACATTTACCATCCTATTTGTATGATCTTGCATCTTCAAAGCATTTGCACACATATTCATTAAACATGTCTGTTTTGTGGCTTTCTAATCCTTTTCATGCATTCATCATTATGCATCCAAAACACAAATCTTATAGATATAAATATCTCCTGATAATCAATATACACAAAAACATCTATGTTTCCATCGTTTTCTGTTTTTAAGCATGCCTTACAAACTAGACTACGCTTTAAAAACACAAAAAGTGGAAGGCCGTACGCAATTGCCTAGCAGTTTACGACGAACCTTTCCATACATGGTGGAATACTAACTACATAGCCCATGTGCAGAAATGGAAAGAAACAGAAAAGAATCCAATAAGTTAAACGTGGCCCAAACGGTCTGCCACAGTCTTGCATAGCACCCTGAAACCGGTGAGAAGAATCGGATCATCTGAGGAATAAGTACGAAGCAACCTTACAGCATCAAAGCCTAGATCTCTGGCAATCTCTCTAAGTCGGCCAAATGAATGTCGAAGCCGAACCAGCTCCCTCTCCATACTGGGACTCAAGGTGCAGTCCTGCCTCTTTGTATCAAGCAAAGCATGCAAGGTGCCAACCTCTGCAATAGCAACTTTCAATGCCTCCTCCTTCTCAGCTACCTTTACCTGAAGGCGACGAAAAGCCAACTGTGGCTCATTGGGCTCATCAGCCGGCCCATACTCCAAGCTCAAAGTAGAATGAATGAAGGATCTAGCCTCCTACAAGGTGTGTCGGCCTCGGGACACGTGCCAGGGTTTTTCAACCCCCTTGGCACAAACCCACCCCTATTCTAAACATAAATTCAAAGAATGGAGAGTTTTGGACAACTCCAAAGTGAATATTCCCTCGGTTTTTGCACTAATAATGGTGCCCGGCAGGTTCAGCAGTAAACTTGCATTTCAAAAGATTTTTTCGCATAACCAAGACCGCATAAAGCCTACATTGAGGAAGTTATCTTTGCGCGTCTCGTCCAGCATCCCGAAATATCTTGAACCTCATTTTCAAAGCTCGGTTCACCCGGTTTAGGGGTCGGTTCAGCCCCCGTCGTCAAAGACATGTAATGGGATAGTGCCAATGCCATTCCCGATCACTACTAGTAGTCCATTCAGAATGGTATGAAGATCACAACGATCATTTCCCCAAGGGAACTCTTCTCAAAGCATCGGTCAATTCAGTTGATAACCAATACAATCTGTACATTCCGCTGCACGGCGAGTCAAAAATCCCATTGGGGAGATTCATGATCATTATTAGGGTTGTCATGGAACCTGTATCGCCAGTGTGATTCTGATCCCGCTTCAAGTCGGTCGATCATTTTAGAACCATGCAAAATCCTACACTGGGGCAGTTTATTTTGCACAGTTCAGTATGTTAGTCGATATGCTCAAGAAATGGGTCCATCCCGCCAGGAACCTTTCCTCTCATGATAAGAACCGTATAAAACCTACACTAGGGAAGTTTATTTTACGCGGTCTTTCCTCTCTCTATGTCCCTAAGCAGATCAATTAACATCAGATTCTATCGGTAAATCTGTGAAAGTACGGTGCGATGCAAAGTGACCACAGTGGTGCGACTGACTCTAAAATGTTAAAATCCAAAAACATACATGTAAGACCTACCGAGAGGCAATGTCAAATCATACATTTAAGCCTACCAACAGGCGATATCCAAAATCATACATGTAAGACCTACCGAGAAGCATTGTTCAATCATACATCAAGGGCCTACCAACAGGCGAAATCCAAAATCATACATGTAAGACCTATTGAGAGGCATTGTTCAATCATACATCAAGAGCCTACCAACAAGCGATATCCAAAAACATACATGTAAGACCTACTGAGAGACAATGTTCATCACACATTGGAGCCTACCAACAGGCGATATCCAGAAACATACATGTAAGACCTACCAAGAGGAAATGTTCATCATACATCATGAGCCTTCCAACAAGCGATATCTAGAAATATACATGTAAGGCCTACCATGAGGCAATGTCCATACATACATTAGGAGCCTACTAAGAGGCAATATCATACATCAGAGCCTACTAAGGGGCAATATAATACATAAAGTCCAAGCCTATTGAGAGGCAGTCTAATATATACATATCTGGCCCACCAAGGGGCAATGTCTACAAAATACAACAATGTTTACAAAATACAGAAAAATGAGAAAAACATGCTCGCGTAGGGGCTACATCATTATGATACTACAACAATGGCTAGCCTAATGGGAGTCATCATCTCTTACGGCATCATTAGCAAAGCGCCTAACGCTGCTGTCATTGGCATCATCACCCGCAATGGGGCCCGTAGAAGGACTGGCCCTATTCGCCAAAGAACCTGGGACATATCCCGGAACAAGGCCCCGAGCTTAATCATCTAAGGGGGCATATCCCTAACTACCGGCTGGTTCAAGAGGAGCAAGCATGTACTCTGACGGCCAATGGGAGGATCTCTACCAGGAATATGAGGTGAAAGAGGTACAGGCATCCTATGTCCCTTTATTTCACCAATCAGAACACCGATATACCCATAAAGTAGGCCTATCTCAACCTGTAGCTGACCCCTCGCTCTCTCTCAGTGGGAATGACGTGGGCCTCGCTCTCCCTCTGCCATAAGTCCCTCTCTTAAGCAGGCAATATGACAATCTCCTCCTGTATGTACCCCTCTCTAGTGGCAGCAGCGCCCTTAAGATCTCTCACCCTAGCTTGAAAGGTATCTACCTATAACCTTAAGTGGGCCTCTAAAGCCCAACAAGCAAGTGCTATGCCACCAAGCACTCTACCCCCACTCACAGGGCAATCATTCATAATGGGTCCAGCCGAGGACTGCAAGAACCAAGTGAAGTGGACGGTGTCCTCAGTGACAAAACTGTTGAAGAAGCCTGTCATATAGTCAGGATCATCCAAGATCATCTCAAAATGCGTAAGCTCCTGAGGAGGGTCTTTAGGTACTCTAAAGATTAGCATAACCTGATGATAGGCCCTCTTATCCAAGAAGAACTTCCAACTCGACAAAGCCCAAAACCAGCACCGCGCCCGCAACTCAACCATAGCTTGGGTAACCTCAAGCCTAGCCAATAATTTCCCATCGTAGGGATGGTTGAGTATCTCACCCCAGGTGACACAATCCAATGCAGTGCCGATGGTGGATAGCTATGTTAAGACAACTTTGGTGATCTCGCAAAGGGACCAAGCATATGCCCTAAGATAAATCTCTAAAGATAGGCCGGTATACTGTGGGCACATAGCTGGGATGCACTCGTATGCCCAGTATGTCAAAACCTGCTAGCAACCCTCGAGGCTTCTAAAGCCACATCGCAAAGCCTGCCTTAGGAAAGCGATAAAGAATCCATAAGAAAGGGGCCCCCCTATCGTAGGCCTTAATGTCTGGCACTACTCTCATGGCTCCTAGCACCTTACAAGTTAGCACCGACCAGTTGTTGCCAAACAGACAACTACCGATGAAATAGAAAAAGAACCGCTTGAGAACAATGTCGTTAGGCTCCGCCGCCCAAGGTATGCTCTCCTTCAACCATTCCATACAGATCTGAGGCTCCTCAGTAGGCCCAAAATACTATCGCCTCGCTAGAGTAAGGGGATAATGAATGCCTAAGAACGCGCTTGCAGTAGCAAAATCTATAAGATTGGACAGGATAGGATACCTCATGAATCTAAGGCCTAGAATAGTTGTCCAGTCGAGGGGAAGGACTGTATACTCCTTAAAACTCAAATGAAAGGTGCCAATCTCTGCATGAAATTGCTGCACCAAAGTCTCCGATATCGCATGCCACATAGAATAAGGAGGAATCCGTAAGAACTCCTTAAAGCCCTACTCAATCAAGAAGGCGCGATAGCGCGCATTCGTCCTATGGTCAAATATGCATAGAAGGAATGAAGACCAAGCTCCCCGGCCACAAATCTTGTCAAAGGCCTGTGCTTGAAATCAGAAAAAACTACCAGTTAGCATGTATATCTACACATTTAGATTTGACAATTGAAAGAGAAAAGGGAACATACTTGAGCCTTCCAAGTCTAAGCAGAAGGATGCCTCTTTAGACTATGCTGAAGATGAGTGTCGAGAATACTGTGATCGATCTCTCATGTATAAGCCTTAGCCCCGGACAAACCAGGCTGAAACCTCGGCCTACGGCCTCGACGCCTCTAAGCACCTGGACTTGGCCCGGCCCAGTCAAGGGCCACCAAGTTAGCATCAATATTAAACATGAGCTCCTTCTCTAGCTCCTTGTCCCTTGGGCCTCCTCCCTCCTCAGTCCAAGGTAACTGTGAAAAGCCGCCTCTTGAACCAGTGTGGCACTAAGACGAGGCACTAGCATTCTCCACAGAACACCGACTCCTAGTGTAGTGTGCTATATGAATGCCTCCAGAAGGCGTAGGGTCATCACTGCCTAGATCGAAGCGCCTCTGAAGATTTCGTGTAACCTGAAGACTAATCGAGACAGTATCGTCGCCACTGCTAGACGAATCAACTTGAGACGAAACAATGGCGGGAGCCTTCCCACGAGCACCGTTGGATCTAGTTCGACGAGACATACCTGCGGAAGCAAATCCAAGATTGGTTAGTAAGCCCAAGAGTAGTTGGTGATGCAAGTAAACAGGTAAGTGTGTTTAACCCTATTGCCTAACACATGTCAAGCATGTTTATACCAAAATGTCATGTTTTTTCAAAAATATCAAAAATTTCAAAATACCTCTCTCTTGGGATTCAAATTCGGCTATGACCATTTAATCCTATCTCTTTTGCCTCAAAAATATCAAAAATTTCAAAATACCTCTCTCTTGGGATTCAAATTCGGCCACGACCATTTAATCCTATCTCTTTTGCCTCAAAAATATCATATTTTTCAAAATACCTCTCTCTTGGGATTCAAATTCAGCCATGACCGTTTAATCCTATCTCTTTTGCCTCAAAAATATCAAAAATTTCAAAATACCTCTCTCTTGGGATTCAAATTTGGCCATGGCTGTTTAATCCTATCTCTTTTGCCTCAAAAATATCAAAAATTTCAAAATACCTCTCTCTTGGGATTTAGATTCGGCCGTGACCATTTAATCCTATCTCTTTTGCATAAAAAATATCAAAATTTTCAAAATACCTCTCTCTTGGGATTCGAATTCGGCTGTGACCGTTCAATCCTATCTCTTTTGCATCAAAAATACCAAAATTTTCAAAATACCTCTCTCTTAGGATTTAATCCTATCTCTTTTGCATCAAAAATACCAAAATTTTCAAATTACCTCTCTCTTGGGATTCAAATTCGGCCACGATCCTTTAATCCTATCTCTTTTGCCTCAAAAATATCGAAATTTTCAAAATACCTCACTCTTGGGATTCAAATTCGGCTGGATCGTTTAATCCTATCTCTTTTGCCTCAAAAATATCATATCTTTCAAAATACCTCTATCTTGGGATTCAAATTTAGCCACGACCATTTAATCCTAACATCCTCTCTTCGAAATTCAGATTCGGCCACGACCGTTTAGTCTCACCAGGATTTAGATTTGGCCACGACCCATTAATCCTAACAGCCTCTCTTCGAGATTCAGATTTGGCCATGATTGTTTAGTCTCACCAAGATTCAGATTCGGCCATGACCGTTTAATCAAAACAGCCTTTCTTCGAGATTTAGATTCGGCCACAACCATTTAATCCTGTTTAAGCCTAGCAGCCTCTCTTCGAGATTCAGATTCGGCCACGATTGTTTAATCCTAGTAGCCTATCTTGAGATTCAGATTCGGCCACGACCGTTTAGTCTCAACAAGATTCAGATTCGGCCACGACAGTTTAATCCTAGTAGCCTCTCTTCAAGATTCAGATTCGGCCACAACCGTTTAGTCTCAACAAGATTCAGATTCGGCCATGACCGTTTAATCCTAGCAGCCTCTCTTGAGATTCAGATTCGGTCACGACCGTTTAATCCTAGCAGCCTATCTTGAGATTCAGATTCGGCCACAATCGTTTAATCCTAGTAGCCTATCTTGAGATTCAGATTCGGCCACGATCGTTTAGTCTCACCAGGATTCAGATTTGGTCACAACCATTTAATCCTAGCAGCCTCTCATCGAGATTCAGATTCGGCCACGACCGTTTAGTCTCTCCAGAATTCAAATTCAGCCGCGACCGTTTAATCCCAACAACCTCTCACCGAGATTCAGATTCGGCCACGACCATTTAGTCTCACCAGGATTCAGATTTGTCCGTGATCGTTTAATCCTATGTTTTCCAAATCTACCCTCACTCGAAATCACACTGTTTTCACATTTTCAATCCTCTCAAAATTTTCCATCCTTATCATGCATAGTCTCTCATATTTACCTAGCTTTTCATTTAATCTTGTTAGTGTCCCATGTGTTTTCATAGCATCAAACATATGCAAGTTTTCCAACAGCATCATGGCGTAAATGATAAAAAAAAAAAAAAAAAACATATATGCAAAAATACCAAAAATAAAATAAGTGCTAGCATGCTTTCCTACTTGCTTTACTACTAACATACTTGTAGAAAATAAAAATAAAAAGAAGACAAACACTGAACTTAGTGCAGAACTGGAGACTATAGCTATGGATTGAAGCTAAAAGCTAGACCCGCTAAACTGCGACTTGCTCCAGAGAACTTTTTAGAAGTGAGATTTCAGATAAATAAAGTTAGAATGTTCAAAATGAGGCTTTGGGACCACTTTATAGGGCCCTGTATGGACTAGGCTGCTCGGCGCACCTTGAAGGGCCGCCGGGTTTGCTTGGCACACCTACGAGGGCCGCTGGTCAACGTTGACCGGTTGACCTTTGACCAAAAAAAAAAAACCAAAGTTTCTTGCCCAATGTTGAAAACCAAGTCAGAAAATTTTCTGGATTAGCTATAGTAGCTCAACCATGTCAGGTAAAATCGATCTTGACCCATGAACAACGCAGTTTCCGCATGCAATTTTGGGGCAACAAAATGCGCAATCACGTTCTTTATTCAACACCTCTCATTGCACTTGAGATATCAAATAAAGAAGAGGCAGCTGTATACACCGTATTTTGTCCACCCTCGATTTACGTACTATACCAAAAAAATTCCAAAAAATATTATCTATTCACCATGGGGCCGCGAAAACATCTAGATTGCAGGGCGCAACCCGTTCAGGCATCGGAGCACTCGAAGTGCCATTTCAGGTCAAATTGACCAAAATACCCCTGGTTAACCCTGGGTTGACCGAAAGTCAAATTGGGTCAAAATCATCCAAAAACAACATTTTTCATACTTCTATATCAAACTTGAGCTACTCGGTGATTTTCGTCAACTTTGACCCGAGGTTGACTTTTGAGGGTACCAAAAACCCTAACTATGATTCGACTACTAGAACGGGTTGGGACTAGTGCCATTGTGAAGATTATCAAATTCCCTTTCCAATGACTATTAATGGGTCGAAATCGGAGTTAAAATGGTTGAGATATCCAGAAAATTGTAAAAAGCGCGTCAGCACACTTCCTGAGACCATAACTTTTGATCCGACCGTTGGATTTTCAATTCCTTTATTTTTCTGCAAACTAGACATCTAGAGCTTTCCAAAGACACCAAGATTGGCTCAATCCGAGTTTGGGAAGGCCTTCAAATATGCATCCGAAGTTGAACTGGGATAATGCCAGAATTGCTGATGTCAGCAAGCTGGCCAATGGCCCTACAAATTGCGCTAGCAGCTAAAGGGTCACTATTTCAATATAAATACCCCCAGACCCCTCATTTTTCAAAAAAAAGAAAGAAAAAAAAAAGATTTTCTGGGAAGTTTTGGGCAGATTCTCTTTCTCTTCTCTCTTTTATTTCTCTCCTAAACACATCCAAGCACATCAAAACACCTTCAAACACCTTAGATTCTCATCTTTTCTCTACAATATTCAAGGTAGTGTTCTTGCACCTAACCTTCCTCTCCTTGATTCCATACCTTGGATTTGAGGTTTATGGGTGTGGATGTAGCTTTTTAGCTACAATCCACACCCCTTTTTCTTTATAGCTTTTTCTTGCTTAATAATATGCTTTTATTACTTTTCCTAGCATGTTCTTGCTTCCTAGCATGTCTTTATAGCTTTTATAGCATGTTTCCTTGATTTTTGCCATGATTTATCGCTTTAATGTTGTTGGCCTAGATGCTCATCTTTTCTCTACAATATTCAAGGTAGGAAAAGTCTACTTTTCATGTTTATGCTTAGATGCACATGTTTTTAGGTTGCTTTTCATGTTTATGCTTAGATCTACATGCCTATGTGTTCTTTGCCATGTTTTTGCTTAGATCTACATGTTAGTGCTCAGATCTATGTCCCTATGCTTAGATCTATGTGTTTATGTGCTTCGTGCCATGCTTGTGTGATCAGATCTATGTTGGTTGCTATGCCATGTGCTCCTTTAGCCCTTTTTGTCCCTTTATATCTCTCTTTCTTGCTTTTTGGCCCTTTCGGTAGGGTGTAGATCTAGATCCCGTGGTCTAGGCCTACATCCATACACCTAGGCCTATATTAAAGGGTTTGGATCATTTTCTTTGCATGTCTATGTTTGCTTGCTTGCTTCTATGCTTTATCTACATGTTAGCCTCTCTAGATCTAGGCTTTGCCATGCTTGGTGCCCTTTGTGGGCTTGTGCTTGTGTGGTTGCATCCATCCCTCCTAGGGTTTGTTTGGATGTGACCACTTGTGAGATACACCTCCGTGGTGTCGGTGTGCTTGATTCACACCTTTCTCCGCCTCGTGCGATGTTAATATGCTTGCCTTGCTTGCTTTGTGCCACCTGTTTGGCTTTCTTTGCTTCTATGCTTTCTTTGCACGCTTGCCTACATGTTCATGCATGAGTCTGTGTGTTGTCCATACTTCAATCCAATGGAGCTATGAACATTTGATCCAAACCTACATTTGTCCTCCTAGGACACCCCCTTTTGTCCGATAACAAGTTTGTTTGCTCTTTCATATGCTTCACATGTTTGTTTGCCCCCGTTTGGCATCTTTCCCTAGCTTGTCTTTAGCATGCTTTCCTTTTGTTTGTTTCTTTGCTTGTCTGCTGGCTTGTTTCTTTTTGTCTTTGCATGTACACACATGGAGTGAGGATGCTTGGAACAAGGGCGTGACTTCCTAGGCACGAGCAAAAAGGGCAAGGATGCAAGCCCACAAAGGGCAATGATCAGTAGATTAGGGGGCCTAACCCCTCTAGAGAGGTCTTCTCCTTCTCTCTCTTTAAGCTCCTTCTATAAAGCATGTGTTTGGGTCCCCATCCATGTACCCCATTTTATTTTCTTGCTCCTTGCTTGGGCCGCGTTCCCTAGGTATGGCAATATCTATTTTACATTTCCTGTACCTTGCTGGGCCATACCCTTGGAACGTTGGCAATGTCTAGTTTATTTTCTCGCTTTGTGTGATAGCATTGTGCGTGATGCATGTATATATATATATATATATATATATATATCTTCCTGCATGTGTGTGGGAGGTTGTGCACTTTGTATGATGGACTCTCGTGGCTACGTGGGCGACTCTCTCTAGTCACGAGAGCTCTTGACCTTGTAGTATGGGTATGCGCTTAAGGTAATTGTCGTAGGTGCATATTCATGCTATATTGTGTGCACAACCATTGTGGTGTGATTGTCTTGATCCATGTCACCAAGTGACATTGGTTTCCCCATGTATACAACATGTATCAACATATTCTAACACTTTGGAGGGTTTCGGCTCGTCATGATGCGAGAATGTCAATATGCGCCGTATACACATACGCAAAACCCTACTGCGCGCACTAAACGTGAAACTCTGCTGGATTTTCACCGTGAAAAGGGGGCATCCCCATTGCCATATTCTCACGTCGAAAGCTTGGTGAGAATAGCATTTGGCTTGCTATGACGCATCTGAGGTGAAGCGCTGTCAGATTTCCACCACGAAAATAAGGCGAAATGCTGTCGAATTTTCGTCGTGGAAATTTGGTAGCGACTTCAAACACACTTGCGAAGCATCGATCGGGACCACACCCATTTTGAAACCAAACCTCGAAGCACAACACAATTAAAGCCCCGAAAGCTAATGTCAATAGCTTGTTTTCAACTGCCAATGTCTAAAAATTATGATTTTACCAAAACAAAGGACTATCTTTGGACAGGTGTTGTGGGGTGCCTAACACCTTCCCCACACGTAACCAAACTTCCGAACTCAAGAATCAAGAGTTTTTGCCCATCCGTATTAGATTAGGAAAACGACATTTTTCTCGACCTAGGATCGATAATAAAATCAAATAGAGTCAGGTGACCAATCACACCTTAGAAAAAACCCAATGATTGGTGGCGACTTCACTTACCCTTGGTAATATCCTTAAAATCGACTTATATTCCAGTCACACACTCGAGGTACGACACACCTCCATATTCTCGCATTGAGATACACATATATGTGCGCAAGCGTCGTCACGATGGGTGGTTGAGCAGCCGTAAGGCATTAATAGTTACCAAGGAAAGAAAACTCCTATCATGAAAAGAACGAGCCCATTGAACCTGATCTAGGTAAAGGTTATTTAAGACTAGATGAGTTACAGCTGCAAAAAGGAAAAAAAAGAAAAAAGAAAAAGAAAAAGGAGTAGACAAGTCAAAAGAAGGTTACATACCCTTTGGACGAAGATGAACCCAAGCACCAACCAAATGAGGGAACGTGTCCCTACCAAACTTGATGGGGTCACTAGCCCATGGCCCAGAAACAAAAAAGAACTCTTTCCTCCATTCCCAATCAGATGTGAGAAGAGACCTTATCATCCTACAATTGGAACCTCTAGCAGAAAATTGATAAAACCAAGGGATTGGTTGATTTCAGAAGGTTTATAACAATAAAGGAACTCATCCATTGTAAGAGGATGATTCCCCTCAAAAACTTCCCTCCATAACACTTGCATTGCCATAATGATTCTCCAACCATTGGGGTTAAGTTGGTTGGGGGCAATACATAACCTATGAAGAACTTCTCTAGCAAAAGCATTTAAGGGAAATCTAAGGCTGCATAATAAGTAAGCCTCGTACACACCAAGCCTTGGAGAATTGGGAGTACAACATCGTTCCCTAACGGCAGGAAAATGAGTGTGCACATCGTTGGGGATCTGATACTTGCCCTTAAGTTTGTGTAATTTTTCTGCGTCTATTACAGATAGCACGTTCAAAGCACAATAGACCATGACATCATCCGTTGGTTGAGGAGGGGGTGGAATGGACAAAGGGATAGATAGGGGAGAAAAAGATGGATGGTAGATAATCCAGATGTCGTCCTTCTTCTCATCTCTTCCTGGAAGACCTCCAAAGGAATCTTAGGAACCCTAAAAAAGGACTGCTCATCTGTGGATTCACTATGCCCACTACTAGTACTTGAACTACTACTACTATCACTACTATTATCATAATACTCATCTATCTCCCTATCATCCCTATCGCTAGACAAGGAAACCAAATTTTTAGCCATTTATAAAGAAGTTCTAAAGAGAAAACCTATAGACGAGAAGGAAATGATTCTTGATGTTAGACGAAGAAGACTAAAGACGGAAGGAAACTGCTAAACAAGCGAAGGACAATAGTAGTGTTAGAATAGAAAATTTGAGAAAGTGAGAAGGGCAAGCTAGGTATTGGGCTAGTTATAGGCAACCAAGTGTGTCACTAAAGCGACATAACCCAATCATAAGGCGCCACGTGTCAAGATTGTCTGAAGAACGAAGCGACGTGACCCCTGAACCATTCACAGAAAGCCACATGGCACCATCTTTACCAAGAAAAACTAATGTAATCCATGATGCCACATGTTCGAGTTATCAACGAATCAAAAAGTGCCACAAGTAAAAAAAAAAGAAAAAAAAAAGAAAAAGAAAAACCTAGAAAAAAAACAACACAAGGCATACTTGACAAGGGCATGGATGACCTATGGACAAGGGGGCAATTGATGCTGATCCATAACAAGTAGTCTTCATCCATAAGGGTCGTCCAAGACCAATGATGTCCTAGACAATCTTCATAAAGGAGAAAGGAGAAGTGTGCACCACAAACATGAAATAAGGACGTCCAAGCATGTTTCCAGTCGTCCAAAGAGATTCTAGTTGTCCACGTCGTGAGATGGTATGGACAATCAATAAACACTTAGTAAAATTTTAAATGTTTTCCACTGATCACAAATGGTTAGACCACGATCCTATACAATTTGGTGCGTGGGGTGAATTATCTAAAATTTCGCTCCACGCTCCCCATTAAGTCCACACATCTCCCATGATGTTAGTGGCACCTAACAAGTAGACCCACTCCAAACTCTCTATTAAAAGGACCCAATCTCACCAGATTAAGGTATGTTCTACTATTCATCAACTCACTATACTTGAGTTTTAGAGAGAAATTTGACTTAAACGTCGGAGGGTCCTTGGCCAGTTCACCCTGGTCACTTTCGATAGTCTCTTTCTTCCTTTTCAAGTCTTCTAACTATCGTTGAAGTTCGGAGCATTCAGCCTACTGATTTCACACATCATCTAATAGGGCATAAAAGTAAATTTGTACAAACTATATTTTCCATCCGCTTATTTTTCTTCTCAACCAAACAAAGGAGTTTTCCATCTCTCCACATTTCCATCCTTCCAACCAAACACACACGAGAGAAAACTAAATCTTTTCAATCCTCTCATTATTTTCTACCTCCTATTTTTCCATCTCCCTAACCAAACAAACCCTCAGAGAACACGAGAGCAAAGATGATTTTTATTTTTTCTTTTATACGGTAACTTGCTCTGTCGGTGATTTTTTTTCCCCCCTCTTTTGATTGATGCTCTACCAATAAACTTAAATATACGGTTTAGATTAAAAGCATTAGAATTGACGGTCAAGATTTTAGTGGGTACTGTACCCACTAAAAAAATAGGGGGTACTGTAGAACAACTCGAATATATGTAATGTCTAATTTGTTTGACAGTTTATTTAAGGCTTGGATTTTTATTTACTTTTTTTTTTTTAATTTACTTTTGGTTATTTACAAAAGAAAATTCACCCTAACTAATAAACTATGAAAAAACTTACAACAATGACCATCCAGTTATAATAAACATGGTAATTAGCAAAAGGGAAATGTTAACCAATACTCTAAGAGCATTCGTTAACATTTTATTGAGAGAATGATAAAATAATAAATGTTGTTGACAACTTTTTATATTTCTCATGAAAGTAGTATCAAAACTTTTCAATTACGGTTTATTAACAATTGTCTTAAAAGCACCCGTTAACATGACTCTTAGCGAAATACCAGACTAGCAAGGTATTGGGTATCAAATGATATCATGTCATCCGTATCAAAATCCATTAAATGTGAAACATGTCAGTAAAAAATAACTAATCTACTAACAATTAAAAGACATGTATTAGTGGGTAATTATTTTTATACACAAATCTCTCGTTTATTGGATTTTAATACAGATGACATAGTATTATTTGATACAAAATACTTTTTCCTTGTTGCATTCGTTTTAATTTAACACAAGAATTGAATCAATTTATTTGCTTTGATTTTTCGAACTATATAAAGAGAGAGAGAGAGAGAGATAAACCAACCTCTCTACGGGAGTGTGATGCTGTGATGGTGGGATGAGGCAACAACAAGAGGAGAGGACATGGGGGAAGAAGATTTGGTTTGGAGCCTCTCTCCTATTTTGGGTGATTCCTGCTACAAATAATGCTATAAGAGAAAGACAAAAAAAAAGTATCCAAGTAAACTTATCAATAGGAAGGGTAATTTAGTGCCAGTTTAGGATGTAGTTATAAGCCAGCTTATTTATTTTTCTTACTATTTGCAGGTCTAATATAAGTCTATCTACAATACTTTACCAATTGAGCTAAAGTATATGATAGTTGAATAAAAGATCTAAGAATAAGTTAAAATTTTATAAATAAATAAAAACTAAATTAAATTTTCCCAAACAAATAAACTTGCTTATTTTAAAAAGCTAAGTAAATCAATAAAAATAAGATTATGTAAAACAAGTGTGAATTTGGTTTAACTTTTTAATTTATTTGTTTATGAACAATTTTTCGAACCTCCGAGATCCAACTATACCGTTTGTGTTTTATCCAATACATTCTAGGGGGATTCATACCAGTTTAATGTTTGTGTTTTATCCAATACATTCTAGGTCATACCAATTTCCGGTATGATACACACCAAAAGGTAAGGTAATCCACTTGAGAGTAATCCACACGGAGCATAGCTGATCTAAAGAAGGAATAAGCAGACCTGCAGAAATCACACCTACAAACTGGCAAGCTTTCATATTATTGACTAAAGTTTTCCACATATCAAGCCATTTTATTATGTTCTGGGCACAAGTTCCAAAAATTTGGTCTCCAGTGCAAGATCTGAATATAGTTAAAGCAGCACTATAAATGCCTAACCACCATCATCTTTCTCCAAAAAAAAAAAAAAACGCCACCATCATCCAGCCTTATTGACATAAAAGGTTTTTACAGTAACTTTACAACCATCTTACATGTACAAGTGTATGAACGGCGATAAATCACAGCCAGTTGCATAGAACTTACATATTCTGCACAGAAATTTATGAAATCATCAATGAGGGTTAATACTCAAGTAAGCAGATCCTGACCCATCTTCATTAGCGGGCAATTAGACACAATTAGCTCATTATTAGCAACGAAATGAAAGTCTTGGAGTAAAATATGATTTCAGGGAAATGACGAACTAATGACCAAGAAAACAGCTCAGTATCAAGCAATGCAAGACATTTCCTGGCAATTCTGCCCACAAAATGGGGGGTGGTTTGCAGGGCTGCATCTTTGATTTGTTTGGAAGATTCACAAGTCACAGCCAGCCTTCAGCTTCAGTGTTTTTTGTTTGACAAAGAAAGCTGATAGTACGCTTTTGCTGCGAACAGGGACACGTACAATCTCACGTCGATTTTGGTTTTCAAATGACCTGTATGCTGTTAAAGCTTTGGAACTATCGGTTGCATCCTACAAAAGAGAACCTCTGTCAGCTTTCTAATTTCACCCGTCAATCAAATCAGGGAAGGGGTAGTGAAGAACAAGCAATAGTATGCAAAGCAACGACAAAAGAAAAATCCTTGACAGTATAGATGTACAAACAAGAGGCCCAGTTATAACATCTCTCAATCAAATTTGTAGTTTAAGCCAAATACTAATGTTCTAAAGACACCTGCACCAACTCAAAAGTCTGATAATACCATGCTGACGTTTGAAATGCATCCATTCTTGATAATACACAGAAACAGCAATGGAAAATATGAATCTTCTACTTTTCCATCAGATTCAGATATATTCTTTTTTGGGAAAAAGAAAATCATAAATACAAATCAGTAAAAGAATTACATCATACAATTGTTTCCTAAAACCATTTCATAAAAAGAAACACTTAGCTAAAGAACTTTGGTGAAATCTAACAATTCTGATCAGCTTATAATTTTTTTCACACTGTATACAGCCCATTGATACATAAACACTAGTCTCCAGAAACAAATTTTGCTCTCACATACACTGAGGGTAAGTTGCTTGATGTGCAAGATCTCTTGTGCTAAGTCTGCACAATGTCCATTCAAGAAATTAATCACAAGCTGAAATCGAACAAACTTGTAAGAAAGCATCCTGTTCCCATCTGAATGACAAAAGGAATAGATTCTCCACACTGTTGACAAATATTGTTTACTACACTATTCTTTTCCCCTCTTTCGATAAGCGTTTTACAGTTCCGTGTGAGGCGGTCTGATGCAAACCAAAAATTCCAGACTCTGAACTCAGTACTTTCTAGTCTAAAGCAAAATGTTTAAACATGTCTTGCTTGTTTCTTCAAAATGATTGGATATTTTTATACCAACCATCTATCGATGTTGATGAAGTTTCTTGCTAAGCCATCAAATTCAGTCGAAGATATTTAACACCACAGCCATTTCACATACTACTAATAATACATTGCAATACAGATTATCATGCAAACCTACCCACAACACCACCTGCCCTAGCACCATACTCAAATACAATAGAAATAGTTCTACTACAGAACTGGGATAGAAACTAACCATAACCTCAACACTAATTCACCCAGACAACTTATTAACTGAGCTACTCATGAAAATCCCATCTGGTCTGCCCTGGTAATATCCTAAGATAGTACAGATAAAGCTTACTGCATCAAAGCCAGGAAAGAAACCAACCATACCCATGCCTACCAACCCAGACTACTGAAACCCCATAAATCCTGAGCAAATCCATTCAGTACACAATCTGCCCCAGCACTAAGCCCATAAATGATAGAAAAGTTTTGCTATAGAGCCAGCATATAAACCATAACCACGCTTAGCAACTCAGACCACTTATCAGCTTGTAATAAGTATCCAATAGAAAAAAGCTGAAAATTAGAATGCACAGCAGGGTGCATATCAAATCTTTTTCTTATTCTCCCATTTAGACTTTACCTGACATCTTTGCTAGAGACTCATGTGCAATGATCACACCAATAATAATTGGTGAGGCTCATGCCTAATTAATGACAACTATACATATGAGGAACTTATCACCTAATCCAAATCACATTGATTAATGGGAAAGAGAAAGGTGGTAAGATAGATAGATGGTTATTGCACTATCAAATACTAATACATATCAAAGTTTTTAAGATGATTTTGAGAAAGATATTATTTAATATTACTAAATGATCAACGACCAACAAGTCTTACCAGACCAGATTAATTACAAACAATCAACACACTTTAAAGAAACTTGAGCAAATAACAAGCAAACCAAAAAATTTCAATCACTCAATTTTGATTATCAAGCATGCACTTAAAAGAATGCTGGGCAGGTCTGTGTTCTTGTTGATTTTGACATTACCCTTCGTGTGGCACTCAATGTTTGCATAACTGCACTAGAACCAGGACCTCCACTTGGTAACTGAAGATGAGCTGCTGAGGATTTTGTCTTGATAGTCTCTTCATTATCTAAAAACATATGAGCATGAAAGCATACGTATTATCATTTGTATATCCATCTACAGCACAACAGAAACTGCACCAGATATGACAAGGCATGACTCTAATTCCACTTACCTACAAGATGGAAAACCCCAGAAGTATTTCCAGAAATCTTTAGGTCTTCAGTGCTGTACAAAGAGAAAAATGTCAAAACCCCAAAAGTTAAAAGAAGGGGGAGAAAAAGGAAAGGAAAAAGAAAAAGAAAAAGGAGAGAGTTATATTCTTACCATGAAAGGAAGAAGAATAAAAAGGAGAGTTTTTATACCCTCTTAAGAATATCAGGAAGCACTGATACTAATACAGACCACAGGTATGATACTATATGGATACAGAAAAAATGACAAATCTTAAAAACTAGAATATGAAAATTAGTTTATTAAAAAAATATTTTAGGTTTACTTTATTTAACTCCAATTGTGTGTGCTTAGTATCATATATATTTTGTTCACCTTCTTTTCCAAAGTGTGATTGCTTAAGGACCAATGTGACTGCTTTGAGTTTATCTTTCTTCGTTTTTCGTTCAATTTACTATTTGAACATCAAAGAACCATCAAATTCCCTTAGGATTCAATCTTTTTATTCACCTTATCCTACCTTAAACCCTTCAACATCATACTCTATTCCACAATCCTACCTAAACCATGACACGTAATTTCTAGCCATAAATTTTCATCCCTAGCTAAGAAACAAACACACATGTATCACATCTTGCCATATATTTCCTGGCCAAGGCCTAATTGCATTTATAAAGCCTCCCTTTCATGAAGTCTCATCCCCTATGTACATCAGCTACCACCATGAGAAAGAGAGAGAGGTTCAATCAGTGTCACGGTGATGCACCAGTGGCTGAGATGTGGGGTTGGGCAGTACTTAGCTTTTGTGAATTTTTTTTTAATAAAGCCATTGGTCATACCCCTTCTAGTGTCCCGACTGTATCCCTCTATTGTATCCAAAATTCAAAATATTTATTTAATTTCCAGACATGTTTCCGACCTTCTCTGAGCCATACCCATGTCCAATGTGTCAGACACTTATACTCTATGGATTTTGGATTATCAGTGCTTCTAAGATTAAGAGCAAGAGGTAAACAAATGGAAAAGGAGATACCATGTCTGCTATAACTTTATACAAAAACTCTTTTATGTTACCTGCTCAAAGATTGCGGGGTCCCCTTCACGGTAGACTTCGTTTCTGAGGCTAAATGCCAGGAAAGAGTTTTTGATGCAGAAGTACCTACTTAAAACACAATATGATAAGTAATTCAGAATTCACTAAATGCCAAATAATAAGTTATGTCAAAACCAACACAGGAAGCTCCAAAGCAAGATGGCCCTTCTGAAAAACTATGGAGTACATGCCTGAAGGGTAAAGACGAGCTCCAGCCTGAAAATGATTTTGCCTAGCATCAGTCTGAATGTGCGGACTGAAATGTACCTTCTTATTGACAGAATCTAGCATGGAGGTAAAGGCCCAAAATTAGGAAAAAGATAAATTAGAAAGCTCATCACACTAATTACAAATTCTAGAAGAAGCTAATCATAGTTTGTTACTTGGTAAAATGTAGTGCTTATGATGTCTCGGGATGAATGCCAACAACTGCTGCTGTCTGATTCCCTCTTTCTCCGTGTATGTTTGACACGTTAGAAGTTTCTGATATTAGGAAATCATGTTGGTTCAGCTCTGACCATTCAATATTCTCTCAATAATAGTGTTCCAGTCAGACTAATGCAAGGAATTTACCTGATTTAGGCAAGACACATTCAGCTCCATGGTTGAGACTTCTAATGTTTGCTGCTCAAGTAGGTCTGTTAACTTGTAAGCGACGGTGCCAAGGTGATCAACAGCATTGACCAGGGCTCGAACGGCATAATCTTTCAGGTTATCCAGTACCCTAATGCACAATTATCAAAATGTTTGTCTCAGCAAAGAAAGGATGCACATGATCCAAACTCCATCTAACAGTTATGACAAGTTCTTGTTCATGTTTTTGTAATTGGCTCAAAATTTAAAATAAACACTTGAAAAAAGCACACTCTTACATTACAACATACACCATCAAACACAAATAGTCAAAACTATCAAAATGATTTGTTTGTCTCAGCAAATAAAGGATGCACATGATCCAAACTCCATCTTACAGTTATGACAAGTTCTTGTTCATGTTTTTGTAATTAGCTCAAAACCTAAAATAAGCACTTGAAAAAAGCACACCCTTACAACATATACCATCAAACACAAATAGTCAAAACTAGTCATAGTCCACCCTCCAGACATTATTTATGCCATGTTTTCATTTATTGCAACCTCTATAAATTAATATATTATCTATTTTCTTTCAAAAAACTTAAGAAGCCTTGTCTTCCATGTCCAGACTACTTGGGTGTTCTATATAATCGTCAAACTCTATCCTAAAATCCTAAAATTCTATCTGATTTGCAAAAATTTCCAAAACATTTCTCAAGTTTGTCTGTTACACCAAAATAAATCAAATGCTTTAATTTATGTCCCTTTATTTATTTTTATAGCATAGTTTCTTTAAGAAGCACACACTGTAGGGTTTCACTCTTTGATGTATGTAAAAACTTTCGCCAAATGCATATTTTGAAAAGCCTTGAGTAGACATTATACACAATATAAGTTTTTATTAGACTCTGCACAGTGCTTATTTGACTTCCCGACTACTTATAGAATAATATCATAGAATCCGGTCATATTCTCCAACTAGGAATCTAGTCCAGGAATAATACTGGTTCTTTATCGTGCAAATCTTTATGATCAAATGGTCATTGGTTTCTCTCATAAAATTATAGCAGTGTGGAAATGATATAAGCTCCCACAATAACTCAGTAATGAAATAAAATTTTACAATAAGTTCATTAAGTGAAGTATGGCAATGAAATGGTAGTCTTACATTTGTTTCTGCTCACTGTGAAGATAGGACTTCTCACAATATTCTGCAGCAGAATATAGTTGAGGTCTTAAGTTCTTAAGTTCCTGAAATAACAGCACATGAAACAAATTAGAATCAAAGCAACAACTTGCTTCAAACAACACAGCCACATTGGCAGAAGAGAAATTTTTATAACTTATTAGAATACTAACATAAGCAAAAAATAAAAAAATAAAAAACTTTTTAGCAATAGAAGTCAAAGAAATCACTGAAAATAATTAATTGGATGAAAGTTTTTTGACAAAATTACATTAACATTACATTGCCCTTTGTAATATAAATAGGTAGGGCTTAACACATAGCATATTAAAAAGAGTATACATATATATCATGAGTTGAATTGTAAAGACTGAGTTTCCTCAGGACTCATGTATAGAGAGATTGAAAAATGCTTGGCATTGGTAAACTCAATTTGGGGAAATTGTGGCACATAGAAATATCAAAATGTAATAACAAATCTGTTGGGTAGAGAAACACCTTTGAGAGACTCCTTGTGTAGTTAATATACCATATAGAGACACCACTTAATCCAAAAGGTTTAAGCCTTATGGGCATGAACATATGAGCTTAACTATGCTATATTAACCACATTAATATCCAATATAGGACTTCACTACTTAACCAACTACACGACTCGTGAATATCACAACGAATCTCCCCCCTTCACATTGAGTCTTCTACGAAATCTCTTGTGGCACTTCAGTTAGTCTCCCCCTTGAACGAAAGCCTTTTTCTTGACAATCCAATTGTCATGCATCAACAACAGCAATAGTGTGCCCTTTACTCAATCATGCTTCGGGTGAACATGGGAGTCTTCCTTACACAACTATGGGAGTCACCAACACGCATGTAGTAGAATCTTTATTCAACCATATGGGTGAGAAAACAAGGGAGTCTTCCTTGTTCTACTTGGCAGGATCCACTAACAAACACTTGCCTTCGACACACACCTAGTAGAACCTCTACTCAACCATGGGTGAGAGAGAGCATGGGAGTCTTACTCGTTCTACCTGGTGGGACCCACTAACAAACACTTTTCCTTGAACCATTGGCTCTGATACCACTTGTTGGGAGAGAGAAACACCTTGGGAAGACTTCTTCAGTAGTTAATATAATATATAGAGACACCTCTTGGCCCAAAAGGCTTAAAGCATTAAAGGTATGAGCTCAACTATGTTACATTAACCACTCATTCTTCTCATTAATATCCAATGGGGGATTTCACTACTTAACCAACCACACTACTCGCACGTTAATATCGCAACAAATCTAACAGCCTTTCTTGGACAAAAAGGAACTACTAAAAGTGTAATACCAAACAAGTCCTTGTGAAACCAATGCGCAAGATCAAGGGATCACCTTTTGAAAACCATAGTGTTATCTCTCCTTTCTATGTACTTTTTCTAGAAAATTATTATTTGCATGTAATTTTCCAAGTACATTCAAAACTTTCAACAAAAAAACAATTCTTCTAAGATCCTTGAAAGGAATATTTCATACATTAATATATAAATAGGCCTTATCTAGTGAAAAATTTAAATAACATCAAGAGGTTGAAGGTTCAAATTATAAAATAATACTACAGGTCCATTTGGTTAACCCATGTTTGCGTCTGCGTCTGTTTTGTTCTGCGTTTTTGGCTTTTTTTTTTTTTTTTTTTTAAGCCTAGCGCCTGTTGCACTGTTCGTGGGACATGAACAGTGCAATCAGGCCGATGAACAGTAACCAAAAAATATATATATATATTTTATTGTTTTCAGTTTTTAGCAAAATAAGCAGTATCCAAACGCACACTACAATGCCAGAAAAATTCATCCAAATCTATGGAGAAAATTTATCGGATTTGGGTTTATTAGTCTTACAATTCTAGTTCACTCACCCTCATCTCTTCCTGAGTTTGTGCGCTATCTCTGGCTCTCCATGGATGCATTCTTCACTTATGACACTCATCTATCTTAACCATGATAATATTATGGATAATATAGCAGCTACGCACCAAAAAGCATGTCTAATTTCAAAGTTTCTTTCAAAAGATCACAAGAAGTTCACAACACTCTAGAAGCAGTTTTTTCTTCACTTGTTTCACATAGTGCAACAATCAGTAACTTCCTTTTCAAAATTTCCCTTATCCATGACTTATTACCAACCAATGAAAATGGCCACCTTGGGAAATTATACCCATTAATATCCAATATTAGCCCATCTGCCTCCAAAGTCTTTCCGAAATTGCTTACAATATATTTAAATCTACTCCCAGTGGACCCAGTCTACAACTTATCCCTTTAAAGCTGCGCCCCATATTTAAAACTGTGATATGCATGTGTCATACACCTTTATACCATTTTCTCTTCAATAACAAACCTATGCTCTTCATTTCCCTTGTTGAATTTAGACAATATTTTTGCAAAAACTAGCATTATGGGGCTAATCATCCGTCCCATATATGCAAGGAAAACTTTATAGCTCATGCTAAGTGCCAAAATAACCATTCAATATTATTAATTTCCACCAATATCAGTACAACATGCTCATTATTTTAATCCATAACAAAACAAATCAAACTTAGCAATGAAATATCACGGCAGCAACTCACACTAGGCATTCCCCAACTATCTACCTATCAAAAAAACTCACACCAAGCATTGATTGTACAACACACACACACAAAAACAATGCACAAAGTGGGATCAAGAACCCTCTAAAAAGTAAAGGAACATCTTCAATTGCTTTAAAAATGAAGAACGTGCGTCCATTTCAAAACTTAGGTATGGTACCTTGGAATTTTTTTTTTTTTTTTTTTTGAGAAGAAAGAAAACACAATTTTTGCTTCATTGCACTAAACAGTAATGTGTTTGAATTAAGGTATTGTTCCTCAGTTTTACCCAACCTTTAAACACATGAAAACAAAATCTAGACCATGAAATGGACCCTCCTTTTTCTTTTTTCCTTATTAGCCAAACATACAGTTAAAAAGCCCTCTATGTATGTATGTATGTAAATAAATAAATTACACAAAAAATCTAACCATAAAGAATGCCAAACACAATAAAATTGATCAAATTGACAACATAAACTCAGATCTGACTGAGAGAGAGAGAGAGAGAGAGAGAGAGTGAAGAACCTGCAAAGCTTTGACGAAGTTTTTGCTGCGCTCCATGGAGACCTCGTCGAAGGTCATGGCTGGATTGACCGCCCTCGATTGCTCCACTTCCATTACTGTTTCAGTACTAATTTCCAACCCTATCATCAATTCCAGACTCAATTACATTATATACATATATATATATATATGTATGTAAGCAAGAATAAAATAAGGATTAGATTTGGGATTAGGTGGTGGTGGGAGTGGGAGAGCTAATAGTAATAGTAATAATAAAGGAAGTGGTTTTATTTATGTAACTTTTAAAAGAACTCAGAGAGAGAGAGAGAGAGAGAGAGAGCGTGAGTGAGGTAGAAGCAAACTTAGGCAAATGCGGTTTAAAGGAGTTAATTGCACGCGAAAATGAAATGACAGTCTCAGACTGTGTGTGCATTTATTATTGTGCGTTGCGTGGTGGGTAGGTAGTAGAGATAGTAGGTGCTTCCACTTCAGACGGTGCGGTGGGTTCTCATTTCTCAAACCAACGGCAGCTATCGTCGCTCTCCGAGTTTGTAATGTCTTTAAAAGACCAAATTGCCCCTATTATATATGAGGTCGAAGATTCGGGTGGGTTTTTCTTTTTTACTCAGCCCAAATGGTAAATTTATAGCATCTAACCCGAATGGTCTAAAGTCTAAGTCTTTCTTAAAAAAAAAAAAAAAAAACCTGAATGGTCTTTCCTGGTATCATGAAATTTTTTTTTTTTTTTTAAATTACTTTTTAAAAATGACTGGTAGAGAAAATCAGGAAGAAAGCAGAGCAGAATCTGTAGATATATATTACAAATCATATACCATACAGAAAAAGTTACACACTACACACTAGGATGCCCCTCCTTATACCATGTGAACAGTGAATATGGACAATCCTTAGAACACTCACAGTAGTGGTGCTATATAGGTATAATGCTATATTTTTAGCTTAAAATTACAAAAAACATCACGCAGCAGTGGAGCTAAATCTAAAAAATTTAGCTCCACAGCTACAGTACACATCTATATTTAGATGTGTATTGTAGCTCACATCTAAAAAAAAAATTATTTTTTTATTACATTCCTCTCTCATCTCTCATTTAAATAATCTTTTCTCATTCTCTATCTCTCCGGCTTCTCTCTTTCTTCTTCTTCCTCAATTTTTTTCTTCTCTGAACATCTCTCAAGCTCACTCTCTCACTCCGGTCTCTCACTCTCTCAACTCCAGCCTCTCACTCTCTCGCTCCGATCTCGCCTCACTCCGGTCTCTCACCCCGGCCTCTCACTCTCTCACCCCGGTCTCTCACTCCGGCCTCTCACTCTCTCACTGCGTTCTCTCATTCTCTCAACTCCGGTCTCCCAAGCCGCCGATCGGATTGCTTGCTCGTGGATCGCCGACCCAGCTCGCCGACGTGATTGGAGTGCTTGCTCGCCGATCGGAGTGCTTGGAGATTTGGGTTTTTTTTTTTTTTTTTTTCTTCTTGCTGTGGACTGCTAGTAGTGGTGGTGGTGGTGGTGGTGTTGGTGTTGGTGGTGGCTGTGGCTGTGGCTGTGGTTGTGGCTGAGGAAAAAGATTGGAGATTTGGGGGTTTTTTTTTTTCCTTGCTGTGGATTGGTGGTGGCGGCGGCAGCGGCTGTGGCTGTGGCTGTGGCTGTGGTTGTGGCTGTGGCCGTGGCTGGTGGTGGTGGTTGTTGTGGGTGTGGCTGATAGTAGAGTGGGTTTGTTTTGTGGTGCTGTGTTGGCAGTGGTTGTGCCGTGTTTTGTGGTGCTGTGGGTTTTTTTTTTTTTTCCTGCTGTGGTGGTGGTGGTGGTGGTGTTAGTGCTAGTGGTGGTGGTGGTGGCGGCGGTGATGGTGGTGGTGCCGTGAGGGGTTGTGGATTGAAGAGAGGGCAGTGAGGGAGAAGACAGAGAGAAGATGAATAGTGAAAAAAATAATAAATAGCTGATTGTGGATATATATTATTTTATTGTGGTGTTTATATTATTTTATTGTGTTGAAAGCTAAAATAGATCCACTGCTGCAGCACGTGTGTAGTTAAAATAGATAAAGTGGTTTGTTGTGGTGCCAAATAGCTATAATCATTGCTCCACTGTTGTGGATGCTCTTATATCCCTTTATTTTACAGATTCGCATCCTTATACCACGTGGATATGGACAACTCTTATATCCCTTTATGAGTTTATGTGTTACACATTAAGACTGTCGCCTAGGGGTTTTTTTTTTTTTTTTTTTTTTTTGCGGAATAAAAAGGGGATTTTTGGTGTGGGCTTATCGACCTCACGTCACGTGACAGCAATGGATAATACTTCGTGTACCACACGGGCCTTACTAGAGCTATCACTCGAACCGCTCCTCTTTGGATGTAGAATGAGGACTCCTACCATCAAGCCACACCCCCGTGTGGTAGACTGTCATCTAGCTTGCTTCCACATGTGACTTACTATAGTATACTAAAATTATTAAAGATAGTTTGTTCTTGGTAAATCTCTATCATTAAAATTTCAAATACTACCCCAATAAAAAATTTGTTTTCAAAATTTTTTTAACTAAATTATTTATCATAATTTTTAATTGGGTCACACCAACACTTGCATTATGTGCTTCAACATAAATGTTCTACATCATACAACTTAAAAAAATTATTATTAATAATAATACTTTTATTAAAAATTTCTATCACCAAAAGTTCTCAAATTTTTTAAAAATAAAGTTCCATTGCTTATTTAAAAGTATTTATAAAAAAAAATAAAAAAAATAAAAACCTCCAAATATGTAAACATATTAAAGAATCTAGCACAACCATTTCATACACCAAACATAAAGTTCATGAGAAAAACAAAACAAAATCAAACCCATATTGATAAATGATGAGGATAATTTTTCGACCAACCCTCAAAAGGGATGACTAAGGTTGCGTTTGGTTCAATGTAAAATATTTTTTGGAAAATATTTATTTTCCGGAAATGTTATTTTCGGGAAAGGAAAATATTTACAAGTGTTTGGCAGTATTATTCAAATTTTCCTAGAAAATGTTTTCATGTGTTTGGTTGCATTTGAAAATGTTATTTTCCTACTACTTTCTCACATTTTCTCACCCATTTTCTCAGTTACCAAACAAATTTTATAATAGAAAATTTCAACATATAAACTTAAAAAAAACAAAAATCACAATAACACCATTCGATCAAATCCACCGTTCGGTCAAACTGAGAGAGCGAGGAAGAGAGATTGGTGGTGATGCGATCTTGGTGGGGTGCGATCGGTCTGGGGTGATGCGATCTTCGGTGGTGATCTGGGCTCTGGGTTCGCCGGCGAAGTCGAAGATCGGTTCGTGGCGCGAAGGCGAAGTCGAAGGCTCGTGGGTTCGTGGCGCCGGCGAAGTTGAAGGCTCGTGGGTGCTGGCGATGGGCTATGGTGGTGGATCGGAGCTCGGTTTGGTTCGTTCACCGTTTCTCTCTCTCTCGCTCTCTCTCTCTCTCTCTCTCTCTCTCTCTCTCTCTCTGCGCGTATGAGGCTCTTTTCCAAAAATGATTTGAAGGGAAAATAGAATTGTAAAATCATTTCCAGGTCAAAGGAGTAAATTTCGGTCAACTAAAGCATATTTTCCGGAAAATTTTATTTTCCTTGGCTTCCAAACAGTGGGGTCAGGTGGTAAATGATTTCCTGAAATCATTTACCACCAAAACAAACGGAGCCTAACCCTCAAAAGGGAAGATCAACCCCATAAGGGAAGACCACCCTCAAAAGGGATGATGAACCCTTGAAAGGGAAGATCAACCCTAAAAGGGAAGACCACCCTCAAAAGGGATGATCAACCCCTGAAAGGGAAGATCACCCCCTGAAAGGGACGATCAATCCATGGGCTGGCGGATTAGGCAATCCCCGATCCTGAAGACCCATCCCCTAGGGATTCCATGGGGCTTGCGTGGGGCCCACCCACGCATCTTTACATGGAAATTATTTGCACATCACGACCAAAGGCCCTACTGCGCAATTAGATCTCTTATATATGGAAAAGTGTTCCCGAGTATCTTGGGACCCTTCTCTTTACAAGGAAACTCCCTCGTATCAAGGGATTCGAGTTAGCTCTCTACCACTATATAAACCACAAACCTTACCCTTCTTAAGGTACGTGAATTCTCCCTAACTCTTGTACTCTTGAGTTCTTGAAAATTCTTCTATCACTGACTTAACCTTCAGAGGGTCTTTGGTCGGTACCCCACCGATGCCTTTTGATTGGTTCTTCTCTTTTGTTCTTTGACGATTTTTGTGCATCATCAGTTGGCGTCATCTATAGGGACAAGTGATAAGCCATATCGTCGTTTCAAAGACAAAGAGTTGTATGGTCTGACACGATTAATGGCCACCACCAACCAAGAGACCAGAAACCCACCCAATGCATTGGAGAGATAGGTGTAAACCCCTCGCCACAGCGGTTGAACGGTTCACTCAACGAAAAAATGAGTTGGAACGACAGTTGGAGCAGCGGAATGATTAGGAGCCGAACGTCAGAATGACAAATAAGAAAGGGACGAACGTAACAACGACTGTCCCCCAACGAACGATCACCAAGAGAAGAACGACTAAGAGGAAAGCAGTGCCGTCAGTAGATGGGACCAACAGCATACCAGTAATCCCTCTGAGCTGGAAGTCAGTGCGTTGCATGTTACGCATGATGCAAGAGTTGCAGATGATGAAAGAGAAGATAGGTATGATGATGAATGCCCTAAAAGGTCGAGTGTCTACTAGCTTGGATGAATTAGTCTATCGTACTGATTCTCCCTTCACTGTACCAGTCACATTCTTCCCCCTACCAGCCAAGTTCAGAATGCCACAAGTAAAGGCATACGATGGGTCGAAGGACCCCCTCGACCACCTGGAGTTGTTCAAAACCCTTATGCACTTGCAAGGGGTCCTAGACGAGATCATGTGCAAAGCCTTTCCCACCACACTTAAAGGGCCAGCCCGAGTATGGTTTAGCAAGATAGCCCCCAATTCCATTTCAACCTTCAAGGAATTAAATGGGCTCTTCGTCACCCATTTTATTGGGGGTCAACGACATAAGAGGTCCTCGGCAAGCCTCCTGAATGTCAAACAGTGGGATGACGAGAGCCTGAGGTCGTATGTCACTCGGTTCAATAAAGAGGCACTACTAATCGACGAAGCCGACGATAAAGTCCTAGTCACAGCCTTTACCAATGGACTCTGTTTTGAAAAGTTCTTATTCTTTGTTTACAAGAATGATCCGAAGACCATGGCTGACATGCTATACCGAGCCACGAAGTATATGAATGCCAAGGATGTCGTGATCACTAGAGGGGGCGGACCGAAGAAGCGAGAGAAGCATGACGATCCCCATTCGGACAAGGGAAGGAAGGTAGCCCAAACGGGTGATAGAAGGGACGAACGAAGGTCAAGACCCTTGCCAGGACGAATGACCAACTTCACTCTACTCAACACCCCAAATTAGGGACGACCTCGCCTTAGTGTGGCCCAGTAAGCTAAAGGGCAACCCAAACAAAAGGCTGAGGAATAAGTACTATCGCTTCCACTGCGACTATGGGCACGACACCTCAGATTGCTATAACCTAAAGCAACAGATAGAAGCCTTCATTAGACAAGGAAAATTGCAATGGTTCGTAGGGCGAGAAAGAGTAGGAGAAAACCTATCGAGGGACCAAGAGTCAAATCGACAAGTTGAGGAACGACCTAAAGCCCCGTTTGGAGAGATAAGAGTGATCATTGGGGGGAGCACAATGATCGAATCCTCGATGAAGGCAAGGAAGACCTACCTACGAATGGTGCAAAATGTCTAGTTCACCGGTCGTCCGCCCAAGCTTACTCAGATGGATGACCTAGTGATTAGCTTCATTGAGGAGGATGCCCGACGAGTCCACCGGGTCTATGACGATGCCTTGGTGATCAATCTGACCATCGCAGACTTCAATACCCGATGGGTCCTGGTGGACAACGAAAGCTCAACCGACATCCTCTATTATCCAGCCTTCCAACAAATGAGGATCGGTAGGGAATGACTTATGCCATCAGACATCCCTCTAGTAGGCTTTGGCGGAATGAAGGTCATGCCCATCGGATCTGTCACGCTGCCAGTCACCATCGGCACCTATCCTCAACAAATCTCCAAGGATGTCACCTTCTTGGTAGTGGATTGCTCGTCAGCCTACAATGCCATCATTGGGCGACAAACGCTTAATGCGTGGAAGGCAGCCACATCCACATATCACTTACTACTGAAGTTCCCTACGGATTGTGGGATAGGAGAGGCCCACGAGGATCAGATTGCGGCCCGAGAGTGCTATGTAGCCATGCTGGAGATAGACGAACAAATGACCGTCATGAACATTGAGGAGTGACGAGTGAATGTAGAACCGATGGAGGGATTAGAGACCATCTCCCTGGATGACGAACATGCAGATTAGATTACTTGCATTGGCATGCAAGCTATCCCTTCGGTCCGAAATAGGCTGATCCTTTTCCTAAGGGACAACCTAGACATCTTTGCCTAGAACCATGAGGACATACCCGGGATTGATCCAAATATCATGGTCATCAGCACAACGTCTCCCCATCCTTTCCACCCGTCCGATAAAGAAAGAGGGTCTTTGCACAAGAAAGGGACAAGGCTATAGCTAAAGAAGTTCACAAGCTGTTGGACGCAGGCTTCATTAGAGAAGTCTATTACCCTGAATGATTGGCCAACGTAGTAATGGTTAAGAAGGCAAATGGGAAGTAGAGGATGTGTGTGGACTTCATCGACCTAAACAAAGCTTGTCCAAAGGATAGCTACCCTTTTTCGCAGATCGACCTCCTTGTAGACTCGACGGTTGGACACCAGTTGTTGAGCTTCATGGATGCTTTCTCTGGTTACAACCAGATCAAGCTTGATGAGTTTGACCAAGAGAATACATCGTTTGTCACGAGCCAAGACCTTTTTTGCTATAAGGTCATGCCATTCGGATTGAAGAATGCAGGGGCAACGTACCAAAGGCTCGTAAACAAGATGTTCGTCTGATAGATCAGACGAAACGTCGAGGTACACGTAGATGACATGTTGGTGAAGAGCAAAGAAGAGGGCCATCACCTGAATGATCTTAGGGAGACGTTCGAAACACTTCACCTCTACAGAATGAAGCTCAATCCCAGCAAATGTGTGTTCGAGGTATCATCGGGAAAGCTCCTTGATTTCATGGTATCCCAATGAGGTGTCAAAGCCAACCCCGATAAGATCCAAGCAATCCTAGAGATAAGCCCCCCGAAGAACGTCAAAGAGGTACAAAGCCTAAACGGAAGAGTCGCGACGCTTAATAGATTCGTCTTGTAGGCAACGGATAAATGCTTGCCATTCTTTAGAATTTGAAGAAAGCTTTTGAATGGACTGACAAATGTTAGAATACATATGAGGAGTTGATGGCATACCTAGCGTCCCCACCGCTCCTAAGTCCATCCAAACCCGATGAAGAGCTTTTCCTATACCTGGCTGTATCCCCCAAGCCATCAGTTCAGCCCTGATCCGAGAAAAAGATCGCGTACAATTGCCCGTGTACTACACCAGCTGAGCATTAAGGGGGGCAGAAGAGAGATATCCCCCCATGGAAAAATTAGCCTTCATTTTGATTACAGCAGCTTGCAAGCTCAAGCCATACTTCTAAGCACATACCATAGTGGTTCAAACAAATAAGCCCCTTCGGAAAAAAATGGATAATCTAGAGGCCGCCAGACGGTTGGTCTTATGGGTAATAAAATTGAGCGAATTCGACATACGGTATCGCTCGAGGACTGTAATCAAAGCCTAGGCCTTAGCTGACTTCATCGCAGAATTCACGACAGGCGAAACCGACGACTGAGGGGCAACCCCTTGGAAGGTTCAAACGGATGAGTCATCTAACAAACATGCTGGAGGGATCAAAGTGGTCCTTCAATCCCCAGAAGGGGACATCATCGAATGTGCCATCCGATTCCAATTCCCGACAACTAACAATGAGGCCGAATACGAAGCCATTCTTACAGGGCTCGATTTGGGGCCACATCAGTAGTCCTTCATAGCGACTCCCAGGTTGTCATTGGGCATATCAATGGGGCTTACGTAGCCAAGGGCGAACGAATGAAAAAGTATCTCAACATTATTAAAAGACGGACAAATTAAACCTTTGTGGTAAAATTCTTACAAGTCCCGAGAGAAGAAAATGAACACGCCGATCGATTGGCCAAAGCTGCATCTACGCAACACTTTACAATTGATCGACAAGTCCTATCATTTGTTCAGTAGTCCCCCGCCATTGAGGAATTGGAGATACAAATGATCCCAAAGGGTGCTGACTGGACAACTCCGATCATCTCTTACCTTAAGAATGGGACACTTCCAGAAGATCGCGATGAATCCTGGATATTAAAAGTTCGGGCAACACACTTTATGCTAATAGCAAATATGCTATACAAGAGAGGTTTCTCTCGACCATACCTAAGGTGTTTGATCCCCGATGAAGTGAATTACCTAAGGTGTAGAAACCACTCAAGGGTGCGATCATTGGTCCACAAGCTCATATGAGTAGGGTATTATTGGCCTACAATGCAGAAGGATGCCCAATCCTACGTGAAGGCATGTGACAAGTGCCAACACTTTAGCAATGTTGTAAGGCAATTGTCCGAACCACTCACCTCGATGAACGCCCCATGGCCTTTCGCTTAATGAGGACTAGACATCATGGGACCCTTTCTAATGGCAATGCGACAACTCAAATTCCTAGTTGTGGGGATCGACTACTTTACCAAATGGGTAGAAGCAGAACCACTAGCAACCATCACAATGAAGAATGTCTGTAGCTTCGTCTAGAAGAGCATCATCTGCTGATTTAGGATCCCTAGGGTCCTCGTCTTTGACAATTGCAAACAGTTCGACAATGATGCATTCAGAGATTTTTGCAATCAATTGGGAATCAAAAACCAATAATCTTCACCTACCCACCCACAAGCTAATGGACAAGTTGAGGTTACAAACTGATCCTTGCTCAAACTGATCAAGACTCGGCTGGAAAGGGCAAAGGTGATATGGTCAGATGAGCTAACAAGCGTCTTACAGGCATATAGGACAACCGCTTGGACACCCACAGGAGAAACACCGTTTTGTCTAGCATTCGGGAATGAGGCTATCATCCCCGCAGAATTGGGAATAGAAAGTTACAGGATAGCCTACCATGACAAAGGGAAGAATCAAAAGGGGATCCATCTGCACTTGGATTAGTTGGATGAGGTAAGGGTGGCCGCTGAGCAATGAATGATCCGATACCAAGACTTTATGGCCAAACACTATAACGCTAAGGTGAAGCCTCGACACTTCAGCATCGGGGACCTTGTCTTGAGGGAAGTGACCACGACCACCAAAGATCCCACGCAAGAGAAATTAGGACCTAACTGGGAAGGTCCATACATAATCATTGATTGCAATAGGAAGGGCACCTAGTACATGGAAACGCTCGACGAGCAAAGGCTGCACCATCCTTGGAATGCTGAGTACCTCAGAAGATACTATTAGTAGTGCATCAGTAGCAGCTTGTGATATCGCTTATGTTATCGCTTTCCTTTAAGTTTTTGTTTAAGTAGTTGACAGATTGGTTTTTCGGCTGATCAAACAGCAAGTTATCGACATTTTATTCAGTTTATTTTCAAATGGAATTATTATTATCTACAATAAAGGAAGGTTTATAAAAGCGAAGTCCTACCTAAGGGACGGACAGACGATCAAGGATGCTTTCATGCACCTAATCAAATCCTAAGTCCTACCTAAGGGGTGGACAGACAATCAAGGATGCCCTCATGCACCTAATCAAATCCTAAGTCCTACCTAAGGGGCGGATAGACGATCAAGGATGCCCTCGTGCACCTGATCCTATCTTAAGTCCTACCTAAGGGGCGGATAGACGATCAAGGATGCCCTCATGCACCTGATCAGATCCTAAGTCCTACCTAAGGATCAGATCCTAAGTCCTACCTAAAGGGTGGACAGACGATCAAGGATGCCCTCGTGCACCTGATCAGATCCTAAGTCCTACCTAAGGGGTGGACCGATGATCAAGGATGCCCTTGTACACCTGATCAGATCCTAAGTCTTACCTAAGGGGTGGACAGACAATCAAGGATGCTCTCGTGCACCTGATCATATCCTAAGTCCTACCTAAAGGGTGGACAGATGATCAAGGATGCCCCTGTGCACCTGATCATATCTTAAGTCCTACCTAAGGGTTGGACATGGGTACACCTAATCCTTGTCAAAACCCAAAAAAGGGTAAACCGACGACTCAAGAAAATAGGGGTTGAGGCGAACCGACGAGCATCGACACTTGTGCAAAATATGTTATAAAGTGAAGCTTTAAGGTATAAAATGTCAACCCAAAACAAGGGGCCATCATTGTCTTTAAATTACAAATAAAAGGCTGACGAACAAAAAGAAAAAGAAAGGAAATCTCTAAGGATCAACAAAAGGGTTGTCAGTCTGCTCTTGAGGGTTTACGGGGTCGTCGGCCACACCACCAAGCCCGTTGTTCACCAGAACCTCTTCCTCAGTCTCCTCGTTGTCGGGAATGGGCTCAACAACAGGAGTCGTTGGGGCACTAAGTTTGATTTGGATCAAGGAGAAGTCCAAGTCTGGGAACTAAAGGATAGCTTTCTTACGGAAGTCCTCAAAGCCATCCCCGTAATAACCCCCATTTCATTGAAATAGGGTTAGGACCATTGATACTCCTCAATGGCCTCCTCATTCACCTTCTCATTGAAATAGGGTTAGATTAGCATTCTCCTTCGTTAGGTCGTCAGTCTACTGAGCCATCCCATTAAGTTTGACCTTTAAGTCAACCACCTCCTGACCATGAGTCTAAGAAGACTCTTTGAACTTCTTCAAAATGTTTGCTTTAGAGCCCAGATGTTCCTTCAAGTGTTTGATTGACGCCTCACGAGATGCACATCGAACTTACAAAGCTCGCATCCTCACCAAGCCCTAATAAAAAAGGGACAGATCGGTGCTAAAAAGAAAAATAAAATAAATGGGCAAGTCTATATAAAGGGATGGGCCTACGCAAAGGGACGAATCTATATAAAGGGACGAATGAAAAGCATACCCTCATCATGTTGTGAAGGCCGGAGTCACCTAAAGGGTCGGTCTCGTGCTCCTAGCACTCGTCCAAATCAACATCCCAGACAATGGAGCAAGCGGTATCAACGACATACTCCTTATCCTTCACCAGCAAAGGGAGAGGAGGAGGGACGATGGAACCTTGGGAGGTCATAAGGCCTTTCCCAACCCCATGACGAGGAGAATCAACAGCAATATCACGTGCTTCCGGATGAGTGGAAGAGCCACTAGCGCCCTTACCTGATGACTGAATGTTAGAAGTGTATTTCCTCTTCTTAGAGACATGAGGGGGCAAAGCCGACGAACCCCCACCTTGGGCCCTCAAAGTGGTGGCCATCTTAATCTCCTCCTGCCTATTCTTCACTGCCTGTTTGTTCTTCATGGATTCCATCTCTGAAACCAACGAACGGGTCAGAGAGTGTGTAAGTCCAAACTAGATCAAAATGAAAGTGACGAGCGAAAGCACTTACGAACTCTCGAAATGCGGTCTAATCTTCGGCCTTCCTCAGAAGGGACGGGTCTACCAGAGAAGGAGTGAAGTGTATCTAAATTAACAAGCCTCTTCTAAGGCCTCTCCTCAAGAGGTATCTCGAAGACCCTTTCCAAGAATGCTTCTTGCTCAGGAAGGATCGTTGGGCACACTATAGCTGAAACAAACAAAAGGCATATATTAGTTAAGTGAGAGATGTAAACCGACGACCCAGATAGTCCTGACGACTCACTAGAATTGTTCAGAAGCCCCCAAGAGTGATCATAAAAGGACCCTATGCTATTCCACTCGTCGGGACGACACACCCAATTGACCCCTTGCACGAAAAAGAACCTAGCTTTCCACTGACAATTGGAATCTGGCATATCGAATATTAACCTTAAGGTGGACTGACGACACACAAAGTTGTAAAAAGCCTTGGATCGAGGGATCCCCTGAGGTTTATAACAATAAAAGAACTCCTCTAAAGTTAAGGAGTGACGACCGCCACTGAGCTGACCCCACAGCAATTTAGCCCCAATAAAGATCCTCCAAGCATTAGGGGCTATCTGGTTGACGGAAACGCCTATAAAGGAAGCCAACTAATGATGCAAGAAAGAGAGGGCCAGACGAAGCCCTGCTATAAAGCCAGCCTCGTAAAAACCTACGTTAGATGACCTCCCATCATAGCACTTCTCCCCTAGGTTAGCTTTCCTAATAGGCACATTGGCAGGTATTTGGAAACGAGGCCTCAGCTGGGCAAAGATCTTGTCGCTCATATCAACTGGGAAATCATGGATGGACCAATCGTCGGGAAGGATAACCTCCCTTGGTTGTCGCCCCGAAGGATTGGCTTCCTCCTAAGAGGGATCTAACATTGACTTCCTATTAGAAACTGACGATTCGTTTGACGAATACCCAAGCCTAGAATGACTAGATAAGTCGTCGTCTAAACCCATGTGGACCGATGGGGTATGATCACTCGTCGCTTCACTATCTCCAGAAATTTCTCACCTACAAGCGATGAATGAAAGCTAAGATTCTACTTCACCTCTTAAGTGTACAACTAACAAACAAAAAGGAAGTGGGGAAAGAAAAAAAGAAACTGACGAAGCATACCTAAGAAACAGACGAACGGTAAACCGACAAAGCAAAGGAACCGACGATTGAGTTCTGGGATTGGAATGGAAAATTTTCAAGCAATGAGGACAATAATGGCATTGAACTATTTATAGGATGGTCTGGCACAAAAAAACGAAGTGTTGCGACGTTTGGCTCCACAAGCCAAATAGTGACACGTGTCTCTAGCCATGTCAAAAGGACATAATTACCCCTATTTATGACGCATGACATTAAGGAAAGACATTTATGATAACTCTGCGACCTGCCGGCCATCCCGACGACTCATGGAGTAGGGGGTAGCTGATGAGGATAATTTTTCGACTAACCCTCAAAAGGGATGACTAACCCCAAAAGGGAAGATAAGAGAGAACGTCATTCCATTAGGATGATGGCAACCCAATACATCCTATGTGGAGGACAACTCTATAGAAGATCCTATGATGGTGTACACCTTCGTTGCTTGAAAAAAGAAGAAGTCGAAAAGGTAATGGAAGAAGTTCATCAAGGAATTTGTGGCCCTCATATGAACGGAAGAGTGTTAGTCAAGAAGATTCTAAGGATAGGGTACTACTGGAATACGATGGAGACTAATTGTGTGGACTATGTGAAAAGTTGCCATGATTGTCAAACACACGCCAACTTGAATCATGTTCTACCTAGTGAGTTGTACAGCATGACCTCTCCATGGCCATTCTCGATTTGGGGCATAGATGTAATTGGAAGGATAGCTCCCAAGGCTTCAAATGGGCATGAGTACATTTTAGTGGCAATTGACTACTTCACTAAGTGGGTGGAAGCAACCTCCTATTCCGTGTTGAAAGCTAAGCATGTGCCTTAGTTCTTAGAAAACAACATCATATGTCGATTTGGGGTGCCCCAAGAGATCATTTCCGATAATGGTTCCCACTTTGAAGGCGAAGTCTGAAGGGTCATGGAAGAATATGGCATCGAGCACCACAAGTCTTCACTATATCGACCATAAGCTAATGGGGTCGTAGAAGCAGCCAATAAGAATGTGAAGAATATCTTAGCCAAAATGGTAGTGACATACAAAAATTGGGCTTAGAAGCTTCCATTTGCCCTATGGGTTTATATAACTTCTATTCGAGCATCGACTGGGGCAACGTCTTGCTCTTTGGTCTATGGTAGTAAGGCGGTGCTTCCTATTAAGGTGAAAATACAATCTTTGAGGGTTTTGGTAGAGACTAAGGTCCTAGAAGAGGATTGGGCTAAGGCAAAATATGAACAATTGGCTTTGATAGATGAGAAGAGAGCTAGGGCACAATACCACGCATAAGGATACCAAAAAAGGGTTGCTAGAGCATTCAACAAGAAAGTGAAACCGAGAAACCTTAAAGAAGGAGACTTGGTCCTAAAGGTGCTTAGAGATGAAACTTTTGATCCGAGAGGGAAAATGAAGCCTAGATGGTCTGGGCCTTTTATCATTAAGAAGATCATGTTTGGAAGAGATGCTTCAGCCCATTAACATGGCTAGACTCCGAAAATACCACATTTAAAAGTACCCAAAAGGGCGGCCTAGGTAAAAGTTAAGGCAAAAGAACCTCGCTAGATTGAAAACCTGAAAGGGCGGTCTAGGCAAAAGTTAGGGGGTAAAGACCATGGGCATGGCGAAAATTCCTCAAAGGACGTCATGGGCAAAAATTATATGGCAAAGGAAAAAGAAAAGAAAAGAAAAAAAATGAATAAATGAGATGACAATAAGCAAAGATAAATTCTTTCATTGCTCAAATTAAAAGATAATAAGTTTGTTCTCATAAAGGGATTTGGAACATTCCAATAATTTATTAAATTCAAAAACAAAAACATAAGAATCATAAAAGTATTGGGAAAGTAAAATAAGGGCACATCAAGGTGATCACTCAATCCTCCTTATCTTTTTGCTAGTCTTCATGTGAGCCTTCTCATCCTTCAGAATCCACTTCATGTCATCCTTCAACCATTGCTTGCAGCTTGCAGTAGGGTAGATGTATTTGGGAGGGACAATGTCTTTCGTCACCCTACAGTGTGGCCAAGCTTCAGTAATCCTACCCGAGATCCTATTAGTGAACATTGCAGTATGGAAGGCACCCTCATCAGTAGGAGCTCCTTGATGCTCTCCAAATTGCCTTAAGATACAACAAGTGGAGTAGTAAGAGCTGCAACAAAGCCCAACTAGAGTCACACAATGGTCCTTGTAGCAATTATGGACCATGCTTGAGATATGCCACCATTCCATAACCCACTGGACGTCAGTCTCCTTAAGGCGACCCATGAGCTCCATGTATGCTTCAAAACCCAAAGCATCTCAAAGCCGGCGGTCCCTAAGATGCCTAGGAAGGTAGGTGTTGAGGGGCACAGTCAAAGGGTGGAGCAACCGAAACCTCTCTTGTAGCCATATCTAAAAAAGAAAGAAGAGAAGAGAAGAGGCGGAGAAAAGGAAAAAGAAAAAAGAGAAAAAGTGGAGAGCATGAGTGAAAAATAAAAAATAAAAAATAATGAAAGACGATATAAGGTGCCTCAATGGGTTGAAAACCGAAAGGCAGTCTATGCAAAATTAGAGGAATTTCGCTAGGTTGAGAACTTAAGCAAAAGTTAGGGATCATACCTGAAGAAGAACAGGACTCCCCGCAAAAAAGCTTGCTTCCTTCCTTTGAAAGGCATCCAAACCATTGAGGGTTTCCACCAAAATCAAGCCCACTGGATTGCCTTTCTTTAAGTCATAAGCTACCATACACATTCGAAGGTCCACACAATATGACTATTGAACTAAGAAATACCTTGCAAGGGCACATAAGTAAAAGGCACGAAGGTAGTATGATCGTGGCCTCTCACCCTCAAGAAGGCCCGAATTGGAAAAGTAGTCAAAGACCAACCTAAGGTTGAGTTTTCCAAAAACACACCACATATTGCTTATGGATTCAAGGACACCCAACACCACTCGCAGCAAGGAAGGTACATCCCCACCCATGGTAGGAAAGATAATGATGAGAATCAACAAGCATTCAAGGATCCATTGCATGTTCCAGTTGGGCCTATTACTAAAGCAAGATCCAAGAAGATCAAAGAAGCACTTAATGGGCTGATTCAAGAGATTTGAGCTGATTTTAACGCAAGACATTCTAAGCTTGGCCTAAAGGAAGATGAAGGTGTAATAAATTTAATTCAAGCTATTGAGGACTGATCTGGCTTAATTGGGCTTGATTTATGACGTGGATTAATGACTGATTGATTTTCCAGCTCCATATCAGTTAATAGATATTTTTCCTACTCTGGAGCATCTAATTTTGGACCAGATCTACCTTAATTTTAGGCTTTTATTATTTAGAACGTTTTTAGCTATTTTTCCTATTTGGGATATGCTAATTTCAGACCAAATCAACTTTTATTTAGGGTTTTATTATTTAGTACGTTTTTTTAATATTTTTCTATTTTCAGTCATGCCTTATAAATAGCATGCACTCATTGTAATAGAGATTATGGAATAAAAATCAGAAAAGGCGAGG